>OX451740.1:648458417-648951335 GCA_948472305.1 Vicia faba
ACGGAATTCTTCAATAACATCTTAAATAAAGCAGAAACTTTGAAACATCTCATATTTAATAATAATTAATTCAAAATTCAGCAACTGAAAATCAACAATCAAAATCAGCAAGCGTTCATCCCCCCGATGGTTACATATCAGAGTAATGACACTGACTCGAACTATTGAAAGTATACAGCCTTCACTCGCGATTACCTGCATGTTACCAACATAATGGCAACATTCAAACAGAAGGGGTGAGATATCTAACAATATAATAAAGCACATGATAATTAATATATTAAATTAGATCAATAATATCACCACTTCTCATCTCATAATCAACAATAATTACAACATATATACTCATTCATCAACATCAAATACACTTCATTATTTAATCATATAATGCGACTCAAAACTATGCAAATGCATGTGGTACCATTGGAGCAGAACTCCCATCTCAAAAATCTGCTAATTAATAGAGGCATCAACAAGGCATAGCCTTCATCTCAAAATTTTCCAATCCAGGCCATCTCAACGAGCATAAGCTCCATCTCAAAAATGCAATGTATGCGACTCATCATGAATGTAATAACAACACCCAAGTTAACAACATTTCAAGTCATCTCAAAACAACAACATCTCAATCATTTCAAAACATCTCAATCATCTCAAAACAACAACATCTCAATCATCTCAAAATAACAACATCTCAATCATCTCAAAACATCTCAATTCACAACATCTCATAACATCAAAATAATTTATTAAACATCATTTATTATCAAAAAATCATCGAACACAACTTCATCAATAACATCTCACTAATACTCAATTGTATATTAATAGTACAGTAATCCATCTTGTTATTCTGCTAATTTTTTTACATCTTTACTGCCACTAAATCCTATTGTCATAATTCTAAAAGCAGCCTCTAAACATCTCATGTTCATCATTCTGTCCAAAAATCAGCACAATGATCATCTACGAGAATTAATTCTAAATCCTACATTATCTGCTAGGATTGCACTTCTTATCCATCATTTAATCACCTAGAATAAAGCTCACCGCGTTAGCTAATCAACGCTTCGAACGACATCACAAACATCATCATACAACTCAAGTTACAACAACTTAAAACTGATTATGTCACTATTAGTCAGTATGGGTCAACACAAAACCCTTGGGGTCGACGCATAATGCTTCTCCTGCACAGCATGAGTCGACACATCCTCCTCATTAATCGACTCATCCTAGTCCTAATCACAACATGTATCGATGCATGCTCCTCTCCGATCGACTCATCCTGAGTCTTGTACTCATCATGCATCGATGCAAGCCCTCCATGGATCGACTCATCCTGAGTCTAACAGTGCATATGTATCGACGCATGCTTCCATGAATCGATGCATCACGTTACTTCCTGCATTCTTCCACGATTTTCTTCTGTATTTTCTCTATGGGGATTCAATTACAGTCCTACAAACCTCATGATAAACATGGTAATTCATCACCTAATCATTAACCTATAATACTAAATCGATTAAACGACATCATAACATCATTATTCATCAGGAATTCATCAAATCTTCATCATACATCATCACACGTATCCAATTCAAGAACAAACAGCAATCACCTCTAACCCCATATATCAAATTTCATGAACCCAATTATAAATTCAGAACCCCACCCTTACCTTGGATTGAAGGTCGCTCTATAATTTCCGGGTTGAATCTTTGTTCTTGCCGTCTCCTTCTATTTCCAGTAGCTTCACGTTCTCCTCAAATCCTTATTTCTTTCTACTGCTTCTCTTTTCTATTCTAACAACAATAATAAAATAACCTAATATTCTATTATTCCTTATTGGGCTCCAAACTTACACCCCCTTCTTACATGTACTATCTCAAATTAAGCCCACCTTAAATAATATTACACTTCTAATATTATTTCACCATATAATAATATTATACCTCTAATATTATTATTTCTCCATTAATAAAATAAATCCAATTATAATAATAACATAATTTCACAAATATTCCAAAAATAATTTAATTAAATAATTAATTAAATTACGGGTGTTACAGTTTGCATGGAAAGACTAAAACCAATATATAGAAAACCCTAATTCAAGACAAAAATAAGCATGAAAACAATACACTTGCACACAATAACCCCTAGGGTTATTCCACTTGGTTGCCTTATACAAAATGGCCATATTACGCATGTAAGGTATCTTAGCAAAAACAAGCAAATACAAGATCATAGTCCCTCGATGACGCTATCTAAGTTGCCTTACAAATGATCTTAGTCCCTAAAAAAGAATGCTAAGATACCTTGCAATATTGCTAATCATGGTTATACGATGACCCATGCCCGTCCCGTTTACATCCAAAGATAAGGTTGCTTACCAAATCAATGGTAAGACAACAATGTCAAATGAAAAGAAAATGAACTAGAAAGACATTGAGTAGGTAGGTTGATCCTAATTACATGCTCCATTTCAAAAAAAAACATCCTTGCTATTTTAAAAAATAATCACCTACACTTTCAAAACATCTTTAAAAACTTGAAATTTTTTTCAAAAGATCAACATCTTTGTATACATTCTTACGAACAAGAATAATTACAAAGATTTCCTAAACAATGGCCTCTTTTACAAAATACTTTCAAAAAACCACATCAAGCACAATTTTCAATCAAAAAGCAAGTGATCTAGCAAGTAACTAAGAGCCCATGGTTAACCATGGATGAAAAGGGTGTTAATACCTTCCCTTTTCATAATTTACCCCCATTAACTCAAGAAATAATCTCAAAGGTCTTTCCTGTGCTTTTTCACCTTTCCTTTTGGATAAAAGAAAAGTCGGTGACAACTCTTGCTAACCGTAACATTTACGATCAAACGCAAAACTCTCAAGTCAGTTCTCCCACCGTATCACAGTATCCCTGAGAGGATCATCACTGACAACGGAACCAATCTCAACAATGCTATGATTATGGAACTTTGTATGCAGTTCAAGATCAAGCATCACAATTCTTCTCCATACAGACCTAAGATGAATGGCGCAGTGGAAGCTGCCAATAAAAACATAAAGAAGATTGTGCAAAATATGGTGGTGACCTACAAAGACTGGCATGAGATGCTACCATTTACTCTCCTTGGATACCACACTTTGGCTCGAACCTCAACTGGGGCAACCCCATTCTCCTTAGTCTATGGCATGGAAGTTGTTTTGCCTGTGGAAGTTCAGATTCCTTTCTTAAGGATTATGAAAGAAGCAGATTTAGGCGAAGACGAATGGATTCGAACTATATTGGATCATTTGAACTTGATTGATAAGAAGATATTGGTTATTGTTTGGCATGGTCAAATGTATCAAAACCGTATGATCAAGGCTTTCAACAAAAAGATTAAACCTCGAGTGTATCGGGATGGCGACTTGGTAATAAAGCGCATTATTCTTCCTCAAGGTGATCCCAGAGGAAAATGGACTCTCACTTATGAAGGGTCGTTCATTGTTAAGAAAGTATTCTTTGGTGGTGCCATGATGCTAACTACTATGGACGACGAAGATTTCCCGCATCCTGTAAATGCGAACATAGTCAAAAAATACTACGCATAAAAATGACCCTCTAGGTTGACATACCTAGGCAAAAGAGGGCATCCCGACGAACCAAAGAGGTTAGGGCAAAAATTAGGGATACATACAAAATATTTTTCACCCGACAAGTCGAAAACCCGAAAGGGCGGCTTGGGCAAAAAAGGGTATCCTGGTGGGTTGAAAACCTGAAAGGGTGGTCCAGGAAAAAGTTAAGGATTAAAGCATATGACTATGTCCCGTGAAATCACTAAAACCAGCTTTGTTACCAAGGTCCAAGTTCTTGGGTGTAAGATCAATTCAATCAACTTCTTTCAACAATAAGGGATGATATTCAAAGACATAGGGGCAATAGCGGAGTTGGAACACAATGAGATCACTTCCACATGGCTATTATTTTTGTTTTCACTTTGTATTCTTTCGACAATTTCCTCTTACTAGGATCTCCATCTCCTTGTACAAAAACACCTATTTATAGGCAAAACATCAATACAAATATACTTTGAAGTGCAAACTTTTTGTTTTTCTGTTTGAGTGCAAAAACGTCCAATGACTAAAATTGAATGAACATGCGCATATGGACATGATTAACTATTAACAAATGTATGTTTAAAAATAGTAATAAACATCATCTTAAAGATTCAGGATATCCCCATAGAGTTACTTCAACAAAATTATCCCCACAGATTTGAGTTCATACAGTATCCATCCGGAGTTCCAATCTCTTGACAATAATTTCCCCAGCTGAGTTGGTCCTAAACTACAAGAAAAACCTTGCGGAGTTCGTCTCCAAAAGAATTCATCTCTCCAATAAGGTCACCAAAATATTCCTCTCAACAAGGTTTATTTCTCCAACAGACTTCAAATTCCCTAGCTTGAGTTCTTTTCTCAGACCATTACAAATCAACAGAAAAAACCCCTTATCCCCAACGGAGTCGACACTATCCCCAATAAGTTGCTGCAAAGCCTGGAATTCGACCATATACCAGTAAACTTTCCTTCTCCCCGGTCAAGTTATAATTCCCTAGTAGATTAATGGACAACCAAGGTTCCTAACTCTATCCCTCAAGCAGAAATCGACCTTCCCTGCAGAATTTCCTCAAAACAATGAGACAGGAGTCCCCAGCGGAACACTCTAAACAAAGTAGAAGATACACACGCTGTTCATTTCCAGTAGTAGTCCGGGATTTTGCTTCCCAACACTCTCCAACATTTGTCAAGGATTTATTTTCTTAGACAAAGATACATTTCAGTAACATTCATACATCATAGCACATACATGACAAATGCATACATCATAAACTCATTTATTTTGAGAACATCATTACACCATGCATACATCTGCATGCAACTAACCATCTTCCTTGCAGGAAAAAATCAATCAACAAGACAAAGGACCTCTTCTGGTTAAATTTACTTCTTCCGGTTAAAAAATAGGCAATCAATAGACCTCTTCTAGTTATATTTATTTTTTCCATATTAAAGAGAAGCAGACAAAGACCTCTTCTGGTTAGATTTATTTCTTCCAGATTAAAGACAGGCAGATGAAGACCTCTTCTAGAAATCAACAGACCTCTTTTGGTTAGATATATTTGTTCCAGATTAAGTACAGGCAAACAAAGACCTCTTCTGGTTAGATTTATTTCTTCCAGTTAAAGATAGGCAAACGAAGACCTCTTCTAGTTAGATTTATTTCTTCCAGATTAAAGACAGGAAGACGAAGACCTCTTCTGGTTAGATTTATTGGTTAGATTTATTTCTTCTAGTTAAAGACATGCATTCAACAGACCTCTTTTGGTTAGATTTATTTCTTCTAGTTAAAGATAGGAAATCAACAGACCTCTTCTGGTTTAGATTTAATTCTTCCAGTTAAAGATAGCCAAACAAAGACCTCTTATGGGTTAGATTTACTACTTTCGGTTTAAAACATGCAAAAGACATCTGCTATTTCAGTATAAATCGACCAAAGATTTATTCTGATACTTCCTCCAATTTCTATCAACAGTCACTCTGGATGGCATCTGTAATCCCATCTCTGACAAACTCTTCATCATTTCTTCGAATGGCATCTTTAAGCCCATTCTCGACATAATCAACTAACACATAGTTGAGTGCAAATTTCTGGGCACTTTGGTGTTCAATCATCTTCCACCTTCAAGTCACGAATGGCGTACTCGCCAATCTAACTCTTAAGGTTTAAGAAGATTGAACATAGGCAGTTGTTGTATCCCAAAATTTTCCCTCTCTTTTCTCAATAGATTTCTCACAAAGATATTCAAAAGCTTAAGCTTGCACAAGAGTTGACTAGGTTAAGCCATCTCCTCAACATTGATACCTCAAATTAGGGTTTGAGTTTTCACAAGGACAATTGGACTTATAATACTTCAAATGACTTTCATGGATAATTATGGACCCTCAAGATTTTCCATGTCAAGTTTCAAGTCTTGGATCACAAAATTGCTCAGTCAATTGATCAGATGACCTAAAATAAGCTGTATTGGGTAAAAAGTCAACTATGGTCAATCTACAGTCAAAATTCAATATTTTGGACAAATATCAACATTTTGAGGTCATATGTATCAATTTATCAAGTTTGGATCACAATTCCCCAAGAAAATTGTTCAAATCACCAAAGGGGCAAAATGGTCAAAATTAGGGTTTTGACTGATAATGGCTAATCTTTGACTTTTGACCTAATACATGACTTATTGGTTTGAAACATGATATCAAGGATTAATATGCATCATTTTGACCTAATTTCATATCTCAATTAATTTCTCAAGATCAATTGATTGATAGTTGAAATTCAGTCAACTGATGAAAAGTCAACTGATACACCGAAAGTCAAACTTTGACTTTTTGATCAAAACTGAGTTTCAAAGATCACATTTCATCAAGACATTCAAAAATTTTAAACTTGATCATTAAGAAATCAAGAAAGTCAAAATTCATCTTAAAAAGTCAAACTTTTCAAGACTTAGAATTTTTCTAAGTGTTTTTAAGTCTTATTTTTTCATGACTTCATGCCAACTTTTCACCAAGATGCAAGATGATTCAAAGAAAATTTTCAACATGAAAGTTATATATCTTTATGAGATACGCAACTTTGCTTTACTAATCAAGTCCTATAAATGCTTGGATCTTGAGTTATAAATTCACAAAGTCATGCACTTTTTATAAAAACACTTAGTGAAAATTTTACCTAGTTTAGGTAGATTTTTGACCTAACTTCTTGGACAATTTTAACCAAGCTCCAAGATGTAAAAACCTAAAAAAATTTCATATAAACCTTTTCATTAAAAACCTTTTAATATAAAAACCTAAAAAATTTTGTTTCCTTAACTAATTTAATTTCTTTTCTTAATTTAATTTTGTTTTAGTTTACTTAAATTAACTTAGACTAATTAATTAATTTCTTCTTTTTTTAGTAATTTAATTAAGCTAACCTTTTTCATATAAAAAAAATTGAACAAAAAAACAATTTCCTTTTCCTTGCATATTATTTTACATTCTTGTACATTTTATTTTTGCAATATTCAATATAACTGTAATAGTAAATTAGGGTTTTAATTGCTTTCACTCCCCATTTGTAAATTTGTACCCCCATCCCCAAATGATGTAATAGCGTAGAATTTTACATTTTCCCAATTTATCGCTTTCAATATAAATGCTAGTAATTAGCATTTGTATGGCAAGACATAAAATCAATAAGTAGAAAACCTTCATTCAAAGACAAAGAGCATGAAAACAAACATTTTTGCACACTTGCACCTCTAGGGCTAACTTCATTTGTTGCTTAAAGATAAATATAGTCATGTTACGCAAACATGGGATACTTTAGCAAAACAGAAAAAAACAAAATCACAGTCCCTCGATGACCCTTCAAATGTTTCCTTCATAAATGATCTTAGACCCTTACAAAAATTGCTAAGGTATCCTACAATGATGCTTTCTATGATTATATGATGACCCACGCCTATCCCTTCACATCCAATGATAGGGCTTCTTACCAATCAATGGCAAGATAGAAATATCTAAAGGAGGAGGAAAAGAACTAAGACTTTTTGAGTAGGTAGAATGTTCGTAGTTTCTTGCTCACAAACATTTTCAAAAACATCTTTCGAACACACCCACACTTTTAAAAAATGAAATATTTTAAAAAGTCAACACTTTTTATGCATTCTTATAGAGACGAGAATAATTACAAAGTTCTCCTAAACGAAGGAACTTTCAAAATTACTTTCAAAACCAATCACAAACACATTTCAAATAAAGCATTTCAAAGTGAGCTAACAACTAAGAGCCCATAGATAACTACGGATGAAAAGGGAGCTAACACCTTCCCTTTTCCTAACCTACCCCCTGAACTCAAGAAAATTCTCAAAAGGTCTTTCCTGTTTTTTTCACCCTTTCCTTTATTGGATAAAAGAAAAGTCGATGGTGACTCTTGCTATCCGCAACAATTACGATAAAACGCAAAACACCCAAGTAAATTCTCTCACCGTATCACAGTTTGCATACGCCTTTTACTTCTAGACTTTGCTTCGAATGTACCAATAATATGGCCGAGTATGAAGCATGCATCCTGGGTTTTAAAGCTGCTATTTACTTAAGAATTAAATTCTTAAGTGTATATGGAGAATCAGCTTTGGTCATTAGTCAAGTTAAAGGAGAGTGAGATACAAAACATACAAATCTTATCCCTTACAAAGAACTTGTGCTAGTCTTGATCCTGTATTTTGAAGAGGTCACCTTTGAACACATTCTGAGGGAAGAAAATTAGTTGGAAGATCCTTTAGCTACCATGTCTTCTATGTTCAAGGTCAGATGGGACAAAGAAGCTCCCTCAATTACTATCGAAAGATTTGACGAACCGGCGCACTGCTACGAGATTGACACTGATGGGGTAGAGGAGAAGCCTTGGTTTCATGAGATAAAAAGGTATCTCAAAGCTCAGGAATATCCTGAAGGAGCATCAATCAATGATAAGAAATACCTGCGGAAGTTCTCGTCGAAGTTCTTTCTAAGCAATGGGATCTTATACAAGCGCAACCACGATTCAATTTTGCTATGTTGTATGGACAAGAAGGAAGCAAATAAGATCATGGAGGAGATGCATGAAGGTATCTTTGGAACTCACTCTAGTGAACATAATATGGCCAAGAAGATTCTAAGAGCTGGCTACTTTTAGTCGACTATGGAAACTGATTGTTACCACCACTCGAGGACTTGCCATTAGTGCCAAATTTATGCTGATAAAGTTCACATGCCTCCAGTTCCTTTGAATGCCATGACAGCTCCTTGGTCATTTGCAATGTGGGGCATCGATATGATTAGAGAAATCAAACCTACTACCTCTAATGGTCAACGTTTTATTCTTGTTGCCATTGACTACTTTACCAAGTGGGTCGAAGCAACTTCGTTTGCCTCAGTTACCAAGAACATCGTAGCCTGATTTATCAAGCATAACCTCATCTGTCGGTATGGTATCCCTGAGAGAATTATCACTGGAAATGGTACCAATATCAATAATTCCATGATCAGTGAACTCAACATGCAGTTCAAGATTAAGCATCACAAGTCTTCTCCATACAGACCTATAATGAATGGTACAGTGGAAGCTGCTAACAAGAACATAAAGAAGATTGTGCAAAAGATGGTTGTGACCTATAAAGAATGACATGAGATGTTACCATTTTCTCTTCTTGGCTATCTTACTTCGGCACGAAATTCAACTGGAGAAACCCCATTCTCTTTAGTCTATGACAAGGAAGTTGTCTTGTGTTTCAAAGTTCAAATTCCTTCTCTAAGGATTATAAAAGAAGCGGACTTGGGTGAAGACGAATGGATTCAGACTAGGTTGGATCTGTTGAATTTGGTTGACGAAAAGAGGTTGGCGGTTGTTTGTCATGGTCAGATGTACCAGAAATGCATGATCAAAGCTTTCAACAAGAAGATCAAACATCGGGTATACCAGGCTGGTGATTTGGTAATAAAGCACATCATTCTACCGCAAGGCAATCCCAGGGGAAAATAGACTCCCACTTACGAAGGGCCATTTGTTGTCAAGAAAGTGTTCTCAGGTGGTGCTATGATGTTAACCACCATGGACGGAGAATATTTCCCATACCCTGTGAACATAGACATAGTCAAAAAATACTATGCATAAGAATGACCCGCTAGGTTGACACACCTAGGAAAAAATAAGGGCATCCCGACGAACCAAAAAGGTTTAGGCAAAAATAAGGGATATATAAAAAAATTATACACATGGCAAGTCGAAAACCTGAAAGGGCGACTTGAGCAAAAAAGGGTATCTTGGTGGACTGAAAACCTGAAAAGGCGGTCCAGGCAAAAATTAGGGATTAAAAGCTTACGACTATGTCTCTTTGGATCACTTACTTGCCAACTTTATTACCAAGATCAATATTTTAAATGGTGCAAAATCAGTGCAATCAACTTCTTCTGATGGCAAGAGAAGAGATGTTCAAAGGCATAAGGGAAATAGCAAAGTTGGAACCCAATGAGATCACTTCCACATGGCTATATACACTTGTTTTCATTTTGTACTCTTTTCATTTTATGACGATTTCCTCTTACTAGGATTCTCATCTCTTTGTACAAAATCAACTGTTTATAGGTAAATTGTCAATACAAATATACTTTAAAGTCCAAACTTTATGTTTTTCTGTTATGCTTTCAAAAATGTTCAATGACTAAAATTGAATGAGCATGTGCATATGAACATGATTAACTGTTAACAAATAAATAAGAACAGGAATAAGCATTTTAGGAGCTGAGATGACACTCAAGTTGTCCATAAATCCCCACAGAATCCCTTTCATAAGGTTATCCCTCGTGAAGTCGCCAGAGCCACCTCTATAAGATTATCCCCACATAATAGTCTTCATAAATAATGGTACATTCCCTATAATCTCCTAGGAAGATCACTCCAACAAATAAAAGAGTATAATCTCCTCCCTGTTAAATCTCCCCATGGAGTCCCAATTAGTATAATTCATGCAAATTCTCTTCCCCAATTGAGTTTATTCCTCCAAATTTGAAGAAAGAGACCCAACTGAGTTTCTTCTCTTTAGCAAATTCAATCTCCCCAAGAGAGTTACTTTCCTTAGCATAGCACTTCTTCATTAACAAGGGTTTATTTCCCCAACAGACTACAAATTCCCCAACTCGAGTATATTCCTTAGATTACTACAAATCGCCGATAAAATTCTTCTCCCCGCTAAAGTCATCACTATCCCCAGAAAGTTATTGCGAAGCTTGAAATCCGACCAAATACCAGTTA
The DNA here is from genome assembly GCA_948472305.1 of Vicia faba. Lineage (NCBI taxonomy): Eukaryota > Viridiplantae > Streptophyta > Magnoliopsida > Fabales > Fabaceae > Vicia > Vicia faba. Next base: position 648,469,308 of record OX451740.1, read on the forward strand.
ACTTTATCCTCCTTGAATGAGTTGGAAGTTTAACCGTCTCTTTTATCCCCAGTCAGGGTATATAAGAAATAAATTCCCCAATAGAGCAACAAACGACCAATGTTCCTAAACTCTACTCGCCAAACAGAAATCAATACATCCCCTGTAGATTTTCCTCAAACAAGTAACTAGGAATCCCCATCGGAAGCATTCTAGACAAGATTGAAGATACACATACTCTTCATCCCCAACAATAGTCAGGAATTTATTTTCCAAGACAAATACACTTCAACAACATTGCACATTCATTCATCATAACATATGCGTACGAAACACATATATCACAATCTCATTTATTTTGAGAACATCATTGCGCAATACATTTCATACATCATGACATCGCATACAACTAACTCTTTAGCTTTTCAAGAAAGATTAATCAACAGACGAATATCATCAAGAATTTTCAAACAGTTCCAGGTTAATTCCCGAAACAGGACGGCGTGACTATCTACATGACGAACAATTCCTATAGGCATCTACTAGTTCAGCTTAAATCGACCAAAGATTTATTTCTGATACATTTTCCAGTAGATACTTTTGCTGGTTCAGTTTAAATCAACTAAAGATTTATTCTGATTCTTTTCCAGTTAAAGACAATGCAGTCATCTACTGGTCCAGTTTAAATCGACCAAAGATTTATTTCTGATACCTTTTCTGGTAGACACTTTTTCTGGTTCAATTTAAATTGACCAAAGATTTATTATGATTATTTTCCAATTAAAGACGACACAAGACATCTGCAGGTTCAGTTTAAATCGACCAAAGATTTATTCTGATACTTTTCCAGTAGACACTTTTTCTGGTTCAGATTAAATTGACCAAACATTTATTTTGATTCTTTTCCAGTTAAAGACAACGCAGATATTTGCTGGTTTAGTTTAAATCGACCAAAGATTTATTTTGATTCTTTTCCAGTTAAAGACAACACAGTCATCTGTTGGTCCAGTTTAAATTGACCAAAGATTTATTTCTGATACCTTTTCCAGTAGATACTTTTTCAGGTTCAATTTAAATCGACTAAAGATTTATTCTGATTCTTTTCAAGTTAAAGACAACGCAGTCATCTGCTGGTTCAGTTTAATTCTACCAAATATTTATTCTGATACTTTTCCAGTAGACATTGTTTTTGCTTCAGTTTAAATCGACTAAAGATTTATTCTGATTCTTTTCCAGTTAAAAACAACGCAGTCATCTGCTAGTTCAGTTTAAATCGACCAAATATTTATTGTGATACTTTTCCAATAGAGACTTTTTCAGGTTCAGTTTAAATTGACCAAAGATTTATTCTGATTCTTTTCCAGTTGAAGACAACACAAGACATCTACTGGTTCAGTTTAAATCGACCAAAGATTTATTCTGATACTTTTATAGTAGACACTTTTTCTGGTTCAGTTTAAATCGACCAAAGATTTATTATGATTCTTTTCCAGTTAAAGACAACACAGACATTTGTTGGTTCAGTTTAAATCGTCCAAAGATTTATTCTGATTCTTTTCCAGTTAATGACAACACAGACATCTGCTGGTTTAGTTTACATAGACCAAAGATTTATTCTGATACTTTTCTAGTAGACATTGTTTCTGGTTCAATTTAAATCGACTAAAGATTTATTGTGATTCTTTTCCAGTTAAAAACAACGCAATCATATGTTGGTTCAGTTTAAATCGACCGAAGATTTATTTTGATACATTTCCAGTAGACATTTTTTCTAGTTCAGTTTAAATCGACCAAAGATTTATTCTGATTCTTTTCCAGTTAAAGACAATATAGACATCTACTGGTTTAGTTTAAATCGACCAAAGATTCATTCTGAAACTTCTCCCAGTTAAAGTCGAGTGTAGACTTAGTCTAATCTCTCTATCAATAGTTACTTAGGATGGCATCTATAAGCCCATCTCCAACGAATCTCTGCCACCTCTCTAAATTGAATCTTTAAGCCCATTCTCGACATAATCAACAATCAGGCGAGTGCAAATTTCTGGACACTTAAGTGTTCAATCATCTTCCACCTTCAAGTCACGAATGGCAGACGAGCCAATCTAACTCTTCATGTTTAAGAAGATTGAACAGGGGCAGCTATTGTACCCTAAAATTTTCCCTCTCATTTCTCAAGACATTTCTCACCTAAGATCTCAAATGCTCAAGGATTCTCAAGGGTTTGATAAGACAAGCTCACCTCATAAGCATTGAGCCCCCAAATTAGGGTTTTGGTTTTCTAAGGAAAATTGGACTTTTGATGCCTCAAATGACTTTCATGGTTAATTATAGGTCTCTAATATTTCTCATAACAAGTTTCAAGTCTTGCATCGCAAATTTGCTCAGTCAATTGCTCAAATGACTGAAAATCAGTTGTATTGGGTAAAAAGTCAAAGGTGGTCAATATACAGTCAAACTTCATATTTTTTGGCCAACATCAACATTTTGAATCCATATCCATCAATTGATCAAGGGTTGATCACAATTCCTCAAGAAAAGCATTCAAATCATCAAAGGGGTAAATTTGTCAAAATTAGGGTTTTGACAGAGAAGGACTAATCAGTGACTTTTGACTTAGTACATGACCCAATGGCTTGAAGCATTACATCAAGTATTCAAACACAACATGTTGACCTAATTTCATGGCTCAAATCATTTCTCAAGATCAATGGATTGATAGTTGAAGTTTGATCAACTGATGAAAAGTCAACTGATACACAAAAAGTCAAACTTTGACTTTTTGGTAAACATTGAACTTTAAAGATCAAAATTCATCAATAAATTCAAAAATATCAAACTTGGTCAAGAATAATCAAGAAAGTCGAGAAATTCCACAAAAAAGTTAAAGTTTTCAATACTTAGAAAATTCTAAGTGTTTTTAAACTTGAAAATTTCACTACTTCATGATAATTTTTCACCAAGATGCAAGATGATTCAAGGAAAAATTTCAACATGAAAGTTGTAGATCTTGATTATTTCTACAAATTTGTCCCTTAGGGTTGATGTCCAAAAAATGCTTAGATTTGAAGATATCGGCTCATGAAGTCATGACATTTTTCATAAAACACTTAGTGACATTTTCAACAAGCTTAGGCAGATTTTTGACCTAACTTATTGACCAATTTTCACCTAATTCCAAGTTGATTTAGCTAAAGTGGTCAACATGAAGGTTGTAGACAATGTTTCAAGCTTTACAAAATGTCAAAGAACTTGAAGAGATCATTTTTGAGCTAGGAGAATCGAAGAGAAGAAGTTGGCATGATAAACTTGAATTACAAGACATTTTCATGAAGAACACATAACCTAATCCCATAGCTATGCTGCATAATCTTGCTTTGCAGGCCTTCTAACTTGAAAATCACTCCATAATTAAATATTTACATAATTTATTGAGTTATTATCCAAGTGTTTGAGCCATTGTCCAAGACAGTTTTCCATATTTGGCACAAAGTTACCATTTCCATTCTTGTAAAGCAAGCTTTATGCATAAGTCAATGCATTGAGCCTCTCACTTGTTTCTTCTGATCACACTCCATTATAAAGTGAAGAAGCAACCTTCCTGCACCCAAAAAACTTAGACCATGCTTGTACTTGAACCTTGGAACTATGAAAATCCATTCAACTTGATTTCTCATTTTCAACCAAACCATAACATGTTATCTAAAAATTCTGGTTACTTCAAGATGTCAAACCTCTTGCCTATAAATAGAAAGGTCATTTTCAACCTAACGGATGAATTCACATGCCTTGAAACTCCCTCAAACACCCTGAAATCAGATATTGAACCAAACACTCCATAAATTGCCATTTCGGACTTTGAATTCCAAATACACAAACCACTCGTGAATTTTCCATTTTAATCATTCAGACATCATCCATATACCATATAGAAGTGATCCAAACACTTGAACCACTTCTGTAACACCTCCACGACCTCCACCATTTTCAAAACTCAACTCTGCACATTGACTTCTATAGGAAGATTCAGCCACTCTCAATCCAAAGTAAGCATTGCAATAGCTTCCTAGGAGTCCAGTGAAGCTATTAAGATCATCACAACACCTCCAGAAGTATTCAAACTTCAAACACGGTTTCCAGTTTTGAGGTAATTTTTATCAAATTTTAACTTTATCTACAAGAATCATTAATGGTTACTTTGTGAATAAAAAATATAGACATCATAGCCCTGAAGCTAACCATGCCCTTAATTTTCATTTATGTTTCCTGAGTGATGCGAATTTTGAAGATGAACTTTCTGGAAAAAATAGGTTTTTATTTGGTACCAGTAAAATTCTCATTCATTTTTTATTTATAGCTCATGAAATTTATATGGTTGAATTCGTATTGATAAATGAAACAAGTTTCATGTTTATACTTTTACAAATGGTGTAGAAATGAGTGAGTTCAGAAAATCAAAAATGTAACAATAGGGATGTTGGTGCGAGGAAGAAGATGAAGTTGCATTTAGAAACAAGTTTGTAATATATTTATTAATTTTTGTTCTATAAACGGATGAAACAGCCACCCAGTGGCAGAGAGAGCGGGCGTAAGGCATTGAACTATATGGACCTGGGTTCGAGCCCCAGTGGTATCCTTTTTCTTTTTCATATTTTCTTATTTCAGGTTCCATGCTTACAAGCTACGCGTGTGTAAGATGCGTCCTCATCTCATCATCATAATATCATTGTGAAGATAGATCCAACACATTCCAACGCCAACCTATGGTGCAATTCAAGAAGTCAGCCACATGGGATTACCAGCAGCGCTGGGCTTCCAGCACTTGGGCCTTTTTCTGTTTGTTTGTTTGGTGCTTTTTCTCACCCCAATTTTACTTATATTCAGCCCCATTCATCTTTTCTTTTTATTTTTGTTTTCTGACTCACAAAAAAAACAGGTTTGGGCCTAGCGCCATTTTTACTATTTTTTACCACCCTTTTTACTTTTAAAACCCCTGACCCAGTCATTTTTATTTCTTCTATATTTTTCTTATTTTTATTTTTTACTTATTTTATTTAAACCAAAAATATAAAAATATATTTTTCTTAAATAATTAAATAATTGAAAAATATTTTAATTTAAATACTTTATTTTATTTTGTAATTAAATTAAATTCAACTAGTTTATTTGTTTATAAAAAAACATTTTTCTTAACATTAATATTAAAAATTATTTTCTAAACAAATTAAATTAGACTTAGGCTTTATTTTAATTAACTTAGATTTAGGTTTTGATTAAATAATTAATTAACTTTCCTTGTAATTAAAATTAATTAGTTTAATTAGGTTAATTTCTAAACCTTTTTCATCAAAAACCCTAAAAACAATTGCTTTCTCTACACCTTTACATTTTGAGTATTATTATTGTAATTCATATTCAATGGTTTATAATAGTAATTAGGACTTTATTGCTTTCCTCCCCCCTATTCATAAAATTGTATCCCCCCCTCCCATTCCCAAAGCATTGTAATAGCGTAGGACATTTAAATTCCGCAATTTATCGCTTTCCTTATTATTGATAGTAATTAGGGTTTGTATGGAAAGATTAAAATCAACCTTAGTGATGACACGAAAAGATATAGCATTTTCTATCTGAATTACATAGATTAAATTCTCGATTCTTCGATTGTTATGTCATATTTTATCCTTTTTGTATTTTTAAATCATATTTCAATTACTTTGCATTTGCAAGGCATAAATAAGAAAAGGAAGAAAAGAATGGAAAAATGAAGAAGAAATGGTTTTAAAACAGCAAAAATATATTTATGTACAAGAGAAGTGTGTCGTCCGCCACAAGGCTATTACGACCAGCACAAGTTAAATTATTGTGCCTCTCGGCATGCTCACATTACGACCGGCACACTTGTGATTATGTTCCACAATTCAAGCAGCTACGAAGTCTTCGCCAGTATATCATATTAAGCGCACGTCACCTGGATTTTCTCCGCATAAACAACGTCAATCATGGAAGTTACCTATTTTTCCTCAACCAAAATGGACTCTATATTTAAGCAAGCAGTTACCAGATCTCTGACTCTCTCTCTCTTCTCTCTCTCTCTCTCTCTCTCTCTCTCTCTCTCTCTCTCTCTCTCTCTCTCTCTCTCTCTCTCTCTCTCTCTCTCTCTCTCTCTCTCTCTCTCTCTCTCTCTCTCTCTCTCTCTCTCTCTCTCTCTCTCTCTCTCTCTCTCTCTCTCTCTCGCTCCCGGCTCTTTTGTTTTTGATTCTCTCTAGCCTTCACCTTGAACAATTACTATTACGAAGTTTTATTTTTCTGCAAACATTAATTTCTACTTGTATTCTGCTTTTTGATACCTTCTAGTTTTAGAATTCAGCATTAATTTTCTGGTAATTTTATTCTGTAGGCAGTAAAAACCTCACCGTCAGAGCAGTATTTTTCCACATCGGAGAAATACTGCAACATTAGTTTGTTTCCATACCTCCATAAATTGTTTAGGATTACTCTGATTTTATTCGAGCTATTTTTACTTAAAGTCAATCCTGCCGACTTGCGGAGGACACACACATTATTGGAATTTACTGCTTTCTATTCGCTTTAAGGTTCATATTTTAATAAGCATATTTATTTATTCTCTACTATGCATGCGTTGTCGAATTTACATTTTAATTTTATGATATTCTGCAATAATATTATGTTTGGCTAGATTCCCTCTACCAGTATGTAGAACTTGACCGAAAAGGTTTCGGTAATTAATTAGCATTATTATTTTTTACAAAAAGAATACTTTTCTGTTTTAATTTCCAATTGAATATTTAAATGTTTTTGTACGGAAGTAAGAAACAGTCTAAGGTTAAAATTCAATAGAGCGGAAGTTTGAGGTTTTACCCGGATAGTGGATATTGAAACATTAATTTTAAAAACAGCGGAAGCGCTTTAAAGTTAATTGAATCTTATTTGTTTTCAAAAAATACTTTTGAGTTTTAAATGAAACAGCGGAAGCGCTCATTTCAAGCTTAACTGATATGATCTGATTCAATAGAACGGAAGTTTGAGATGAAGGTTTTTAAACAAAATGTTTCACCTAAATTGTGTTTTAATACTAAAAACAAATTCCAATGATGTACTGAACCCCTTAAGTTAATGAAATACATACCGGTGTCCCTCATTAATTATTAAATTCTAGTTAATTCCCTATTAAACCCAAACACCCAAATTTATTATTAGCCTTAGCTCTACATAGTAACCTTTAGATAACAGTAGTTTTCGACTATCAATCCTTGTGGGTTCGATATCTTTTAAAACTATGTGATAGATTGTGCACTTGCAGTCACTACACCGATAAACTCATATAAAGTCGTGATCAAGTTTTTGGTGCCGTTGTCAGGGATTGAATTAGTCGAATACTATAAATCCCTTATTACGCAGTATAGACTAAGGCAACCAGTTTTATTTTTTATTTTTACCGTTGATTGTATGCCAAGAACTCGCTCTAAAGACGAGGAATTAGAGCAACCAATCAACGAAGTTGAGTGTTTTGTTAGCATAAGACGCCGAATCAGAGAGTACCAAGCCAAGTACAATCTTCCCGAAATCAATCTTCCTAAATTTTCTCTTCCTGACCCCAAAATGGTTGAAGGACCCCAAAAACGTCCTCTGAAGGATTATGCTGCCCCATCACAAGAGGAACCTCACAACAGTATTGTTGACCCCGCAATCGCACAGAATAATTTCGAACTAAAGCCTTCGCTTTTGCAAGCTGTTCAACAAAACCATTTTCAGGATGTCCTACGGACGACCCAAACCTTCATTTGTATGTGTTTGTGCAGTACGCAGACATAGTGAAAGAAAATGGAGTCATTCCCGAAGCGATAAGACTCTGTCAAGTAAGACGAATTGAATAAAGTTTTCCTAGTGCGGTATTTTCTGCCAAGTAAGACGACTATGCTAAGAGATAACATTAACGGTTTTAAAAAAAAGGAAAGTGAATCTCTTTTCGAAGCATGGGAAATATGGAAAGACATGTTGTGACTCTGTCTGCATCACGTTCTAGAGTAATGGTTGATCATCCACACCTTTTACAATATTCTCTTGTACAACACAAGACTAACGATTGACACAGCTGATGGTGGTGCACTGATGGATAAACCATACCATGATGCCTATCAACTTATCGAAAGTATGGCTCAAAATCACTATCAGTGGGAAGCGATAGAACAATGATGGAAAAATCTCCAACGAAGAATGGTATGCACGAAGTTAGCAACTTAGATCAAGTTAATGCTAAGGTAGAAGCCCTTACCCAAAAGATAGAAATCTTGACCACAACTCCTATAGCCACCGTATCTGCAGTAATTCCAACCTGTGATCTATGCGGACTTCACGCGCATAATGCACTCGAATGTCCACTTTTAACAGCAGTACCAGTTGATCAAGTGAACTATGCTCAAGGAAACCTCTACAGTAATAACTATAACCATGCTTGGAAGAACCATCCAAACTTTTCATACAAAAGCAACAACGCTTTGTACGCACCAGAGAAAGCTCCTACTACACCTCTAGGATTTCATAAATCCATCCAAAATGTCCCAAATATCCCTAGGAAGTCCAACATTGAAATCATGATAGAAAACTTTGTATCTAACCAAGCTCAAACTAACAAATATTTCATGAATCAAAACATTCACACCAGTGAACATATTAAGCAATTGACTAATAAGATTGATGCCCTTGCCACACACAATAAAATGTTAGAAACACAAATTTTGTAGGTGGCTCAACAGCAAGCGGCTACAGATGCTCCAACTGGAACTTTTCCTGGACAACCCCAACCAAATCCGAAGGGACACGCTAATGCCATAATACTACAAAGTTGGACAGAACTAAGCGGACCAACTGAACCTAAAATAGAGAACCCAACCATGTACCAAAAACATGGAGAAGAAACTGAGAAGGAAGCTGAACTAAAGGAAGTAGAAAAAAAGGCGATGAAGAGGCCGTAGAAAAAGAAGAACCTTATGTGCCTCCACCACCCTATAAACCACCCATTCCATATCCTTAAAGACATGCTAAGTCTAGAAACATAGGGCAATTCAAGAAATTTGTTGAACTTCTGAAACAAATTAACATTACCATACCTTTTAGAGAAGCTATCACACAAATTCCCTTCTACGCTAAATTTCTTAAAGAAATCTTATCTAATAAGAAAAAGCTTGAGGATAACGAAACTGTATTGCTCACTGCTGAGTGCAGTGCTATAATACAAAACAACATGCCTCCTAAACTGAAAGACCCATGTAGTTTCTCCATACCCTGCGTAATCAGAAAATTTGTCGTAGATAAAGTAATATGCGATTTAGGAGCCAGTATTAGTTTGATTCCATTATCAATTTGCAAGAAACTCAACATGGGAGAACTAAGACCAACGAGAATGTCTGTGCAATTAGCATATCGATCAGTGAAATTTCCTTTAGGTATGTTAGAAAATGTTCATGTACGTATAGGAAAATTCTATATCCCCACTGATTTCATAATCATGGAAATTAAAGAAGACTCCAATATTCCTATCATATTGGGTAGACCATTCCTAGCTACTACAGGAGCCATAATAGATGTTAAAAATGGAAAACTGACCTTCGAAGTCGGAGAGGAAAAGTTTGAATTCATCTTATCTAAATTCCTCATGGCACCAGCCATTGATGATTCATGTTGTTTCCTTGATGAAATCGATAAATGTGTGAGAGAAATGGAAAAACAACAAACCACTTATTCAGATGTATTAAAGATTCCCATACCCCTGATACTCGAAGATGATAATTGCCGCCAAGAATATCAAGATGAAAATTTGAGTGAATGCCTAGCCTTAACGCCTGATCCTATACCCTGTCAAAAGAAACCTGCCATAGAACTTAAAACATTACCCAAAGACCAAAGATATGAGTTCCTAGACATAGAACTTGAACGACCAGTTATAGTCAATGTAGACTTAGGACAAATAGAGACTGAAAAATTACTACATGTTCTTAGAAAATACCCAACTGCGTTAGGTTATAAAATATCTGATCTAAAAGGAATACGCCCTTCTATCTGCATGCACCGTATTATGCTAGAAGAAGACTGTAAAACCTCTAGGGAACATCAAAGGAGAATAAATTCCATTCTGAGCGATGTAGTCAAAAAGGAAGTAGAAAAGCTACAAGAAGAAGGAATCATATACCCAATATCCAACAGTAAATGGGTCAGCCCAATACATGTCGTACCTAAGAAAGGTGGTGTGAATGTTGTCAGCAATACTAAAGGAGAATCAGTAGCGTAACAAACTCACACCGGGTGGAGAATGTGTATCGACTATAGAAAGTTAAATAAAGCCACTCGTAAAGATCATTTTCCTTTACCCTTCATTGACCAAATGCTTGAAAGAATAGCTAAACACTCTCACTTCTGCTATTTAAACAGATATTCCGGATTTTTCCAAATTCCTATCCATCCTGACGACCAAGATAAAACGAAATTCACTTGTCCTTATGGTACGTTCTCTTATCGACGAATGCCATTCGGATTATGCAATACCCTGAAACATTCCAGAGATGTATGATGTCCATCTTCTCTGATTTTCTAGATGGAATGATGGAAGTTTTTATGGATGACTTCTCTGTCTGTGGAGAAAGTTTTGAGGGATGTTTATCGAACATTGAAATGGTGTTAAAAAGATGCGTAAGTTTCAATTTCGTGTTAAACTGGGAAAAATTCCACTTCATGGTCCAACAAGGAATCGTCTTAGGGCACATAGTATCTGATAAGGGAATTGAAGTAGATAAAGCAAAGATCTAAGTTATAGAAAATCTTCAACCGCCAAAAACTATTAGATAGATAAGAAGTTTTCTAGGACATGTCGATTTTTATCAATGTTTCATTAAAGACTTCTCCAAAATAACCAAACCTCTAACCGAACTCCTAATGAAGGATGTTGAGTTCATTTTCACCAACAAATGTTTGGATACGTTTTCAACTCTAAAAAAGGCATTAATTTTAGCACCTATTATGCAACCTCCTGATTGGAACGAACCATTCAAGATAATGTGTGATGCTAGTGACTATGTCGTAGGCGCAGTCCTAGGACAAAGAAAAGATAAAAAGCCTCATGCGATATACTACGCAAGTAGAACCCTAGATCCTAAGGAGAAAAAATATGCTACCACTAAAAAAGAAGTGTTAGCTATTGTGTTTACTTTAGATAAATTATGTTCCTACCTAGTAGCAGCACAAATAATTATCTATATTAACCACGCTGCAATCCGGTACTTCTTGAGTAAGAAAGACGCCAAACCAAGATTACTAAGGTGGATCTTACTTATTCAAGAATTCGATTTAGAAATAAAAGACAAGAGAGGCACCGAGAATGTATTCGCTGACCACCTATCTAGAATAGAAGGCATCAAACCAGATCAGGTTACCATCAATGATGATTTTCCTTATGAACACCTTGTCTCCCAATTAGAACTAGACGGTATCATAATTGAGTACCCTGTGACTTATGAACACAAGAACACAAACAAAATTTTGGAAGCAATATGCACCACAACCATGCTACCATGGTACGCCGATTTAGTTAACTATTTGGTTGCCTGAGTGCTTCCACCCGATATGTCTTATCAACACAAGAAGAAATTATTTCATGACCTTAAACATTATTATTGGGACGAGCCTTTACTTTTCAAAAGAGGAGCCGATAGTATTTTTCGTCGATGTGTTCCCGAAAGTGAAATCGAAAACGTAATTCTCCATTGTCATGCCGCTCCCTATGGATGACACACAAGTACTTCAAAGACATGTGCTAAGATATTACAATTTGGCCTTTACTGGCCTAACCTTTAGAAAGACGTCCATATCGCGGTTAAAAATTGCGACCAATGCCAACGCACTGGAAGCATCTCTAGACGCAATGAGATGCCTCAAAAGGGAAATCTAGAAGTTAAAGTATTTGATGTATGGGGAATCGATTTCATGGGACCTTTCCCGTCTTCCTTTGGAAATCACTACATACTTGTTGCTATCGACTATGTTTCGAAATGGATTGAGGGTGTAGCCTCTCCAATAAATGACGCGTGAGTAGTAGTCAGGATTTTCAAGAACATAATATTTCCAAGATTTGGTGTACCGAGACTCGTCATCAGCGACGGTGGCTCCTATTTCATTTGCAAAATCCTAGAAAAATTATTAGCGAAATATGGAGTCTGACATTATGTCGCAACACCTTATCATCCACAAACAAATGGGCAAGTAGAGGTCTCCAACAGAGAAATAAAGCAAATCTTAGAAAAAACTGTAGCAACCTCAAGGAAAGATTGGTCATCTAAGTTACATGACGCTCCATGGGTATATAGGACAACATATAAAACTCCGATTTGAACCACACCATTCAAACTAGTTTATGGGAAATCATGTCATCTGCCGGTGGAGATAGAACATAAGGTTATTGGGCCATTAAGACCCTTAACTTAAATTACACCACTGCGGGTGAGATAAGAATCTTAGACATCCATGAACTAGAAGAGCTTAGACTAGACGCTTACGAAAATGCTCGAATATATAAAGAGAGAACTAAAAAATGGCACGATAAACGAATATCTAGAAAAGAATTCAATTAAGGAGATATAGTTCTCCTGTTTAATTCTATACTTAAATTATTCCCGGGAAAACTTCGCTCTAGATGGTCTGGTCCATTCGAAGTACTAAGATTCGTCAAAGTGGCGCAATAGAAATCAAAGGAATGAGTTGCAAACCATTCATTGTAAATAGACAGCGCTTAAAACATTACAATAGCATAGATAACAAAGAATACTACACAAAAATTAGGCTAGATGCGCTGCCATCCCATTCATCAGACTAATCTCCATGGAATGTCGAGCTTACAACTTTAAACAAAGCACTTCTTGGGAGACAATCCAACTTTGAGTCTTTTCTTTTTGTTTTGCTCGTTTTTCTTCTTTTTTTATTTCTTGCTTTTATTATTATTAATGTTAAAATATGCAGTATTGTTTCTATAATTTTACCAGTTACTAACTTAATGCTAACTGTCAACCTACTTCAGGATAACATTCTGATTAGCTAGTATACTAACCACGAAGAACTTGGTTGATATGATGGGCATTGTGTTCAGAGGAAGGAACCAGTGGAGGAGGTTTGAGTCTCTTTCTGATAGGGAGTTAGGATTAAGTACCTACCCCGACGGGCCAGCCATGATAACCTTAGGGTTTCATGATAGTGTTCTGTTCTTATTAGGCCAAATAGGATGGGATACATCTGCTATAAGGAGAAAATTTAGCTCTTACCATAGACTGACTTTAGAGTTTTTAAGCTCCCTTTTCTACAAAGCTGACCATATTCTGGGATTTAATAGGGGACTGATTAGATTTAGATTGTTCGGTATATATTACACTTTCACCCATAGAGAGCTAGTTGAGTTACTAGGATTCCCATATAGCATGGATGCATTTACCGTAGTCCAGGAAGAGCTTTTTAATATAGGTGAGCTTGATTATTTCTGGGGGGACATTACAGGCATTAGTAACCCTGAGCCTGAGGACATGCATTCTGAAAATATCCATGTGATACGGTGGCAGAATTGACTGTTAATACTGGTTTGCATTTTTTTCTTTCACAAATGTCACGGTAAGCAAGATTCGCCACCGACTTTTATTTTATCCAATCAAGAAAAGGAAAAAGAACAGAAAAAACCTTTTTCGAGATGTTTCTGAGTACGGGGGGTAGATTATAGAAAGCGAAGGTGTTAGCACCCTTTCTATCTGTGTTTTTCCACGAGCTCTTAGGTACTTGCTCATTATGAAAACTGCTTGTGTGTGCTTGTTTTGAAAAGTTTTGTTTTACTTTGTTTTAACCCTTGTTTCCGTCCTCAAGAGTGTTACGAAGTTGTTTTTGAAAACTTTGTTTGGGAAAGTGTTGGTGTGAAAAAGTTTTTGTTTGTTTGAGCAAGTACCTAGGAACTAATCTACCTACTCGAAAAAGAACATACCTTTTTTGAGTAGGTAGATTAGTTCCTAGGTACTTGCTTACAAATGTCCCTTAAAAGAAAATAAAGAAAAAAGTAATTGGGCCTGTGGTGAAATCAGATTGGGGGTGTGACGCCTGAATTTCATTGAGCCCAAATCCTTTGGCCCAATCAGGTGTTTGGAGCCAGTGCTGGCCATGTTTGAGGGTTCACCATGGTCTGCATGTGTTGAGTGTTAGATATGGATATGATGAGATCTTATGGTATGGAGATGGAAGTGCATGAGCAGCACGCAGGGACCTGGAGCATTGGATCTAAAGACACATATTAGTGAAAATTAACTTTGCAAAAGGGCTGGATCGAACCCCACCCCTTTTGGACTAAAGCCTTATCATGCCATGCCTTGCCAACTGAACCAAGCGTGTTAATTGTTAACAAAATAATACAAAATAAATATAAGGCAAATAAAGATCTATGGCCACATGTCAAAAACGTGTGCGATGTCGGTTCCAAATGGTTTGAATGGAGGAATCAGTGAGCACCACATCATCACCTTCTTCAGCGATCCTTCGTTTTAGATGGGGAACTTTTACCTACGACATTTTTCCGTTACTATAGGTTGTAGTGACGGATTTTGTTCGTAACTAAAAACCTATAAAATTCAAAAATGCAGCAAAAGCAGAATAAATTCAAACCAAAGGCATGGATCAATTGTAAATCATCTCCTGAGCATGATAGTACCCCTAATTTTGTCCAATTTTGCCTTTATATAGAATTCCCAATTTGGAACCTCAAAACCCTAACAATGGCATTGTGCCACTCCTGCACTTAAACTTCAATCAAACCAATCAAAAACATTGCAAATATGATAGCAAGCATGGATATATGATCAAAACATGTTTATGATGGATAAATCATTGAAAACGAATCTTGAAAAAAGATGCAAACCGTGGAATTGTGAGGCATGATTTCTGAAGGTTTTAAGGCTGGAGGACGATTGGAATAGCTTCAAGAAATGTCCAGGAACAGATTGCTGGCCTTGTAATTGCTTGAATCAATCTATGGAGGAATATGTGATAAGCACTTTTTTTGACAAAAAATTGAAGTTGACCTCCTTGTTTTCACGACCCAAAACCTTCCTTATGCTTTGGAAATGTTGTGTATATATCATAGAATGATTTAGGTCAACAAAAACTGATCATATCTTTGCAAATTATGGAGATTTGATTTCATTCTTTGCCTTGTATGATTTGTTTCCAAAATAGACCAAATTAAGATCTTTTCCAATCAATTAGCTATTGCACACATTTTTTGATTTGCTAAATGTTCATGGACTCATAATATGCTCATAAAATCAAATCTTTGATTTTATTTGATTATTCTACTATTTAAATTGATTTATTTTGATTTAAATGGATAAAAAATCAAAATAAAGAATACAAATAATAAAATAATAGGTGGATAAGCTCAGGGGTCGTGGGTCCTCTTAGGAACAAGTTTAAAACAAGAAAACATGGGCCCATTTGGAAAAAAAAAGTCATTTTGATCAATGTTGACTTCGTGCATATTTCCAAAAATTGGTCAACTTTGACAATACACATCTCTCACATTTTTAACCCTAAGAAGGTGTTCTTTGACTTTTTAGAAAGCTTAGGATGCCCCCTAAACAACCCTTTTGGTTTCATCTCAATTGGGTCTTCCATGTTCATGTAATAAGCTTTGACCCAAAAGGTGTTTTTGTTGACTTTTCAAAAGGACCTATAATGTAGAAATTCATATCTTTTGATGAGTGCATATTTTGAACTTGTGGGATGAAGATAAATTGTAGGGAATTACATCCTCTTCAAAATGAGCCTTGAATGGAAAATTTATGATAGAGTATGAAGAAGTTATGCATGGTCAAAGTTTGGTTGACTTTTCTTGAGAAACCCTAATTTAGCAACTTTTGGGTTTTGATTAATTTGGGGGCATTCCTTGAGGAATCATGATCAAACCTTGATAAAATGATGGATATCTCTTCAAAATTTTGATGTTTACCTAAAATCTTGAAGTTTGACTGTATGTGGGCCAAAGTTGACTTTTGACCTAGTATAGTTGATTTTCAGGCATCTAGGCAATTGACTGAGCAAACTTCTTGTGCAAGGTATGAAACTTGACATGGATGATATTGAGAACATATTGGGACCATGGAAATCATTTCGGACCTTTGGACTTCAACCATCTTGATGAGGAGTGAAACCCTAGTTTGAAGCTTGTTGCCTTAGGAGGAGGATTTGTCTGGTTAAGCCTTAGTCATCCTTGAGCAATTAAGGACCTCTAGAGGCATGTCTTGAGTGAAATGAGAGAGTAAATTTTAGGGTACAACATCTTCCCCTGTTCAATCTTCTTAAACCTGAGGATGTAGATTGGATGTCTGCCTTTCGTAATCTGAAGGTTGAAGATGATTGAACACTAGAGTGCCCAGAAATTTGTACTCGTCTGAGATAGTGTTGGGCTGTCTAGGTAGTATCAGGAATGGGCTTACAGATGCCATTTGGAGGATATGACGGAAGGTCACCGGAGATGGGCTTAAAGATGCCATCCTGAAGATATGACGAAGAATCATTGGAGATGGGCTTAAGGATTCCATCTAGAGGATGTTGATTTCCCGAGATATTCCTTTGATGAGAATTCATGTTCCTGTCGTTGAGGAGGAATTTGCTGAGGAATGTTGGTGTCTGTCTTGGGAGAAATGGAATTTTAGGAACTTCAGTTGTCTGTTACTCTATTGGGGAATCATCTCTTAGTCGAGGAGATGGAAATGAACTTCTATCTGGTCGTGCTCTAGGCCTTACAGTGATTTGCTGAGGATAATAAGACTGACTGCTATCTGGTGATGCTCCAGGTTTTACAGTGACTTACTGGGGAGATGAGATTAAACTTGCTATTTGGTCGTGCTTTAGGCTTTTAAATCTCAAAAACTGTAATTTGGTCGTTCTCCAGGCTTCAGAAGGAATTAAGTGGTTATCCGATCGCAACCGGGTTTCAACTTGACTTTAAGGCATACTAACATCCGGTAGTTTCCAGGATTCAATAGTAATTGGCCGAGTAAACTGCTATCTGGTTGAATTCCAAGCTTTGCAGTACCTCATACTATTATCTAGTTGTGCTCCAGGTTTCAATGTCTCTTGCCGCTATCTGGTCGTGCTCCAGACTTCACAACGTCTTATACCGTTATTTGGTCGTGCTCCAGGCTTCAGTAATTTAGGGAAATTAAGCTGTTATCCGGTTAGTTTTCGGGCTTCATAGCTTTCTTAACTGGAATAGAAATCTTAGTATCGATTTGACTGAACCAGGGAAAGGTCTCGAGTTATCTTCAATCGGGAAAGAAATCTTAGCATCGATTTGACTGAACCGGGGGAAGGTCTCGGATTGACTTTGACTGGCATTGAAATTGGGAGAATCTTAGCGGCGATTCGGCTGACCCAGACGAAAGTCTTAGAACATCTTCAACTAGAATAGAAACCTTAGTGTCGGTTTGACTGAACCAGAGAAAATCTTGAAAAGTGTTGGAATATCTTCAACTGGAATAGAAACCTTGGTGTCGGTTTGACTGAACCAGATAGAACTTGTGAGAACTTGATTGCATCTTTCCCTGAAAGGTAAAGAGTTAGTCATATATAATGTCATGATGTATGAAATATATTGAGTAATGATGTTCTCAAAATAAATGAGATTGTGCTGTATAATATGTATGCACATGCCATGATGTATGGATATGCAATGCTATTGTGATATTCTCTAGCTGGGGAAAATAAATCCTGGACTATTGCTGGAGAGTATAAGGAGTTGAGTTCTTCGTTTCTACTGGGGATAGTGACCGAAGATGATTAGCTGGGGATTTACATCCATTCTGCTTGAGAACATTCTGCCGGAGGAGACTCTGTCTGAGAATAATCATGCGGGGGAATGACTTTATGGGGAAGAGAGATACTTTGTTGGAAGATCTGCTGATTTGGAGAAATAAACTCAGCTGGGGATGAACTTCCAGTGCTGGAGAGAAGCGCTCTATTGGAGATTGAGCTTCCGCTGTCAGAGAAATAAACTTTGCTCGGGAGACTGCTTTATAAACTGCTCATGGTTATAAAACTCGGCTGGGGAATGCAGATATCAGCTTTCTGAAGGAACCTGCTGGGGAAGGAATTCCTGCTTGGGGATACGGAGGTCGGACCTTGGTTGTCTCGGCTCTGTGGGGAATATAGGTATCACTGGCTTGTATGTGATAGTGACTTTGCTTCTAACTGTCTCTGCCCCTTGTACCATGATAGAAAAAGTACATGCAGAGATTTTGTGGATGGATCTATGTCGTGATTGTACTTGAACATGTATTTAATGAGTGTCAGGATGACATCTGTCTCTGGATCGTATCTGAATTGTACTTGAAATATGTGTTGAATGAGTGTCAGAATGACATCCGTCTCTGGATCGTATCTGAATTTTACTTGAATTATGTGTTGAATGAGTGTCAGAATGACATTCGTCTGTGGATTATATCTGAACTGTACTTGAAACATGTGTCGAATGAGTGTCAGAATGACATCCGTCACTGAATCATATCTGAACTGTATTTGAAACATGTGTTGGATAAGTTTCATAATGACATCTGTCTCATGATCATATATGAACTGTATTTAGAGGAGACTCTGGAGTAAGTATCAGGATGACATCCGTCTCTGGATCTTACCTAAACTGTTTCTAGAAGAGGAATCTGGAATAAGTACCAAGATAACATCCATCTCTGGATCGTACCTGAACTGTTTCTGAATGTATGAAAATCTTGAATAAGCAGCAGAATGACATCCATATCTGGATCGTATCTGAACCGTTTCTCGATGTATGAAAATATTGAATAAGTAGCAGAATGACATCAATATCTGGATCGTATCTGAACCGTTTCTTGATTCTGGTGCTCTTGATGAATGTTGATCAAGGTATAAGTCTTCCACTGATAGGCAGGTGATGGGACATAGTCGTACGTTTTAAATCCCTAACTTTTGCCTGGACCGCCCTTTCGGGTTTTCAGTCCACCGGGATACCTTTTTTCCCAAGCCGCCTTTTGAGGTTTTCGACTTGTCGGGTGTATAGTTTTTTTTATGTATATCCCTAACTTTTGCCCAAACCCTTTTGGTTCACCGGGATTCCCTTATTTTTGCCTAGGTGTGTCAACCTAGTGGGTCTTTTTTTTCATGCGTAGTATTTTCCGACTATTTCCACGCTTTCAGGATGTAGAGAGTTGTCACTGTCCATAGTGTTGTGTTGTAGTATTATCAAAAATGTTTTCTTGATGGCACATGATTCTTTGTTGGAATGCGTGCGTAATTCCCTAAGCGATTTAGATGGAGATCTGCCCCTGGTTATTTGGAACTTTTGGAGAGACTTCCCCAAGTGTGTTTAGACATCATGTCATGCCCCTTGTTTATGGAAGACCTGTTATTGGAAGTTTCTTTCCCGCTGAGGTGATTCTGTCCATTGAGAGGATGTATGTTCATTGAATGTCCATTGTGCGGATTTCTCTGTTGTCAAACAATTAGTCATATGCAAACAATGTCATTTAAAGAATGCAAAACTCATGTCTGTCTTAATTTTTTTTTTTAAATGTGTTTTGTGTAGTAAAACGAAATTTACAAGAATGTGATATCAACTCAGGATTCGTAACAAAGCCTACAGGAGTCAGGACACCTTTGTGTAAGTCTCAGAGTGCCTAAGAGGGGGGGGGGGAATTAGGTCTTATAAAAATTTATTCGGTTTTATGAGAATGCTTGGTAGTAATTTTTGGTTAAGTGTTTGAAGGTTTTGATTATATCTTTATCTTTTCCTGATTATGCTGATGAAAGCGAAAAATGCGGAAAAGTAAAGAACACGGTGATATATCCTAGTTCCCCTCACAATTCGAGAGTACTCCAGTCCCCTTTCCAACACGAAAGAGATTTCACTATAGTTAGAATGATTGTACAGCCTATGCTTACTATCTAACCTATAGGGTGATCAAAGGTTCTTAACACCTTTAAGACCAAACAAACACTAATGTGAATGAAGAACAATCCTCTTCAAATCACAACACTTACTTCCAACAATCCTAGATAGTAAGGGAATAATTTCTTTAAGTAATACAATGATTTATTTGAATTATATGGAGAGCTTTATCAATCTCCAATTGATCTTCTTCTTCAAGATATAAACAATTTTCAAACAATGTATATAAATGTTCACAATGTATGTATGAAACTTGTAATGATAATGAAAGTGTATATGGCAAGTTTCACAAAATTATGAACACATGAAAGTATGAATTCAAATGTGAATGATGAAAAATTGTTTATTGAAGAAGTATATTTGTTAATTTGAAAATTGAAGCATTGTTTTTTGAAATAAGAAAATCTGCAGCATTTTATAAAGTCATAAGAACCTCTTCATTCATGCCAATTCATATGAAAAGTTGCAATGCATTCATGAAAAGATACCACTTGAAAAATGTTTAAAAAACAAAAGAAAAGCTGCACTGGTTCGCTAGGAACCGGTTCCAACACTGACAGAACCCGATTCTTAGTGAACGTTATAAGTCAGATTTCAAAAAAATCATGCAGGAACCGGTTCCCCTATTGGTACAACCCGGTTCCTGGTACAAATTCCAGGGACATGTTTTTGAACAAGGTTTGGAACCCGGTTCCCTGTTAGGGAGGAACCGGTTCCTGAAAGTTGATTTTCAAAAATTCTTTTTGAAAAAGATTTTAAACAAAGTTTTTCTTAAGTGAAAACATGTTGGATATGTATATGATTATGAATGCATATTTTTTGTGAACATCTATATTCAAGATTAAGAATTACTTATACCATTTGACATTTGATGATTCTTCAATAATTCTTCAATAATCTTCAAGACTTTTATATGATGTTGATAAGCATTTTGCACATCCTTTGAATGTTGATGTCCATGTTGTCTTCATCAAAACACATGCTTTAAATATGACTTGAGAAGCTTGCAATAACATTCTCCCCCTTTTTGATGATGACAACCAAGTCTTGAAAACGATTTCTTGAAATGTTTATGTTGTTTTGTATAGCAAACATGTTGAGCAAATGCAAGGCTCCCCCTAAATTGTATGCTCCCCCTAAGTCCATGATTCCTTGAATTTTGGAGTGAGTATAATAGATATTTGGGCCTGCAATTTCGTTGAAACAAAACAACACATATGCATATTCTTCTCCCCCTTTGTTAACATAAAAAAGGATGGGGAAAAAGAGTGAAATAAATACATATAAAAGAATTAAGACGTGCATCTTAAGAGAAACATTAGATATCACCTTCATCCAAAATACCAAGTTCTCTTCGGATTTTGAAGAAAGGTTCTCGAGCAAGCGGTTTAGTGAAGATATCTGCGAGTTGGTTATGAGTATCCACAAAAGTGACTTCGACATCTCCTTTAAGTACATGATCACGGAGAAAATGATGTCGAATATCTATATGTTTGGTTCTTGAATGCATGACCGGATTCTTTGTAATATTGATAGCACTTGTATTGTCGCATCGAAGAGGAATGCATCCGAGATCAAGTCCGTAATCACAGAGTTGTTGCTTGAGCTAAAGAATTTGTGCACAACAACTACCCGCTGCTATGTATTCTGCTTCGGCCTTGCTAAGAGCAACACATGCTTGCTTTTTACAAGCCCATGATACTAATGCATTTCCAATAATGTGACAAGTACCACTTGTGCTTTTACGATCAATTTTACAACCTGCATAATCCGCGTCAGAATAACCAATTAAAGTGCAAATACTACCTTTCGGATACCATAAGCCGACATTGGTTGTTCCTTTTAGATACTTCATGATCCTTTTAACAGCCATGAGGTGTGATTCCTTTGGATTTGCTTGAAAGCAAGCGCAAAGACAAACACTAAACATGATGTCAGGACGGCTTGCCGTCAAATACAATAAAGAACCAATCATACCTCTGTACTTTGTAATATCAATTGGAGTACCGGATTCATCTTGATCAACATATGTACCGGAGCCCATTGGAGTATTCATTGCTTTACAATTGTCCATATCAAACTTTTTCAATAATTCTTTGCAATACTTAGATTGGTTGATGAAGATTCCATCTTCTAGTTGCTTGATTTGTAGTCCAAGAAAGTAGTTCATCTTTCCCATCATAGACTTCTCGAATTCTCCTTGCATCATCAATGAGAATTCCTCACACATTTCTTTGTTAGTCGATCCAAAAATGATATCATCAACATAGACTTGAACCAATAAAGTGTTACTTTGGATTTTCTTAATGAACAAGGTTTTATCAACCTTACCCTTTTCGAAACCTTTTTCACACAAAAAATTGCTAAGCCTATCATACCATGCTCTTGGTGCTTGCTTTAAGCCATAAAGAGCCTTTCTCAACTTAAAGACATGTGTAGGATGTTTGAAGTCTTCAAATCCCGGAGGTTGTTTGACATAGACTTCTTCATTGATGTATCCATTCAAGAATGCGCTTTTGACATCCATTTGAAAAAGCTGAAAATTTAATGAACAAGCATAAGCAAGTAAAAGACGTATAGCTTCTAACCTTACAACCGGAGCAAATGTTTCTTCAAAGTCGATTCCTTCCTCTTGATTGTAGCCTTAGGCAACTAACCTTGCTTTGTTTCGAACAATTAGACCATTCTCATCAAGTTTGTTCTTAAACACCCATCGGGTACCTATGATGTGTTTACCACTTGGTCTAGGAACATGTTCCCAAACTTGATTTCTCTCGAATTGATTTAATTCTTCTTGCATAGCAATAATCCATTGATCATCTCCTAAGGCTTCATCAATTTTGGTAGGTTCAATTTGAGAAACAAACGCCATGTTTAAGCAAGCATCTTTTAGATTCAACCTTGTTGATACTCCTTGGCTAATGTCACCAATAATTTTGTCAATAGGATGGTCTCTATGAGTTCTCCATTCTTTTGGTAGATCATTGATGTTTGAATCTTGTTGTACAATGTTTTCTTGATTTTCCGGTGATTTCACAACTTGATCATTTGAAAGTTCTTCCGGGGGTAAATCTATAGGATCATCATCATCACATACTACTACTTCCTCCTTAGAGGGGTTAGTTTCATCAAAAGATACATGCATAGATTCTTCAATAGTTAAAGTTCTTTTGTTATAAATTCTATATGCTTTACTAGAAAGCGAATAACCAAGAAATATACCTTCGTCGGATTTCTCGTCAAACTTACCGAGATTATCTTTGTCATTATTAATAACAAAGCACTTGCATCCAAAAATGTGAAAGTGAGCAATATTTGGCTTTCTTCCTTTGAAAAGTTCATATGGAGTCTTCTTTATTATAGGTCTAATGATAACTCGATTTCTAACATAACATGCCGTACTAACCGCATCCGCCCAAAAATATTTAGGAAGGTTTGCATCACTAAGCATTGTTCTTGCAAGTTCCACTAGAAACCTATTCTTTCTTTCAACTACTCCATTTTGTTGTGGAGTTCTTGGTCCTGAAAAATTATGAGAGATACCATGTTCTTCACAAAATTCTTCAAATTGTGCATTTTGGAATTCTCCACCATGATCACTTTTTATGGATACAATCTTTAGTGATTTTTAATTTTGGATTTGCTTAGCATACTTATTAAAGGCTTTAAAAGCATCACTTTTCTGCACAAGAAACAAAGTCCAAGAATATCTAGAAAAATCATCAATAATGACCAAAGCGTATACATTACCTCCGAAGCTTTTTGTTCTTGATGGACCAAAGAGATCCATGTGTAGCAATTGTAGTGGCCTTGTAATAGACACCACATTCTTAGATTTAAAAGTTGTTTTGGTCTGTTTGCCCTTTTGGCATGCATTACATAATTTGTATTTGATGAACTTCATCTTTGGTAGACCAATAACTAAGTCATGCTTAATCAATTTGTTCAAGTGCTCCATGTGAATGTGAGCAATCCTCTTGTGCCATAACCAAGCGTCATTGTTATTTACCATAAGACATTGTACCTTCAGAGACAAATCATCTAAAGTAATCATAAAAATATTATTAGTTCTTATACCTTTGAGTTTTACCTCATTGGTTGCCTCATCCATAATAAGACATTCTTCTTTGTTGAATTTAATCTTGAACCCTCTATCACAAAGTTGACTTATGCTAAGAAGGTTGTGCTTTAATCCTTCAACATAGAGAACATCCTCAATTTGAATGGATGGAGGTGTGCCAACTATTCCAACGCCAAGAATCTTTCCTTTGGTGTTGTCTCCATAGGTGACATGCCCTTTGGCTTTATGTACTAGATATGAAAATTGGTGTATATCTCCTGTCATATGCTTTGAACATCCACTATCAAGATACCAAACATTTGATGTGGATTTCAAGCATACCTACACAAACAAATTATTCTTTGTTAGGTACCCAAGTTGCATTGGGTCCTTCATAGTTAGTTCCCTTTTTCACCCACACATAATGCCCACTTGCTATACTAAAGTTTCTAACATAGCAAGCATTAGGTGTATGGCCTTTAATACCACAATAAAAACAAGTAGGTTCAAAGTTACTTCTATATCTAGAAGGATAAGATTTCTTCTTAGGAAATGTTTTCTTTTTCGATACATTAGCCTTTTTCTTTTGATGATTATGAACAACTTGCTTCTTTTCTACTTTCTTGGGATTGGAACTATTACTAGCCTTTACAAAAATAGTGGGATTGTTACTTGGTTTCTTAGAATTCACATAACCAAGACCCCTTTTATCATTTGGATAACGTTGTTGGCTTAGTAATCCTTCCAATCCTATTTGTCCTTTTTCATATCGTTCAATGACTCTTTTCAATTGAACAATTTGAAAGACATTTGATTCACACTTGGAGCATGCAAAGTTTTCTTTTTCTTTAATAAAATTCTGTTTTTGAAGATCAAAATCTTTAGTCATGGTGTCAATTTTTTCTAAACAAATTAGAAGTTCTTTTTCTTGATTTGACACCTTTTTGTATAAACTTTTGCATTCTTTCAAGAGTTCATCAATAGCATCTTGAACATCATCATCAAAAAGATTAAATTCATTACTAACCTCTTCTTCATCGTCGAAGTGATGTGAATCCATTAATGCTAGATTTGCACATTCGTCGCTTTCCGAATCGGATGAAGAACTTATCTCATTATCTTCCCATGCAACATAAGCCTTTTTGTTCTTGAACTCCTTTTTGCCTTTGAATCCATTTTTCTTGGAGAGTTTTGGACAATCCGGCATTACGTGACCTTGCTTTCCACATTCATAACATGTGACATCTTGTGTTGATGTGGAGGCTTCTTTATCTTTATGATTATAAAATTTCTTCCTTTTGACAAAGTTAGCATTATGAAGATTATTTTTATGACCAAAATATTTTCCTAACCTTTTTACAAGAAGCAAGAAGTTTTCATCTTCCTCCGATGCATCTTTATCTTGACTTTCTTTTGAATCAACTTTCAAAGCAATGCCTTTGGATTTCTTCTCTAAATTTTCATGTTTTTCAAGTCTACCGAGTTCCGTATTCTTGAAGTTTGCCAAATAATGTAGCGGAAGTCATTGCGGAGAGACTCTTCTTTTCCGAGATTGCCATTACCTTTGGTTGCCATTCCCTAGTCAATGATCTAAGGATTTTCAAGTTGAGTTCATCATTTGTCAAGGTTTTACCAAGAGCATTTAAGTGATTTGTCAAATGCACAAATCTCTTTTGTAAGTCAAGAATGGATTCTCCGGGCTGCATTCGAAATAGTTCATATTCTTGACTCAAGGTATTTAGCCTTGATCTTTTTACTTCAACCGTTCCTTCATGAGTTTGAACCAGGGTATCCCATATTTCTATTGCTGTTTTGCAGTTCGAGACACGGAAAAATTCGTCCATACTGAGTGCACCTTGAAGAAGGTTTATTGCCTTTTTGTCATAGAGAACTTTCTTTTTATCATCGTCGTCCCATGCAGTTTTGGGCTTTGCAGAACCAATGCCATTGATTACTGATATTGGGATAAATGGACCATTTTCAACAGCATCCCATACTTCCTCTCCTTGCACTTCTAAATTCGCCTTCATGCGTATTTTCCAGAAGTTAAAATATTCACCACAGAATAGAGGAGGCTTGTTGTTACTACCACCATCTCTGAAAACTGGTTGATGATTTGCGGAAGCCATTCTGGATCTTTAGGAACAAGTTACCTATAACTTGCTCTGATGCCAATTGTAAGTCTCAGAGTGCCTAAGAGGGGGGGGGGGGGGTGAATTAGGTCTTATAAAAATTTATTCGGTTTTATGAGAATGCTTGGTAGTAATTTTTGGTTAAGTGTTTGAAGGTTTTGATTATATCTTTATCTTTTCCTGATTATGGTGATGAAAGCGATAAATGCGGAAAAGTAAAGAACACGGTGATATATCCTGGTTCCCCTCATAATCCGAGAGTACTCCAGTCCCCTTTCCAACATGAAAGAGATTTCACTATAGTTAGAATGATTGTACAGACTATGCTTACTATCTAACCTATAGGGTGATCAAAGGTTCTTAACACCTTTAAGACCAAACAAACACTAATGTGAATGAAGAACAATCCTCTTCAAATCACAACACTTACTTCCAACAATCCTGGATAGTAAGGGAATAATTTCTTTAAGTAATACAATGATTTATTTGAAGTATATGGAGAGCTTTATCAATCTTCAATTGATCTTCTTCTTCAAGATATAAACAATTTTCAAACAATGTATATAAATGTTCACAATGTATGTATGAAACTTGTAATGATAATGAAAGTGTATATGGAAAGTTTCACAAAATTATGAACACATGAAAGTATGAATTCAAATGTGAATGATGAAAAATTGTTTACTGAAGAAGTATATTTGTTAATTTGAAAATTGAAGCATTGTTTTTTGAAATAAGAAAATCTGCAGCATTTTATAAAGTCATAAGAACCTCTTCATTCATGCCAATTCATATGAAAATTTGCAATGCATTCATGAAAAGATACCACTTGAAAAATGTTTAAAAAACAAAAGAAAAGTTGCACTGGTTCGCTAGGAACCGGTTCCGACACTTACAGAACCCGGTTCTTAGTGAATGTTATAAGTCAGATTTCAAAAAAATCACGCAGGAACCGGTTCCCCTATTGGTACAACCCGGTTCCTGGTACAAATTCCAGGGACATGTTTTTGAACAAGGTTTGGAACCCGGTTCCCTGTTAGGGAGGAACCGGTTCCTGAAAGTTAATTTTCAAAAATTCTTTTTGAAAAAGATTTTAAACAAAGTTTTTCTTATGTGAAAACATGTTGGATATGTATATGATTATGAATGCATATTTTTTGTGAACATCTATATTCAAGATTAAGAATTATTTATACCATTTGACATTTGATGATTCTTCAATAATTCTTCAATAATCTTCAAGACTTTTATATGATGTTGATAAGCTTTTTGCACATCCTTTGAATGTTGATGTCCATGTTGTCTTCATCAAAACACATGCTTTAAATATGACTTGAGAAGCTTGCAATTACACTTTGTAACAGTATGCTCTGAAACTAACCCATGCTTCAGCTAGGACTTTTAAGGATTATAACGTGGCCTGGTTCACGGTTCAAGAAACAAAGGATAAAGTCTCAAATTTTATTTGTACCCAACCCGCTCTTCGTGATATTCTTCACTCCTATGCTCAGTTAATTGCGTGTTTAGATCCTGATTGAGTCTGGAATCTTTGCTCTGATACTTGGTGATGATTCAAAAATTGAACAGTTGTTTTGAAAAGGTAGTAATTTTTGTAATCTTCTTTTTGTCGAGGATTTGTAGTAACCTCTTCTTTTTTTCGTTATCCCTTGTTTTTCCTGAATTGTTTCTTTTGTGATTACAGTCAGCGGGATGCCCCAACTTTCTCTTAAGTCTCCTTCATAGGTTTTGACTTAATGGGATTTTATTTCGAGAGATAATGACTGCTTGTCTTGACGATTATACGGAACCATCACCGGCTTTTTTTTTTGAAGGACATCTTCGATGCCATTCATTGTGTACGAAGCGGCAGATTGTGACTGAATACGCCTCTGAATTAACTGAGAAAACAACCCTGTCCCAGATTATGATTAAGGGTTTTAATTTGTGTGAAAAGAAAAACTCCTACTTCTTTGGCTCGAAGGGGTTGACTAGGGATTATCTTCCTTATAAATCCATTGTTTAGGATTTGAAACAACGCCTGTACATCGTCAGTGGGGTCTGTTCAAAAGCATACTATAGAGATTGTGGTATCATTTTCGTCATCCTCCCTCTAAGGCTTAGAGTTTTTAATCGAGAGTTGAATATCACAAAAGGAAATAAGAATGAATTTTTGAAATAGTGAATACGAATGAATTGATTCAAGAAAAACATGTGCAATGAATTAATGAAATAACGAGGTTTGATATGAATAAATGTTCAAATAAATCAAAATAAAATTACACATTGAAAATTCTAATGAATGAAAAGTCTTCTTATGAGAACTTGTCACTTCAAATGGTATGCCTTGGAGGGATGGAAAAAGAACTCAACCTGATCGTCTTGTGCGAATTTTAGCGCTCCTTCATCAATCAGGTCTTGATTTTATTTCTCAACGCCCAACAGTTGTTGGTGTCATGTCCAGGACTGTTGGAGTGGTGCGCACATCTTGCATTTGGATTGTACCTTAGGGAGGCTATGTTGGGATTCTGAGGAGGGTCCCTTAACATAACCAACTTGGCCTTCAACATGCGTTAAAATGCTAGAGCCAATTAAATGTTGATTTCGGTGAAGCGTCTTTCAGATCTATTCTTCTTATTCCAATTTCCCTGTTATCGTTGGCGAGGTTGTGGTGATGTAGTAGCAATATGGAAAGGTCTGTTCCTGACCAAACCAACCTCTTCTCTCATTGGGGGATGATTAATGCCTTGATCCACAATTTTAACTGTTTGTTTCATGGATCTGCATCCATCTTGGTGAAGCTTGTTGAGGAAGGCTCTTAGCCCTTGTTGTCCTCGAGCCAAGTTTTGGATAAGAGCCATCTGCCCCAGCATCTAGATTCTCATTGCTTCTACCTCAGCTTGCAGTTGTTCCAATTGTTCATCCTTGTTGTTGTCAGGATGTTCCTTGGTCAGATTCCCAACGAAGATTGTTTTCAGGTCTTCTTGCCCCTTGGATAGATTCAGGAGAAATTCCTTGAACTGGGCATCTTGAGCTTGGAGATCTCTGTTGTCTTGTTGGAGAGCCATTGTTGAAATAAACAGCGAGAACATGAGAGACCTGCTTTGAAACCTGCTTATGCAATGATATGTATTATATATGTAAGCAATGTTTTCAAGGATCTCACGGGGTAAACAAGAAAATGTCAGAAGTTGAATTTTGCAGCTTTGATTGAAGAACTTTGTATCATTAGGAGTCCTTCTACAAGAGTCAAGCTCACCATATCAAGTGGGTCATAGCCCCTGACTCGAGTTGTTGAGTTTTAATCTTCTGACGACATTGGCTAGAGGAAAATAAATTCCCTTACCCCTTTCTAGACGTCTGATTTATCATAACCTATATCACAGGCCCTCGAGATCCTTGAAATGGTTAAGGAAATATTAAGGCATGATGTTATGATGTGTATGTTATGCTTTTAAGCAAAGGTGCAAAGTGATGTAAGCAAGTAAAACCCTGCAAGAAATCCAAGTTATTGGATAATAACTGTAAACAAAACCTACAAGGAACTCATGTTGTCAGGTAATAAAACTCTGCAAGTATTTAAAGTTGAAAGCACACAAGTCACGCAAACAACCTTAGGTTTAGGCTTGCATGGGTTTTAAGGCTATACCCTCTTGAAGCTGGATTAGTTCAACCTGTCCTATAAATAGTAATCGGGTTCTAAGGGGTCTCAATATCACTGATCTTTCCCCCAAGCCTTATTTAATCGACGATTGACTCGTAATCAAACAAAACTCAGAAGTCAAACCTCAATGAGTGTAGCATCGAGTATCTGTAAACCTTGGGCATACACCAAAGTCGGCCATCTCGCTACGTCCTACTGGCCAAGTTGTGCAATTAAAGGTTCTAAGGCCAATTGATGCTTTATGACACCACGCGGCGGCCCCGTACATCTCCCTGATTGACTCAAGGGTTACGGGTACCAACCAAAGTGCCACATCAATGTAGCTATTACTTCAACCGTGTCGGTATACCCCAACACAGCTCCCTCACAGTTTATTGCTACTTACCTAAAAGGTGTTTCCCGATCCGGGTGTAGGATCAAATAACCCAAACAGTTCCCATAAATATAAAGCAAGCAAGACAATCAAGAGAAAGCAATTAAATATAACCTAGATCCTAAGGTTTACCCCACTTTTTATTATTTCCCCAGCAGAGTCGCCAGTTCTGTGATACGGTGGCAGAACCGACTGTTAATATTGGTTTGCGTTTTTTTGTTTGCAAATGTCGCGGTAAGCAAGAGTCGCCACCGACTTTTATTTTATCCAATCAGGAAAAGGAAAAAGAACAGAAAAAACCTTTTTCGAGTTATTTCTGAGTACGAGGGGTAGATTATAGAAAGGGAAGGTGTTAGCACCCTTTCTATCCGTGGTTTTCCACTGGCTCTTAGGTACTTGCTCATTTTGAAAACTGCTTGTGTGTGCTTGTTTTGAAATGTTTTGTTTTTCTTCGTTTTAACCCTTGTTTCTGTCCTCAAGAGTGTTACAAAGTTGTTTTTGAAAACTTTGTTTGGGAAAGTGTTGGTGTGAAAAAGTTTTTATTTGTTTGAGCAAGTACCTAGGAATTAATCTACCTACTCGAAAAAGGTTTGTTCGTTTTTCTTTTAGACAATGCTATCCCGCTATTGAGGAATATGTAGCATTGTTGTTGGAGTTTTTAAGGGACGTTTGAAGGGATGTTATGGTTATTGAAGGCAACATGTAAGGATACCTTAGCATTTCGAAGGGACTATCATCATATAGGAAACATTGAGGGACAAGATCATTTCTCGTTGGCAAATTGAGGGACGTTAAGGGACTATGATCTTTATGATGAATTTTAGATTGAGGGTTTTTTGCTAAGATATCCCTACGTTCGAGGGACATGACCATTGTTTTCCGAGGCAACCAAGTGACGCATACCCTAAGGGTGAAAGTGTGAAGTAGTGTTTGTTTTCAGATATTTATCTTGTAATTAAATGATCTATTTAATTGATTAAGCATACAAACCTAGGTTGCTAACAATTATATACAAGCATATAAAATAAAAGCGAGAAAATAAAAGAGTCCTACGCTATTACAAGGCCTCGGGGAGGGGTTTACATAACCAAAAACCGGGGATTAAACAATAAATAATATGCGGTAAACCCTAATTAAAAACTATTACAAATCTGAAGCAAATACAATAATTGGAAAATAAAATATTGCACGTGGGAATTAAGTACGGGAATCAAAGTTTAAATTCTAAAAATCTAATCAATTAAAGAGAAAATATTTTTTTTGTATTTTATTGAGAAAATTAAATATTTGTGAATTAAACCTAATTTATCTAATTAATTTTAATTATGAAAACAATCAAGTCAATATCATTAAATTAATTATTTTCCAAAAAAAACTAATTTTAATAAAAAAACCTAATTCTACATTTTTGTGGTTTTCTTGATTTTATGATTAAATAAAAAAATGATTTTTTTATTGTTTTGTAAAAAAAGAAATTAATCAAATAAAACAAAAGAAAATAAAGAAAGAAAGTAATTGGGCCTGTGGTGAAAGCAGATTGGGGGTGTGATGCCTGAATTTCATTGAGCCAAAATCCTTTGGCCTAATCAGGCATTTGGATCCAGTGCTGGCCACGTTTGAGGGTTCACCATGGTCTGCATGTTTTGAGAGTTAGATCTGGATATGATGAGATCTTGTGGTATGGTGATGGAAGTGCATAAGGAGCGCGCAGGGACCTAGAGCATTGGATCTGAAAACACAAATTAGTGAAAATTAACTTTGCAAAAGGGCTGGATCGAACACACACCCTTTTGGACTAAAGCCTTATCATGCCCTACCTTGCCAACTGAACCGAGGGTGTTAATTGTTAACAAAATAATACAAAATAAATATAAGTCAAATAAAGATCTATGGCCACATGTCAAAAACGTGCGCGCTGTGGGTTCCCAATGGTTTGAATGGACGAATCAATGAGCACCACTCTATCACCTTCTTCAGGGATCCGTCGTTTTAGATGGGGAACTTTTACCTACAGCATTTTTCCATCACTATAGGTTGTAGTGACGGATTTTGTTCGTAACTAAAAACCTGTAAAATTCAAAAACGCAACACAAGCAGAATAAATTTAAATCAAAGGCATGGATCAATTGCAAATCATCTCCTGAGCATGATAGTACCCCTAATTTTGTCCAATTTTGCCTTTATATAGAATTCCAAATTTGGGACCTCAAAACCCTAACAATGGCATTGTTCCACTCCTGCACTTAAACTTCAATCAAACCAATCAAAAACATTGCAAATATGATAGCAAGCATGGATATATGATCAAAACATGTTTATGATGGATAAATCATTGAAAATGAATCTTGAAAAAATATGCAAATCGTGGCACTGTGAGGCGTGATTTCTGAAGGTTTTAAGGCTGGAGGAAGATTGGAATAGCTTTAAGAAATGTCCAGGAATGGATGGTTGGAATTGCTTGAATCAGTCTATGGAGGAATATGTGATCAACACTTTTTTGACAAAAAATTGAAGTTGACCTCCTTATTTTCACGACCCAAAACCTTCCTTATGCTTTGGAAATGTTGTGTATATATCATAGAATGATTTAAGTCAACAAAAACTGATCATATCTTTGCAAATTATGGAGGTTTGATTTCATTCTTTTCCTTGTATGATTTGTTTCCAAAATAGACGAAATTAAGATCTTTTCCAATCAATTAGCTCTTGCATGAATTTTTTGATTTTTTAGCTGTTCATGGACTCATAATATGCTCATAAAATCAAATCTTTGATTTTATTTGATTATTCTACTATTTAAATTGATTTATTTTGATTTAAATGGATAAAAAATCAAAATAAACAATAAAAATAATAAAATAATAGGTGGATAAGCTCAGGGGTCATGGGGCCTCTTAGGAACAAGTTTCAAACAAGTAAACATGGGCCCATTTGGAAAAAAGTCATTTTGATCAATGTTGACTTCATGCATATTTCCAAAAATTGGTTAACTTTGACAATACACGTCTATCTCATTTTTAACCCTGAGAAGGTTTTCTTGGACTTTTTAAAGCTTAGGATTTCCCCTAAACAACCCTTTTGGTTTCATCTCAATTGGGTCTTCCATGTTCATGTAAGAAGCTTTGACCCAAAAGGTGTTTTTGTTGACTTTTCAAAAGGACCTATAATATAGAAATTCATTTCTTTTGATGAGTTCATAATTTGAACTTGTGGGATGAATATGAATTGTAGAGAATTTCATCCTCTTCAAAATGAGCCTTGAATGGAAAATTTCTAATAAAGTATGAAGAAGTTATGCTTGGTCAAAGTTTGCTTGACTTTTCCTGATAAACCCTAATTTAGCAACTTTTGTGTTTTGATGAATTTGGGGGAATTCCTTGAGGAATCATGATCAACCATTGATCAAATGATGGATAACTCTTCAAAATGTTGATGTTGACCAAAAATATTGAAGTTTGACTATATGTGGTCCACATTGACTTTTGACCTAGTACAGTTAATTTGCAGGCATCTGGGAAATTGATTGAGCAAACTTCTTGTGCAAGGCATGAAACTTGACATGGATGATCTTGAGAAAATATTGGGACCATGGAAATCATTTGGAACCTTTGGACTTCAACCATCTTGATGAGGAGTTAAACCTTAGTTTAAAGCTTGTTGCCTTAGGAGGAGGATTTGTCTGGTCAATCCTTAGTCATCCTTGAGAAATTGAGGACCTCTAGAGGCATGTCTTGAGTGAAATGAGAGGGAAAATTTTGGGGTACAATAATCCACAACCCAGATTTTAGATGTTTCCATATAATTCTATCCCACACCCTATTTGGTAAAGCTGAAAACACTACCACCATTTCTAGAGTTGAGTTGTTTATCATGTTCTGTGCCTTGCAAAACCGTCATATAAATGGAGCTACATTTACGCTAGCAAATTTTAACTGTCTTGTGAGGGCTGAACATGAACCCATTCTTATAGGTGGTTTAGTGACCATGATAGCTAATGCTATCGGAGTAAGACAAAAATTATTGAACCTTATCCCTCAGGGTAGATTCCAGCCTATGGATATTAATTTCTGTTTCAATAGGGGTATCATCGGGAACCTAGGCCTAGGTAGCTTCGACCTCCTCATTAACAATCTTTTTAATGCAACTTTTTACCTTACCTGGCCCTAGGAAGAGCATACTTGACCGACGTAACTGGCTATATGATTGGGACGCACCACACATATCACCGCCACACACTCCTGAGACACTCGTGATATACGAACACCTAGATGCTTTACTTTCCGATGAGGATATTGAACTTGAGACCCCTCCTTTTTACCATGACTTCCCACCTCCCAAACAGATAGGCTCAAACTTCCCCGACACTCTAATTGTTTCTCCACCTCCTGTATTTCATCCTGCTCCCGCTTTGACTGCCATTCAATCAGAGATTGATATGTTGAAGGACGAGCTTGTTATTTTGTGGATTAACATCCATTCCTTTATGGATACGGTATTCGAACAGCTGGATTACATTTATCAGCATCTTTTCTCCACATCGCTAGACCGTCGTGGCTGATTCACCTGACATACTATTTTATTTTATTTTCTTTCCACATTTAAAACATTGGGGACAATGTTTTATTTAAGTGTGGAGAGATGTTTTATTAGATTTTAATTATTTGGAACTTTATTTTTTTCCAGTATTTTTGGAACTTTACCATTTAGTACAATTTTATTATTCAGTATAATTTTTATCATTTTTTAGTTCCATTTTATTATGAGTTTATTTATTTCGTTTATTATGCATTAGTATCATATTTGTGTGTATATGCTATGCTTAAATGATTCAATATTATTTACTCATATATATGTAGAATTATTGAATTGGTATTATGCAATGTAGAATAATACAAAATATTGCAATTCTGGAAGTGTGCCGCTCGTCACACAAGTGTGATGCCCGTCACGCTTCACATAGCCCTGTGCTACTCGGCACATATGTGTGACGCTCGACACACACTGATATTACAAACGCGTTCCTGTAGTACAGAAACCCTCGCAAAAACATTTTCACCCTTCCAAATCCTCCAATGGCTGCTCATAATTCATTAAACCTCTACCTAAATCTCTCCCCATATTCATTACCATAAAAATCCATTAAAACCTACATATCACCTGCACTATATCTCCCTACATAAATCATCCCCAAACCCCTTTTCACTCCAAAATCCCCAAATTTCTCACATAAACCTTCACCAAATGGCACGAAGAAATTCCAGACCTAAACCTGATCTTTCCGACATTATATTTCATAACGGAGAACCGGAGAGCACCAAAGGGCTCAGTATCTCAAGTTCTATCAACGCTCTGTCGTACTGACATGGTATGTGGATACTGAGTGCCTCCATAAATTAGGCTTACACGATAGCATCCAGTGGCTGTTCCATCACTCGGATTTGACGTCCATCTGCATGCAGAACCTCCTGACATACGAGTCGCTAACCTTGGAATTTATGAGTTCGTTCTCTTATAAGCTGTTGTGTGACGAGAACGAACACCTATCCGGCTCCGCCACCTTTAGAATGTTCAACGACAAATATTCTATTAGTCAATCGACTCTCAGTGCCATCTTCCACTTTCCTACCAAAGGAACGGTACACCACTACATTCCAGAAGATCTCGATTGGGCGTATACAGGTTTCAAGCTTTGGAAGGTTCTTACTAATGAAGAACCAAACAACTAGGAAGGACTTTATGCTTCTTCTATTCACAATCCCGCAATAAGGTATTTCTACCATGTCATCTCAAATACCATTTTTGGAAGAATGAACAACAAAAAAGTTAATTCAAAAGAGTTGTTCCTCCTCCACTGCACCTTCAAACCCAACTAAAAGATCAATGTAAGCACGTTCCTTTTATTACATCTCTAGTCCTTGTGTTCCAGAGGATCTATGCCTTTCTGCATTGGAGGGATAGTCACCTCTATAGCACTTGGCCTCAACCTTCAAGACAAGCTTGCAAATCTGCACTTCCTCCCACATTTATTAACATTGACAACTGTCGGGTTTGCCACTTGATTAAAGTCAGAAGAGATGGTAGATACAACCTCATGGGGCACAACAAGGTAGTTCAAAGTATCATTTTGCCAAACTTTGCGCTTACTAATGTAACATATTTGTCTAAGTGGCTTTATGACCTTGATGCTCCTGCACCTGGAGATAATGCGAGAAGCGACCAGGGGAATGTCCAAGCGGATGAAATGGAACAGGAAATGGAACAGAGAGACTCTGAACAACAAGCTCCTCCTGAAATGTGGCAAGCACGTCCACTAGACCTAGGAGAAGAAAAGAAAGGCAGCCAGCCTCGAATGATGACATTATGGCTGCCATAATGGAACAAGATAAGAGAATGCAAGTTGTTATACCCCAAAATTTTCCCTCTCATTTCTCAAGGATTCTCTCACAAGATCTTCCATGACATCAATTTTACAACACTAATACATCAATTTAGTTTTGGAATTGGACCAAGGGCAAAATGGTCAATTGTACATTGAAAAGTCAAACTTTGACTTTTGGATCAAAATCAAGTTTCAAGAATCGTATTTCATCAAGGCATGTTAGAATATGAAGTTTGTTTCATTAAGAAAGTCAAAAGTCAAATTATGTTGAAAAAGTCAAAATTCTAAATACTTAGAAATTTTTCTAAGTGTTTAGGAAATATGACAAGTTCAGAACTTCTGGCCAGATTTTCATCATGATGCAAGTTAATTCGGAAAGGACTTCTAACACAAGAGTTGTAGATCTCAATGAGATCTAAAACATTGCAGAGAAGAACTTCTTCTAGAAATGATGGGATTTCAAGTTATACATATTTGAAAACACGTCCATGAAACTGAAACATTCAGTAAATTCTGGGCATTTCCAAGACAGAATTTGGTTACAACTTCTGGGCCAGTTTTCACGTAGGTTCAGCCAGAGTTTGCAAGAGTAATTCAAAGAAAGTCTACAAAGCATGTTACAAGCTTTCTGAAAAGTCTGAGAACTCTTTCAGAACATGCTGGAGCAGGGAGATTCAAATATCAGAAGATTGGATATTTGTTCTAAGTTGCGCTGATGCTGAACTGCTGATCCAGACTAAGTTATGATACATAATCTCATATTGCAGATTTTATGTTTGATAAATCTCATCATCATTTAATGCTCACACCCACTTTTGAGTGTTTATCCAAAGGATTTCCCCACATGTGGCATAGAAGTACCATTGTTATCCTTGAAAAGTAAACTTTTTGTACAAAGTTTATGTTGGGCCCATGCTTTACTTTTACTTCTGAGGGTACTTTCCCATAATTCATGCTTAAAAATCCATCTTAGGCACGGCTAAAAGCTTCTAACCACCCTACTTTGTTCCTTGAACCA
The DNA here is from genome assembly GCA_948472305.1 of Vicia faba. Classification (NCBI taxonomy): domain Eukaryota; kingdom Viridiplantae; phylum Streptophyta; class Magnoliopsida; order Fabales; family Fabaceae; genus Vicia; species Vicia faba. Next base: position 648,506,921 of record OX451740.1, read on the forward strand.
TACTTGTTTAAACTTGCTTCAAGAACAAGTCAGTGCCCTACCATATGATGGTTGTACTTTTGGCTTCTCGAAGCTCATAAATATTTGCCTATAAATTGAACTTCATTTACAACTGTAAAGAGGTCGAGATTTTGAGAAAAAGTCTTGAAACTTTGATGAATTTTCAAAGAACTTGAAACTATAAACACAAATACAAAACCTGCTAATTTCTAGTTTTTGCATCCAAGCTCTAATTTTCCTTGTGCATTTCCCAGTCAAATCACCCAAACAACTTCTGATACGTGTTGAGAAACCGTCCCAAGTTCTGTTTTCAGACTGAAACACGTTCTTCATCAATCTTCATCTCAAAAATCAGAACATTGTTTCTTGGCTGATCCAGAACGCTCCAGCCATTCATAGTTCAAGTTAAGGGTTGTTCCAGCTTTTTGAGAATTGAGGGAAGCTGACCAGAACATCATAACATTCAGAACCAGGATTTAGTTCACAGAACAATTTCCAGCTGCAAGGTAAGTTCTCCTGACTTATATCTCATCACTTAGGCATTGATAGGCTTGCATGTTCAAAAATACAATATAGACATCCTGACTCTGATTATGTATATATTCATAGATTTCATGTATTTTTACCTAAGTAGAGAGAATTTCAGTTCAGAACTTCTTGAGGAAATTAGGATTCAGAATTAGGATTAGCAAAATTCATGCTTGTTTCTGATTTACAGTTCTGATACTTTATGTTTCTGAAACCATGATGAAACCTGCCATAACTGCTATGTTTGCATTTTCTGTTTTGCTAAGACATGGATAAGTTGCATATGCTCTGACTGGCATGGAGAAGGAGATGAAATTCATCAGAGCTTACTTTGTAATATATGTTTATGTTTTTGTTTCTAATACCAGATGCATAGCCACCCCAGTGGTAGAGAGCACATGCATAAGACATTAGTATTAAGGGTCCTGGGTTCTAGCCCCAGAAACACCTTTTTTATGTTTATTTCTTGACACTTTTACCCCATTAGTTGGATCAGAACTTCTAGGTCAATCCCCTTTAGTTGCTTGTCAAAACAGTGATCTTGGACCAAAACTTCTAGATATCCTCACCCAACAGCATTAACACTTCACTTGCCCATTACCAGAACTTCTAGGTTTCCAGTTGCATTAGAACCTCTAAGCTCTCTCAAACGACCAGAACTTCTGACCTGCCAGTGACATTAGAACTTCTAGATTCCCAGCTGCACTAGAGCTTCTAGGCTCCCTCAGCAATCAAAACTTCTAGGCTTTCCTTTGTTCCCAGCAACCTCAGAATTTTAGTGTACCCGGATCCAGAACTTCTGATCTTCCCCATTTCTGCTAAAATGTTATTTCTGATTTGCAGCGTACCAGAGTCAGAACTTCTGCTCTCCCCTCTTTCAGCAATGCGCTGATTTTGATTCTTTTCCCTTTTATTATTTTCATCATCACTTCTATTTTCATTAATTAAAAATACCAAAAATATTTTTATATTCATACACTTTGTTTTATTTTCTTTTAAAACAAAAAGACTAAAAATATTTTCTTAATCCAATTCATTTCTTCTCTTAACAAAAACAAAACAAATCCATTTTTACAATTCTTGTACATTATCTCAATATGGTTGTAATAGATAATTAGGACTTTAATTTCTTGCAATCCCCATTTGTAAATTTGTACACCCCGCCCCCCTAATGATTGTAATAGCGTAGAATATTTACTTTCCGCAATTTATTGCTTTCATATAAATGCTAGTAAAATAGGATTTGTATGGGAAGATAAAATCAACAAGTAGACTACCCATAATCAAAGACTAAATACATGCAAATTATACACACTATTCACACATGCACCCCTAGGGTTAGCTCCACTTCTTGCCTAAAAAATGGTCATGTTATGCATGTGAGATGTCTTAGCAAAACAAATCAAAATACAAGATCATAATCCCTCGATGACGCTTCAAATGTTGCCTTTCAAATGATCTTAGTCCCTCAAATAGAAACACTAAGATATCTCACAACATTTCTATCATGACCATACGATGACCCACGCCCGTCCCTTACATCCAAAGGCTTCTTACCAATCAATGGTAAGATAGCAATATCAAAGGAAAGGAGGAAATGAATGAAAGAATTTTGAGTAGGTAGAAATGTTACTAGTTTCTTGCTCACTTTCAAAACAAACATCCTTGCAAACATACACTAAACACCTTCAAAACATGAAATATTTTCAAAAGTCCAACACTTTGTATACGTTCTTACAAGACAAGAACCATTACAAAGTTTGCCTAAACGAAGGGACTTTTCAAAAATACTTTCAAAAACAACCACAAATCACACTTTTAAACAAAACCAGTGATCTAGCAAGCAACTAAGTGCCCATAGATAACTATGGATGAAAAGGGTTCTAATACCTTCCCTTTTCATAATCTACCCCCCGAACTCTAGAAAATAATCTCAAAGGTTTTTCCTGTTCTTTTCAGCTTTTCCTTTTGGATAAAAGAAAAGTCGGTGGCGACTCTTGTTAACCGCAACAATTACGATCAAACATAAAACATCCCAAGTCAAGTCTCCTACTGTGTTATAGAACTGGCGACCTTGCTGGGGAGTACTACTTAAAAGTGGGGTTACCTTAGGGCTATATCACCTTTACTTGCTTTCATTTGTTTGGCTTGTTTGCTTTACATTATGGTTCCTTGTTTGTGCTTGTTTTGATCCTCTACCCGGATTTGGGGACACCTTTTAGGTAAGTAGCATTACGTTATGGAAACTGTGTGGGGTATACTGACATGGTCTAAGAAATAGCTACGTTAGTGTGACACATTTTTTGGTACCGATAGCCCTTGAGTAGTCAAGGAGAATACGGGGCCGCTGTGTGGTGTCATGAAGCACTAACTGACTTTAGAAACTTTACTTGACCAACTTGGCCGTTAGGAAGTAGTGTGGTAGCCGGCTTTGGTGCAGTCCGAAATTGGTTGACACTCGACACCACACTCATTGAGATCAGACTTTTTGGGATATTTCGGTCACCATTGAGATCCCTTAGAACCCGGTTACTATTACTAGGACAGGTTGAGCCAACTAAACTTCAAGAGGGTACTTACATACCAAACTCCATGCAAGCCTAAATCTAAGGATTTGTTTGCCTTGTGTGTATATATTTACTTATACATAACATCATAACATCATACCATTGCATTTCCGCACTAACCATTTCAAGGATTATTGGAATTTATCTTTGTTCTATTTTGTAGGACATGGCCTCCACCCGCAGGAATACTATCCAAGTCAATCTCGTAAGAATCCATTTTAAACACAAAGAGTTAGCATCAAGGGTTCCTGAGAATTCTTCACTCACTGAAAGACATGGTCGCCTCCTAAGCTTGGTTACCTCGAGTATCAATGAAGACATGATGAAAGTACTTTTCCAGTTCTTCGACCCTTTGTACCATTGCTTCACCTTTCCGGATTACCAGCTTGTACCTACTATGGAAGAATTCTCTCAACTCTTGAGGATTCCTATTATCAATCAACTACCTTTCAACGATATAGAAAGAGATCCAGCCCTGAAGAGATTTCCCGAGCACTACACTTGCAACAATCTGACGTCACGACTAACTGGGAAATAGGAAGTGGTGTCAAAGGGTTCCTAGCCAAGTTCTTGTTTGAAAAAGCTCAAGATTGTTGGAACACTCTAGATTTACAAGCTTTTGAAGAAATATTGGCCCTTCTCATTTATGGGATGGTTTTATTTCCAAACACTGACCAACTTATAGATGTAAATGTTGTCAAGATCTTCATGTCTCGCAATCCGGTGCCTACTCTATTGGGAGATGTCCTACATTCTCTCCACTCTCGCACTATGAGGAAAATAGGGACCCTCATGTGTTGCACTCCTCTATTGGCTAGGTGGTTTAACTCGCATCTCCCCTGATCCGTGTTAAAGAACGAGCAAGGTTTGAGGTGGTCCAGTAGGTTGATGTCACTCAGACATTCAGATATTCACTGGTGTTATCGATCCTTGGAGAACATTACTATCATCGATTATTGTGGGGAACTCCCTAATGTCCCTTTGCTTGGTATTATGGGAGGTATCACTTACAACCGTTGCTTAGATTTACGACAATTTGGGTATGCCCGAAGAGATGGTCCGCATGATATGCTCATCTAAGGAGTGGTATTCAACTATGAGAGCGACAATCAAGGCCACCGTCAGAGGTTTGTGCGAGCTTGGAGGATGGTAAACAAAGTGGATAGTAAGACCCTGGGACATAATAATTCTATTCCCCTTGAGCCTTACATTCGGTGGCTACGAGCTCGTGATCAAAAGCTCGTAATGCCTTAACCCTCTATCCTACCTGTTATCATGGAGCTTGTGGCTGAAGAAGAAGTCCTGTATACTGTCCTCCATCCTGACATGCCTACTTATCTTGAAGACTTGCAAAAGGGTTAGATTCAGTTAAAGGAAGAACGAGATACCTTCGAGGCTCAATTCTACGCAAGCGAGAAAAGGGTTTTGGAGCTTACAAAGAAACTACATGAAGAATAGAGCTTGAACGCCTACCTTGCACTAAAGAGGATGCGTTCGACCTTTTTATCTTAGAAATTTACTTTGTAAGCCCAAGAGGCACGTTATAACCATTTTGAACCAATTATTGAAAATTAGCGTTTGTTCATTCTTTGTCTAAACAAATTTAAATTTCATAAATCCTTAAAAACATTTACATACACATCTTTCATGCATCATAACATAACAGGTTTTCCATGACGGGTTTCCTTATCTTTCTGCTGTTTATTTCAGTAAGATGGATATCGAGAAAACAGTGAAAGATATACAAGCAAAAAACTCCCAGTTTTAAGAGACCCTACTGACCCTGGCCAAGGGACAATAAGAGTTGATGACGTTGTTGGCATCCAAAAAGAAACCAAAGAGGAAAGCCCTGGTCAACATGGTTAAAAGATTCAAAGAGTCGATCCGTCGGATATCGGTAATGGAAGACTCGTCTGAGGAAGACGAAAATCAAATTGGAGAAGCTAGGAGTACCTGGGCTGGGTGTATCAATGATCAAGCGTCTGATGATGAAGACTATGTTGACGAGTAATATCCTCCTGCTGATGTTAAGTACAAGCAGCTAGAAGACAGATTAAAGGCCGTTGAGATTCAAGCCATCCCTAGTTTGGATTTTGACGATTTGGGTTTAATATTCGGGGTTGTCATTCCCCACAAATTCAAGATACCAGTCTTCGTTAAATATGATGGAGATTCCTGCCCAAAGCTTCACCTGAAGTCTTATGTGCATAAAATACAATCGCACACCGCTGACAAAAAGCTCTGGGTTCACTTCTTTCACGAAAGCTTGGCTGGGACTCAACTAGAGTGGTTTTACCAGTTGGAGGGTTCCCGTATCCATACATGGGAAGACTTGGCCACCGTTTTCTATCACCAATACCAGTACAACGCCGACCTAGCGCCGACAAGAGTTCAACTGCAAGGCACGATGATAGGAAAAAGCGAAGGGTTCAAAGAGTACGCCCAAAAGTGGGAGATCTTTCCAGTAGGGTCCAACCATCATTAACCGATAGGGAATACATTGATAAGTTTATGGGCACTTTATCTGGTCCATTTTTCAATTTATTGGTTAGTTGTTCTTCATCCAGTTTCACCGAGCTGATCTTAACCGGTGAAAGAGTTGAAAGTGGTATCAAGAGTGGGAAGATCCCCATAGCATCTGCTTCCACCTCCAATCTCATAAAGAAACCCTTCACTGGGAAGAAAGAAACAAATGTTGTGTATGGGGCAAGGGCCCGTACCAAGAAGGATGACCGCCCCTCCGTTAATGTTCTCCGGATTTCCAATCCAACACCTGTTCAAATACATTCTTCCAATTATCAACGGTTTGAGGCTCCACAAAGACAATACACAAGGATAGGCATGTCGCTATCCCAAGCCTTACAACATCTGTTAAAGGCTAATTTGGTGACAATGCGTGATCCTCCGGCCAATCTAGATACCTCCTCACCTAAATACAATCTGAATACCAAGTGTGCATATCACTCGAATAGTCCCGGGCATGAGACTGACCAATGCTGGACACTGAAGAATAAAATTCAAGACTTAATAGACAACAAGACCATCTAATTTGATCTGCCTCCAATTCCCAATGGGATAACGGCACCAATACCAAACCATGGCAAGGGTGTCAATGTTGTTGAAGATGCCATTTTTGTTTCCTCCATTGAAGACTTGACTACTTCGTTAACCATTATCAAAAAGAACTTGCTGAAAGCCAGGTTTTTCCCTGGCTGTTTGAAGGACTGTGATTGCTGCACCAAATAACTCAATGGATGCAAATGGCTGAAGGAAGGCATTCAACGCCTGATGAATATCCATGATATTCTATTTGAGAAGACTCCGTCCACCAAAAGTTTGACCAATAAGATTGAAGACCTCTCCATCATAACTATTTCAAACAAGCCTCTTAGGATCTCCTCCAAGGGTCCTATCAGGATTTCAAATGAACCAACTTTTTCTCCTCTGATAATTACCGCCCCAGGGCCAATTCCGTACTCTTCCAACAAAGGAGTGTCATGGAACTATGGTGCTGAGGTGTTTTACCATGGCATAAACCAAGATGCTTGGATTGAAGAAAGAAAAGTTGATGACATTGGTAACATTACTGGCTCTAGTAAGGTGACCAGAATTGGGAGAATCTTTTCACCCAACATCTCACCACCAACCGCTACAAAGGCGCCTGTCCGCATCACCACTGCTAAGCCTAGTGCTGACACGAGGGGAAAAGAGAAAGTAGTTGAGCCTGCTGAGACAAAAATACCCGCAAAAGACATTGTTGTTGAGGAACCTTCCGCTAGAGAAATGGATGAGATCTTGAAAATTATAGAGAGGAGTGATTTCAAGACAGTGGAGCATCTGGGGAAAACCCCTTCCAAGATCTCCATGTTATCTTTGCTACTTTGTTTCGATGCTCATGCTCGGGCGTTAATCAAATTCTTGAAGATGGCTCGTGTCCCTCATCAGACCACAACTAACCAGTTTGAAAATTGTGTGGCAAGCATGACGATCGACAATGGTTTGGGTTTCTAAGATGCTTATCTGACACCACTTGTAAAGAACCATAACAAAGCTCTACATGTTTCTGTTGAATGTAAGGGGACTACCCTAGCACATGTTTTGGTTGACACTGGCTCTTCCTTAAACATACTACCCAAAGGCGCTTTGGACCGATTAGATTGCGAAGGACTGGTGTTGAAGTCGAGTGATATTATTGTGAGGATTTTTGATGGGTCCAAAAGGACGATTCATGGAGAGGTGGATCTCCCGATCAAGGTGGACTCACAGATTTTCAACTCTACTTTCTACATCATGGATATTCGTCCTGCTTACTCTTGTTTGTTGGGTCGCCCTTGGATCCACGGAGCAGGGGCAGTAACGTCAACCCTTCATCAAAAGCTCAAATACCTGGTCAAGGGAAGGATTGTAACTGTTTGTAGTGAGGAGGAATTCATGGTAAGCCACCTAAATTCTTTCAAATATGTGGAGATGGATGGAAAATTTATAGAAACCCCATGTCAGGCTTTTGAAGTTGTTTCGCATATGATTGATACTGCCAAAGTCTCCTCCGATCTGCCCAAAGCTGATAGACTGGTGCCAAGGATGGTTTCATTTAAAGATGCTCGTGCCGCAGTCGAAGAAGGAAGTTGTGATACTTGGGGGAAACTACCCGAGATCCCATTCAAAGCTGACAAATATGGTATTGGTTTCAGTATCAGGGCTCAGAAGGAAGTGAGGCACACTCGTGCAGGAAGGCCCCCTCTCCGTATTAGAAATCATGAAGTAAACATTATGGAGGATTTTGATGATGATGTGCATTTGAATAATGGGTATACCCTACTACAACAGAGCTCAACAATTGGCACACAAAGGACTTCATTCCCATCTCCTTCATTAAGGAGTAACTACTTGTTTATTGTTTTCTATTAATGCAAGAACCTTTTGTCTATAATATTAAACAATGACTTTTAAGCCATGTGCCTGGCCCGGGGAACTATGGTCCATTTGTCAAGGGTTTTATTTATATCCATTTTATCATATGATCATTCAATACAAATCATTGGACTTTTTCATTCAAATCTTTGTGCTTATTGCCTTTCTTTTTTTCAAATGAGTTTTTCAAAATAGCCATGTATCTTACATGCACACACACACACACTCTTGCATGTCCTCGTCTACTCCGGATCTTATTGCAAATGACTCTACTATTGCCGACTATGATTTCGAACATCCAATTAACTAAGCCAAAGACGAAGGCAAGGATGATGTGAGAGACCAGGAGAACTAACCAGACTTCAGTTGAAAGAGGAAAAAGCTATTCAACTGCATGAAGAGTCAGTTAAATTCATCAATCTAGGTACAGAGATAGACAAGAAAGAGGTCAAGATCGGCACTAACCTAGAAAGCAGTGTCAAAAGAAGATTGGTTCAGATGTTGCTTGATTATGTGGAAGTGTTTGCTTGGTCATATGAAGATATGCCAGTGTTTGATACTGACATTGTAGTTCACCGTCTGCCGAAAAAGGAAGATTATCCTCATGTCAAACAAAAAGTTCGTCGCATGAGGCCTGACATGTCTCAAAAGATAAAAGCTGAAGTGATGAAACAATTTGACGCATGATTCCTAGTTGTGACATCTTATCCCCAATGGGTTGCAAATGTGGTGCCAGTACCAAAAAAAGACTGAAAAGTCCATATGTGCATAGATTACAGGGATCTGAATAGGGCAAGCGCCAAAGACGAATTCCCTCTACCCCATATTGATGTTTTGGTCGATAACACCGCTTAACACAAAGTCTTATCTTTCATGGATGGTTTCTCCGGCTATAACCAAATTAGGATGGCTCTCAAAGACATGGATAAGATCGTCTTTGTTACGCAATGGGGAACCTTTTGTTACAAGGTCATGCCATTCGGATTGAAGAATGCATGGGCAACATATCAAAGGGCTATGGTAGCTTTGTTTCATGATATGATCCATCATGAAATAGAGGTATATGTGGATGATATGATTGCAAGGTCACAAATTGAAGAAGAGCATCTCGATCACCTATACAAGTTATTCGAGAGGCTGAAAAAGTACAAGTTGAGGTTGAACCCTAATAAGTGCACATTCGGAGTACGATCTGGAAAGCTTCTAGGTTTTGTTGTTAGTGGTAAAGGCATCTAAGTCGATCCTGACAAGGTGAAAGCCATCCAAGAAATGCAAGTCCCCCCTCTAAAAAGGAAGTTAGAGGATTCTTGGGTCGTCTTAACTACATCGCCCGCTTCATATCTCACTTAACTGCTACTTGTGAACCAATCTTCAAACTCTTAAAGAAAGATCAAGTAGTCAGATAAAATGATGAATTCCAAGCTGCCTTTGATAAAATCAAGTAATATCTATAAGAACCTCTTATTCTCATGCCTCCAGTTGAAGGAAGACCCTTGATCATGTACTTCATGGTACTAGAGAATTCTATGGGGTGCATGTTGGGCCAACATGACGAGTCTGGCCAAAAAGAGCATGATATATACTACCTGAGCAAAAAGTTTACCGACTGTGAAACCAGATATTCACTGCTCGAGAAAACTTGTTGCGCTCTAGCATGGGCTACTCATCAGCTAAGATAATATATGTTGACTCATACCACTCTACTGATTTCTAAGATGGACCCTATCAAGTACATCTTCGAGAAACCCGCTCTTTCCGGACAGATAGCTAGATGGCAAATGATCTTGACTGAGTACGATATTCAATACACAATGCAAAAGGCCATCAAAGGAAGTGTATTAGCAGATTATTTGGCCCATCAAGCTGTTGACGATTATCAGTCTATGAACTTTGACTTCCCGTATGAGAATATCATGCTAGTGACCGACTGTGCAAAACCTGGACCGTATGACGAACCTGAACAAGGATCCCGATGGACTATGGTCTTCGATGGGGCTTCCAATGATTTGGAAACGGAATTGGTGCTGTGATAATCTCCCCTGAAGGTTTCCACACTCCTTTCACTGCCAGACTTTGTTTCGATTGTACGAACAACATGGTTGAGTACGAAGCATGCATTTTGGGTCTGAAGGCTTCCATTGATTTAAGGATCAAACATTTGAATGTGTTCGGAGATTCTTCTCTGGTAATTAGCCAAGTAAAAGAATATTGGGACACTAAACACCCTAATCTTATCCCTTACAAGGAGTTTGTGCTATCTATGATTCCTTAGTTCGAAAAGATCACCTTTGAACACTTCCCTAGGGAATAAAATTAATTAGCCGACGCTATGGCCACAATGTCTTCTATGTTCAAGGTCAAATGGGATAATGAAGCTCCTACGATTACAATTGAGATATTCAACGAACCTGCTCAGTGCTATGAGCTTAAAACTGACACTGAGAAGCCATGGTACCATGAGGTGAAGAGATACCTCGAAGCACGAGAATATCCCCAAGGGGCTTCCATCAATGACATAATGTTCTTACGAAGATTCTCAGTTAAATTCTTCCTAAGTAATGGAGTCTTGTACAAACGCAACCATGATTCTACTCTACTCTGATGTGTGGAAAAGAAGGAGGCAGAGGAAATTATGGAAGACATGCATGATGGTCTCTTTGGGACTCACTCTAGAGGACATACTATGGCCAAGAAAATCCTGAGAGCTGGTTGCTATTGGTCAACAATGGAGACTGATTTCCATCAACACTCAAGGACTTGCCACAAGTGCTAAATCTATGCTGACAAGGTCCATGTGCTTCATATTCCTCTAAATGTCATGACATCTCTATGGCCATTTGCAATGTGGGGCATCAACATGATTGGATAAATCAAACCTAATGCTTCCAATGGACACTGCTTCATTCTGGTTGCTATCGATTATTTCACCAAATGGGTCGAAGTTGCCTCATTTGCCTCAATCACAAAGAACGTCGTAACCATATTCATCAAACATAACAAATCTGCCGCTATGGTATCCCCGAAAGGATCATCACCGACAATGGTACTAACCTCAACAATGTTATGATTACCGAACTTTGCACACAGTTCAAAATCAAGCCTTACAATTCTTCTCCTTACAGACCTAAAATGAATGGCGCAGTGGAAGAGGCCAACAAAAACATTAAGAAGATTGTGCATAAGTTGGTAGTGACCTACAAAGACTGGCATGAAATGTGTCCGTTTTCTCTCCATGGCTACCGAACTTCAGTTCAGATATCAACTAGGGCAACTCCCTTTCCTTTGGTCTATGGCACGGAAGTTGTTCTGCCAATGGAAGTTCAAATTCCCTCATTAAGGATTATGAATGAAGCAGGCCTAGGTGAAGATGAATGGATTCAGACAAGATTGGATCAGTTAAACTTGACCGATGAAAAGCGACTGGCTGCTGTTTGTCATGGTCAGATGTACCAAAAACGTATGATCAAAGCATTCAACAAAAAAATCAGGCCTCGAGTATATCAAGCTGGTGACTTGGTAATAAAGCGCATCATTCTTCCACAAGGTGACCCCAGGGGAAAATGGACCCCCACTTACGAAGAGCCATTTGTTGTCAAGAAAGTTTTCTCTGGCGGCGCCATGATGCTGACTACCATGGACGATGAAGACTTCCCACATCCTGTGAACGCGGACATAGTTAAAAAATACTATGCATAAGAGACTCGCTAGGTTGACACACCTAGGCAAGATAAGGGCATCCTAGCAAACTAAAAGGTTTGGGCAAAAATTAGGGATATATGCAAAAGATTGTACACCCGGCAAGTTGAAAACCCGAAAGGGAAACTTGGGCAAAAATGGGTATCCTGGTGGGCTGAAACCTGAAAGGGAGGTCCAGGCAAAAGTTAAGGATTAAAAGCGTATGACTATGTCCCTTAGAATCACCACAGTCGACTTTATTACCAAGGTCCGAGTTCAAACGGTCCAAGATCAATCAAATCAACTTCTGTCAATGGCAAGGGACATTCGAAGACATTGGGGCAATAGTAAAGTTGGAACACAATGAGATCACTTCCACATTGTTATTATCTTTGTTTTCAATTTTTTTCCTTTCAATGATTTCCTCTTACTAGGATCTTCGTCTCTTTGTACAAAAACGCCTATTCACCGGCAAAATATCAATACAAATATAATTTGAAGTGCAAACTTTCTGTTTTTTGTTTTGAATGCAAAGATGTCCAATGACTAAAATTGAACGAACATATGCATGTGAACGTAATGAAAACCATTTAGCACATGTGTCCTACCAAGCCGCAGCAAGCATATGTTTAATGCAGTTGAGATATCCCCACAGAGTCATCTCATTAACATTATCCCCACAAGGCCGACTACAATAAACCTTTCCCCAACAGAGTTGCCCACAAATTCCTTTTCATAGGGTAGCCCCCATCCAAAGTCTCGATCTCTAGCCAGCCTTTTCCCCAGCTGAGTTAATCTTAAAAGAAGAGGCCTTGTGGATTTCTTCCTAAAAGAACTCACCTTGTCAGCAGTTCTTCAAATATTCCTCAAACAGGGTTTATTTCCCTAGTTGAGTCTATTCTCTCCAGCTTGAGTTTGCTGCTCAGATTGTTACAAATCAGAGGACCACAACCCCTGATCCCCAGTGAAATCGCCAACAAAGTCATTACAATCTCCAAAAGTTGTTGTGAAGCCTGGACCCGACCAGATAACAATTTAACTTCAGTAAGTTGTTGTGAAACCTGGATCCGACTAGATAACAGTAATCTTCTTTCTTTCAAATAAGTTACTATGAAGCCTGGACCCGACCAGATAATAGTACCATTTTTAAACACTATGAAGCCTTGACCCAACCAGATAATGGTGTAACTTGTCAAAGTACTATGAAGCCTGGACCCGACCAGATAATAGTTTAACTCCAAGTACTATGAAGCCTGGACCCGACCAGATAATAGTATAAATTTCAGTCACTATGAAGCCTGGACCCGACCAGATAATAGTGTAACTTCTCAAAGTACTATAAAGCCTGGACCCAACCAGATAATAGTACAACTTTCAGTCACTATGAAGCCTGGACCCGACCAGATAATAGTTAACTTCTCAAGACACCATGAAGCCTGGACCCAACCAAATAATAGTTTAACTCTTTGAGATATGGAAAAACATGGACTCAACCAGACAAGGGTTTAACCTCTTTTCCCCAATAGAGTTTGCCTCTACCCCAACAAGTTACTATGAAGCCTGGACTCGACCAAATATCAGTTTAACTTCATCTTTTCAAGCAAGTTATTGTGAAGCCTGGACCCGACCAGATATCAATTAACTTTATTCCCTTAGAAATTTATTGTGAAGCCTGGAACTCGACCAGATAACAACTAGTTTCAAGCAAGTTATTTTGAAGCCTGGACCCGACCAGATAGCAATTAACTTTATTCCCTTAGAAATATGTTATGAAGCCTGGAATCTGACTAGATAACAACTAGTTTCAAGCAAGTTACTATGAAGCCTGGATCTGACTAGATATCAAATCAACTTCATCTTTTCAAGCAAGTTATTGTGAAGCCTGGACCCGACCAGATAACGATTAACTTCATCCACCTCAGAAATCTACGAAGCCTGGAATCTGACCATATAGTAGTTTAATGTCAATAAGTTACTGTGAAGCCTGGAACCCGACCAGATAACAGTTCAACTTCAAGAAATGTTCTGTGAATCCTGGAATCCGACCATATAACAATTAATTTATTTTTCCCCAGTAAGTCATTATGAAGCTTGGAACCTGACCAGATAATAGTTCAACTTCAAGCAATTTTCTGCGAAGCCTGGATTCCGATCAGATAACAGTTAATTCAGTTTTTCCCCTGCAAGTTACTGCGAAGTCTGGAATACGACCAGATAATAGTCAACTTCATTATCCCTAAAAAATTACTGCCAAGCCTGGATTTCGACCAAATAACAGCCAGTTTTAGATGCTCTCCAATCAGGAATATTTCCCCAGTAGAGCATTGAACTCTTTTCCCAAGCAGAGATCAGTACTCTCCACAGAGTCTTCTTAAACAAGCCAGTATTTCCCATCGGAGTTTATCCTCAAACAACGGAACAAGAATTCCTAGCAAAAACATCCTAAAACAAGAGGAGCATACTCTTCCTCCCCAACAGCAGTTTGGGAGCTCATTTCCCAAGGCTCATTGGTATGTTGTCAAGGATTTATTTTCCTAGACAAAGACACGCTTCAAGGAACGCATCAGATTCATAAACCATAACACACACATGACAAATGCATACAACATAATCTCATTTATTTTGAGAACATCATTACGCCATGCATGCATCTGCATGCGACTAATCTTTTCCTTGCAGAAAAATCTACGGACAAAGACATATATAACTCCAATTTAAATCAACCAAAAGATTTATTCTGATACCCTCCCCAGTCACTCTGAATGGCATCTCTAAGCCCATTCACTACACATTCAACTAACACGTCATCAAGTGCCAATTTTTGGGCACTCTAGTCTTCAATCATCTTGCACATTCAAGTCACGAATGGAAGGCGTGCCAATCTAACTCTTCAGGTTTAAGAAGATTGAACAGCGGCAGCTGTTGTACCCCAAAATTTGCCCTCTCATTTCTCAAGTATTCTCTCACAAGATCTTCCATGACATCGAGTTTACAGCACTAATACATGAATTTAGTTTTTGAATTGGCACAAGGGAAAAATGGTCAATTGTACATTGAAAAGTCAAACTTTGACTTTTAGATCAAAATCAAGTTTCAAGAATCGTATCTCATCAAGGCATGTTAGAATATGAAGCTTGTTTTATTAAGAAAGTCAAAAGTCAAATTATGTTGAAAAAGTCAAAATTCTAAATACTTAGAAATTTTTCTAAGTGTTTAGGAAATATGACAAGTTTAGATCTTCTGGCCAGATTTTCATCATGATGCAAGTTGATTCAGGAAGAACTTATAAAACAAGAGTTGTAAATCTCAATGAGATCTAAAACATTGCATAGCAGAACTTCTTCTAGAAACGCTGGGATTTCAAGTTATACATCTTTGAAAACACGTCCATGAAACTGAAGCATTCGGTAAATTCTGGGCATTTCCAAGAGAGAATTTGGTTATAACTTCTGGGCAGTTTTCACGTAGGTTTAACCAGAGTTTGCAAGAGTAATTCAAAGAAAGTCTACAAAGCGTGTTACAAGCTTTCTGAAAAGTCTGAGAACTCTTTCAGAACATGCTGGAGCAAGGAGATTCAAAGATCAGAAGATTGGATATTTTTTCTAAGTTGCGCTTATGCTGAACTGCTGATCCAGACTAAGCTATGATACATAATCTCATATTCCAGATTTTCTGTTTGATAAATCTCATCATCATTTAATGCTCACACCCACTTTTTAGTCTTTATCCAAAGGATTTCCCCATGTGTGGCATATAAGTACCATTGTTGTCCTTGAAAAGCAAACTTTTGTACAAAGCTTATGTTGGGCCCATGCTTTAACTTTTATTCCGAGGGTACTTTCCCATAATTCATGCTTACAAATCCAGCTTAGGCACGACTAAAAGCTGCTAACCACCCTACTTTGTTCCTTGAACCATACTTGTTTAAACTTGCTTCAAGAACAAGTCAGTGCCCTAGCATATGATGGATGTACTTTTGGCTTCTCCAAGCTCCTAAATCTTTGCCTATAAATTGAACTTCATTTGCAACTGTAAATAGGTCGAGAATTTGAGAAAAAGTCTTGAAACTTTGCTGAAATTTCAAGGAACTTGAAACTGTAAACACAAATACAACACCTGCTAATTTCTGGTTTTTGCATCCAAGCTCTAATTTTCCTTGTGCATTTCCCAGTCAAATCACCCTCACAGCTTCTGATACACATTGAGAAACTGTAACATGTTCTTCATCAATCTCTATCTCAAAATTCAGAACATTGTTTCTTGGCTGATCCAGAACGCTCCAGCCATTCATAGTTCAAGTTAAGAGCCATTCCAGCTTTCTGATAATTGAGGGAAGTTGACCCGAACATCACAACAGTCAGAACCAGGCTTTAGTTCACAGAACAATTTCCAGCTGCAAGGTAAGTTCTTCTGACTTATATCTCATCACTTAGGCATTGATAGACTTGCATGATCAAAAACACAATGTAGACATCCTGACTCTGATTATGTATATATTCACAGATTTCATGTATTTTTACCTAAGTAGAGAGAATTTCAGTTCAGAACTTCTTGAGGAAATTAGGATTCAAAATTAGGATTAGAAAAATTCATGATTATTTCTGATTTACAGTTCTGATACTTTATGTTTCTGAAACCATGATGAAACCTACCATAACTGCTATGTTTGCATTTTCTGTTTTGCTGAGAAATGGCTAAGCCGCAGATGCTCTAACTTGCATGGAGAAGGAGATGAAATTCATCAGAGCTTATTTTGTAATATATGTTTATGTTTTTGTTTCTAATACCGGATGTATAGCCACCCCAGTGGTAGAGAGCACATGCATAAGACATTAGTATTAAGGGTCTTGAGTTATAGCCCTAGAAACACCTTTTTTATGTTTATTTCCTGACACTTTTACCCCATTAGGTAGATCAGAACTTCTAGGTCAATCCCCTCTAGTTGCTTGTCAAAACAGTGATCCTGGACCAGAACTTCTAGATATCCTCATCCAACAGCATTAACACTTCACTTGCCCATTATCAGAACTTCTAGGTTTCCAGTTACATTAGATCCTTTAAGCTCTCTCAAACAACCAGAACTTCTGACCTGCAAGTGACATTAAAACTTCTAGATTCCCAGCTGCACTAGAGCTTCTAGGCTCCCTCAACAATCAGAACTTCTAGTCCTTCCTTTGTTCCCAGCAACCTCATAACTTTAGTGTACCCGGATCTAGAACTTCTGATCTTCCCCATTTCTGCTAACATTTTATTTCTGTTTTGCAGCACACTAAAGTCAAAACTTCTGCTCTCCCCTCTTTCAGCAATGCGCTGATTTTGATTCTTTTCACTTTTATTATTTTCATCATCACTTCTATTTTAATTAATTAAAAACACCAAAAATATTTTTATATTCATACACTTTGTTTTATTTTCTTTTAAAACAAAAAGACTAAAAATATTTTCTTAATCCAATTCATTTCTTCTCTTAACAAAAACAAAACAAATCCATTTTTACAATTCTTGTACATTATTTCAATATGGTTGTAATAGATAATTAGGACCTTAATTTCTTGCAATCTCCATTTGTAAATCTGCACACTCCATCCCCCTAATGATTGTAATAGCGTAGAATATTTACTTTCCGCAATTTATCGCTTTCATATAAATGTTAGTAAACTAGGATTTGTATAGGAAGATAAAATCAACAAGTAGACGATCCATAATCAAAGACTAAATGCATGCAAATTAAATACACTATTCACACATGTACCCCTAGGGTTAGCTCCACTTGTTGCCTAAAAAATGGTCATGTTATGCATGTGAGATGTCTTAGAAAAAACAAATCAAAATACAAGATCATAGTCCCTCGATGACGCTTTAAATGTTGCCTTCCAAATTATCTTAGTCCCTCAAAGAGAAATTCTAAGATATCTCACAACATTTCTATCATGACCATACGATGACCCACACCCGTCCCTTACATCCAAAGATAAGGCTTCTTACCAATCAATGGTAAGATAGCAATATCAAAGGAAAGGAGGAAATGAATGAAAGACTTTTAAGTAGGTAGAAACGTTCCTAGTTGCTTGCTCACTTTCAAAACAAACATCCTTGCAAACATACACTAAACACCTTCAAAACATGAAATATTTTCAAAATTCCAACACTTTGTATATGTTCTTACAAAACGAGAACCATTACAAAGTTTTCCTAAACAAAGGAACTTTTCAAAAATACTTTCAAAAACAACCAAAAAGCACACTTTCAAACAAAGCCAGTGATCTAGAAAGTAACTAAGATCCCATAGATAACTATGTATGAAAAGTGTGCTAATACCTTCCCTTTTCATAATCTACCCCCCGAACTCAAGAAAATAATCTCAAAGGTCTTTCCTATTCTTTTCAGCCTTTCCTTTTGGATAAAAGAAAAGTCGGTGGCGACTCTTGCTAACCGCAACAATTACGATCAAACGCAAAACATCCCAAGTCAGTTCTCCCACCGTGTTACACAAGCCAGGCAGAATAATCAAAACTAGATGATGCAATTGATGCTTGCTATGCAAACTCAGCGGCAAGAGTACAATGAAATAAACGAACATCGGGCTACGAGATTAACTGAGGATATGGCAACATTGACGGTACGCGTGAATAATTTTCATGATTATATTTACCATGTAGCCATGCCCCATCCTCCAGGTACACGTGGACGAGCATGAGGACGTGGAAGAAGACGCGATAATGAGCAAGAATAGATCTATTTTGCTTCTCTTCTTGTTTCCTTATTGTTTTTAAGCATTGGGACACTGCTTATTTCAAGCTTAGGGGAGCTAGTTAGTAAGAACCCTTTGTTGTTTCCTAGGTAGATCTTTCATTTCTATTTCCTGTAATCAAAACAATCTATGTACTTCCAACTTCATTTATGCAATTTTTCCGTTGTTATCTAATTTCCCACCTTCTTGAGCCATAACAAAAAAAATCTTTTTGTTTGTTACTTGCACAATTCGACACATTTAAAGAATATATAGGTTGCTCAGTTTTCAAAAGATATATGAGAAAATTTTAAGCAAAACAGAAGTATGATGGATACCATTGTAACACTCTAAATCCCCATATTGCGTTAGATCAATTTTGTACCCTTTATACCAAAACCTTAAACTTTAGCTTTAAAATAACCCCGAGTAGTTTATCTAGAAGTCAACACCGTCTTAAACACAAACTACGCAGGGAGTCGATGAATATAAGTGAATAATCCAGGGTATTTGAAAGATATATGTTTTGCTGTAAGAAAATAGGGAATGCACCAATTAAAATGGGTGATCCTCATACGGTCGCTTAATCTAATGGATGTAGAACCTATGTGATATAACGCAAAAACATATTGCCATTTGGTTCAGAGGTGTCTGGTACTGAACTTGGTAGGGTGGACTATGGTCCAATCCCCCGCAACTTACAATTGGGTGAATTAAAGGAGGTTACCGCATTCATGTTCCAGGACCTCGTGCTTAAAAGGATCATAGTCACTAACCGATTACTCTACTATGTACGTGTAAAAATAAGGGCTTAATGTGATTGCGCTAGAATGAAAACGGGTAAAAAAATTTAGCAAAAAGAATTGGGTTGAGCTATAATGGCATGACTGGAAATGGTCTGCACAATATGGGATGTTTAGTGTTATTACCATATCTTTTGTGTCATGTGGAGCTTACGTTTCCGCCAAAACTTAGGCAGCCTCTTATGATTCGAATTGTGTCGTGAAATTTCATTTAACTTGTGCCTTATTAATTTTTATACTGATTTTATTGCTTGAGGACAAGCAAAGGTTCAAGCTTAGGGGAGTTTGATGACACAAAAAGATATAGCATTTTCCGTCTGAATTACATAGATTAAATTCCCGATTCTTCTATTATTATGTCATATTTTATCCCTTTTTTGTAGTTTTGAATCATATTTCAGGTACTTTGCATTTGCAAGGTATAAATAGTAAAAGGAAGAAAAAGAATGGAAAAATGAAGAAGAAATGGTTTTAAAACAGCAAAAATGTATTTTTGTACAAGAGAAGTGCACCGCCTGCCACAAGGCCATTACGACCGGCACAAGTTAAATTATTGTGCCCCTCAGCATGCTCACATTACGACTAACACACTTTTGATTACGTTCCATAATTCAAGCAGTTACGAAGTCTTCACCAGTATATCATATTAAGCAAACGTCACCTGGATTTTCTCCGCATAAACAACGTGAATCATAGAAGTTACCTATTTTTCCTCAACAAAAATGGACTATATATTTAAGCAAGTAGTTACCAGCTCTCGGACTCTCTCTCTCTCTCTCTCACTCCCGGCTCTTTTGTTTTTGATTCTCTCTAGCCTGCACCTTGAACAATTACTATTACGAAGTTTTATTTTTCTGCAAACATTATTTTCTACTTGTATTCTGCTTTTGATACCTTCTAGTTTTAGAATTCAGCATTAATTTTCCGGTAATTTTATTTCATAGGCAGTAAAAACCTCACCGTCAGAGCATTATTTTTCCACATCGGAGAAATACTGCAACATTAGTTTGTTTCCAGACCTCTAGAAATTTTTTAGGATTACTCTGATTTTATTCGAGCTATTTTTACTTAAAGTCAATCATGTCGGCTTATGGAGGACACACACATTATTGGAATTTAGTGCTTTGTATTCGCTTTCAGGTTCATATTTGAATAAGCATACTTATTTATTCTCTGTTATGCATGCATTGTCGAGTTTACATTTTAATTTTATGATATTCTGCAATAATATTATGTCTGGCTAGATTCCCTATACCGGTATGTAAAACTTGGCCTAAAAGGGTTCGGTAATTAATTGGCATTATTATTTTTACAAAAATAATACTTTTATGGTTTTAATTTCCAATTGAATATTTAAATTTTTTTGTATGAAAGTAAGAAACAATCTAAGGTTAAAACTCAATAGAGCCGAAGTTTGAGGTTTTACCCGGATAATGGGTATTGAAACATTAATTTTAAAAACAGTGGAAGCGCTTTAAAGTTAATTAAATCTTATTTGTTTTCAAAAAAATACTTTTGAGTTTTAAATGAAACAGTGGAAGCGCTCATTTTGAGCTTAATTGATGTGATCTGATTCAATAGAACGGGAGTTTGAGACAAGGGTTTTTAAACAATTAGTTTCACCAAAATTGTGTTTTAATACTAAAAAAAAATTCCAATGACGTACTGAACCCCTTAAGTTAATGAAATACATACCGGTGTCCCTCATTAATTATTAAGTTCTAGTTAATTCCCTATTAAACCCAAACACCCAAATTTATTATTAGCCTTAGCTCTACATAGTAACCTTTAGATAGCAGTAGTTTTCGACTATTAGTCCTTATGGGTTCAATATCTTTTAAAACTACGCGAGAGACTGTGCACTTGCAGTCACTACACCAATAGACTCATATAAATTCGCGATCACTTAGTAAAACCATAGTTCAAAGATAAAATACTTGAAAACAAAATACCTTGTACACATGCACCTCTAGGGTAACCCACACTTTTTGCATCGAATATAAACAGTCATGTCCCTCGAATGTGAGATGTTTTTAGCAAAAGACCATCGATTAAAAGATCATAGTCCCCCGATGACCCTTCAATGTTGGCTTTGGTAAATGATCTTATTCCCTTATGACAATTGCTAAAACATCTTACAAGTTGCCTTCTATGATTGTACGACGACCCACGCCCGTCCCTCACATCCAATGATATGGCTCTCTACCAATCAATGGTAGACAAGCACTATCTAAAGGAGGAGGAAAAGAACAAAGACTTTCTGGGTAGGTAAATTTCTCGTAATTGCTTGCTCACAAACAAAACCGTTTCACACCTTACACTTTCAAAATACTTTCCAAAACAAACATTTTGTATACATTCTCTACGATACGAGAATCATTACAAAATGGCCTTACATTGGCATTTTCAAAACATCTTTCAAACACTCTTTTTCAACAAATATTTTCAAAAACCAACACTTTGTATACATTCTCAACGATACGATAATTATTGCAAAGTTTGCCAAACTTAGGAGTTTTCAAAATATTTTTAAACTTACACAAACACAAAAGCATTTCAAAGTGATCAAGCAATTAAGAACCCGTAGATAACTACGGATGAAAAGGGTGTTAACACCTTCCCTTTTTATAACCTACCCCTCAAAATCAAGAAAATTCTCAAAAGGTATTTCCTGTTCTTTTCACCCTTTCCTTATTGGATAAAAGAAAAGTTGGTGGCGACTCTTACTATCCGCAACATTTGCGATAAAACTCAAAACACCCAAGTCAGTTCTCCCACCGTATCACAGAACAGGGGACTCTGCTGGGGAAGATAAACTAAAAGTGGGGTCACCTTAAGAGCTAGATCACCTTTATTTTCTTTATTTGTTTTCCTTGTTATCTTTACATTTGTCGGTTATGCTTGGGTTTATTACTTGTATAGATTATGTACTCGGATCTGGGGCATATTAGGTAAGTAGAAATAGATCATGAGGACTATGCGGCGTGATACCGACATGGTTGAAGTGATGATTGTGTTAGTATGACACATTTATTGGTACCGGTGTCCCTTGAGTCTATTTAAGGAGAATACGGGGCCGCTGTGTGGTGTCATGAAGCATAAACTGACCATAGAACCTTAGTTGAACAACTTGGCCATTAGAAAGTAGTGAGATAGCCGACTTTGGTGCAAGACTAAAGTTTGTTGATACTATACTCGTTGAGATCGTACTTTTGGGATATTTTGGCCGTAGTTTGGATACTTGAGATAAAATAATGCCCAATGAAGAAAGATCAGTGATATTGAGATTCCTTAGAACCCTGTTACTTTTGTTAGGACAGGTTGAACCAACTAAACTTCAAGAGGGTACTTAACTATAAACCCCATGCAAGCCTAAACCTAAGACCTTGTGTGCTTTCTTTGTGTGTGATTATTTGTTCATAAACATCATGACATCATGCCATAGCATTTTCATTAACCATTTCAAGGACCTAGGGATTTATCTTTGTTCTATTTTGTAGGTTATGGCTTCTACTCGCAGAAATACCATCTGAATCAACTTTGCAAGGGTGCCTCCTCAACTCAAAGAGTTAGCGTCAAGGGTTCCTGAAAATTCTCCATTCACCAAAAGATATGGTCGACTTCTCAATCTGGTTACCTCAAGCTTTGAAGAAGATGGGATGAGGGTGCTCTTTCAGTTATTTGACCATGTACATCATTGTTTCACCTTTCTCGATTATCAATTGGTGCCCACAATGGAAGCATTCTCTCAACTACTAGGAGTATTTGTTCTTGATCAAATACCCTTCACTGGTTTAGAGGAAACTCCAAAGCCTGAAGTTATTGCCAAAGCCTTACATTTGAAGAGTTCTGACATTGTAGCTAATTGGGAGACAAGAAGTGGGGTCAAAAGCTTTTTGGCTAAATTCCTGATGGAGACGGCTCGACTATTTTGGGATGTTATGGATTTAAAATCTTTTAAGGAGATATTGGCTCTTCTAATCTATGGGTTGGTGCTTTTTCCTAACTCTGACCAACTCATAGATGTGAATGCTGTCAAAATTTTCCTTACTCGTAACCCCGTGCCTACTTTGCTTGGAGACATTCTATATTGCCTTCACACTCGCACCATGAGGAAGAGAGGGACTCTTATGTGTTGCATTCTGTTGCTGTCTAGGTGGTTTATTTCGCACCTTCCTTGATTAGTATTAAAGAATTAACAAGGCTTGAGGTGGTCTCAAAGGTTGATGTCGCTTTCTCATTTGGATATCCATTGGTTCTCACGATCTCAAGAGGATATTACTATCATTGACCGTTGTGGGGAGTTCCCTAATGATCGACTCTTGGGAATTAGGGGAGGTATTACTTATAACCCTTCTCTGGATCTACGACAATTTGGCTATGCTCGAAGATATGGTCCTCATGACGCGCTTATCCAAGGTATTATATTCAACTATAAGAACGATGTCCAAGGTTACCGTCAAAGGTTTGTTCGAGCTTGGGGCATGGTAAACAAGGTTGATAGCAATACTTTGGGGCATAAGAACTCCATCCCTTTGGAGCCTTATCTCAAATGGGTGCGAGCTCGTGCTCAAAATCTCATGATGCCATATCCTGCTATCCTACCAATAGTTGTGGAGCCTGTTGCCGAAGGGGATATTCCTTATACCATTCTCCATCCTGATATGCCTACCGACCTCGTAGAGTTGGAAAGATCATGGATTTAACTTAAGGGTCAAGACGAGTTAAAGACCCTCATCACAAAGGGGAATAAGAAGAAGACTAAAAAGCCAATAGTCTTTCTTAATATGGGCAGAAGATTCAAGGGTCCAGTCAGAAGGGTTATAGATTTTGAGGTACCCCTGAACGGAGATGATAACCAAGAGAAAGATGACGAGAGTGTGAAAGCTGAAGAGAATAAAAACCTTGGTTCTTGCCAAGATTCTGATGAAGACTATTCTGCCGAACAATATCCTCCTACTGATGATAGATACAAGCAGGTGGAATATCTAATTAATGCTATGGAGATACAAAAAGTGCCTGGCTAGACTTTAAAGAGTTGGGTCCTATCTCGGGGGTTGTTATCCCGCATAAGTTTAAGGTTTCTACCTTTTCAAAGTATGATGGTGTGACCTATCCGAAGCTTCAATTGCGGTCTTATGTTTGGAAGATCCAACCCCATATTGCTGACATAAAGTTATGGGTTCACTTCTTTCAGGAAAGTTTGTCTGGTACACAACTTGAATGGTTCTATCAGCTGGAAGGAACAACCATCTGCACTTGGGAAGACCTAGCTGCTGCTTTTTATAAGCATTATCAATACAATGTTGATCTTGCACTGATTTGTGTTCAATTACAAAGTATGACAATGGGCTCTCATGAAGGGTTTAAGGAGTATGCCCAAAAGCGGAGAGATATTGATGAAAGAGTGCAACCACCTTTATCTGACAGGGAGCTAGTTGAAATGTTTATGGGAACTCTGAACAGGCCTTTCTTGAATCATCTAATCGGAAGTTCTTCATCTGGTTTTACGGAGCTGATCCTAACTGGGGAATATGTCAAAAGTGGTATCAAGAGTGGAAATGTTTAAGTGGCTATGTCTTCGAGTGCTGGAAAGAAGACATTTAGCGAAAAGAAATAATTTAATGATGTTTATGGCCATAAGGGTCGTGTTAGAAGTGATCGTAATTAGTCTGTAGGAGCGGTGCTAATCTCTAATCTTGTGCATGTTCAATAACAACAACAACAAGGAAATCAACGTAGGTTAGATACACCTAGAAGGCAGTTTACCAAGATCAATATTCCATTATCTTAGGCATTACAACATTTACTGAAAGCAGAGTTGATAATAGTGAGGGAGCCCACTCAAAACCCCAACACCTCCTCTCCTTGCTATAATCCAAATGTGAAATATGCTTACCATTCCAACAGTCTGGGGAACGACACCAATAATTGTTGGGAGCTAAAAAACAAGATTCAGGATATAATTGACAACAAAGAGATTAAGTTTGATCCTTCAGAGACTCTGAATGTAATTACTGCACCAATGTCAAAGCATGACAAAGGTGTAAGTGCTATTGATGATGTTATTTATGTTGCTATTATAAATGAATTGGTTACTCCCCTCCCAATCATCAAAGAGAATCTGTTGTAGGCCGATTTATTTCCGGGTTGTATTGAAAGATGTTACTGCTGTGCAACCCAACTCAATGGCTACAAGTTACTGAAGGAAGGCATTCAACGCCTAATGGAAAATCACATAATTCTGGTTGAGAAGATTTTATCTACTGATATTTTGTTTCAAGACTTATCTGTAATTTCTAGCATTCCTATCAGGATCACTTCCAAGGGTCCTGTAAGGATCACTGCCAATCCAAAAGCTTCTCCTCTAATAATCACCAAGTCGGGACCTATTCCATACTCCTCGGATAAAGCTATTCCTTGGAATTATAGATCTGACGTCTACTACCATGGCGTCAAGCAAGAACTACCAACTACTGAAGATGAAGGTATTGAAGCTACTGATTCCAACATTGACAATATTGTTGGGAACAGTAAAGTTACTAGAAGAGGAAGGGTTTTCTCTCCAAAAATATCTCTAGAGACAGTTGCTACACCTGTTCGAGTTTCTGCTACTGAGTCGACTACTAAGGCTCGGGGCAAAGAGCAAATAACAGAGCTTGCCCAGACGGAGGCGCCTAAAGAAGTTACAGCTGAAGACACCTCTAGGGAAGAGATGGAGGAGGTATTGAAGATTATCCATAAGGGCGATTACAAGATTTTTGAACAGCTGGGGCAGACCCCGTCTAAGATCTCTATGTTATCCTTGTTATTGTGTTCTGAAGCTCATGTATAAGATTTAGTGAAATTCTTGAAGTCCTCTCACGTGCCACAAGATATTTCCGTCGACCAAATTGAGAACTATGTTGCTAGCTTAACGACTGACAATGGGTTAGGTTTTTTCGATGCTGACCTAACTGCTAAAGGAAGAAATCACAACAAGGCCATGTATGTCTCAATTATATGTATGGGGCACTACTCTGGCTCATGTATTGGTTGATATTGGCTCTTCGTTGAATGTGATACCAAAGGGTACCCTTGACAGACTTCATTGTGAAAGGGTTGTACTGAAACCTAGTGATATTATGGTTTGAGCCTTTGACAGATCAAATAGAATGGTGCATGGAGAAGTGGATCTTCCGATCAAGGTAGGTTCACAGGTCTTCAAATCTACCTTTTACGTGATGGATATTCGACCAGCTTATTCTTGCTTACTAGGAAGCCCCTAGATCCATGAGGCATGCGTTGTTACTTCAACCCTACACCAAAAGATGAAGTATCCCGTGCAGGGAAAGGTTATTATAGTCTGTGGCAAAAAAGAGTATATGGTTAGCCACTTGAACTCGTTTCAGTATGTAGATATTGACAGTGAATTCATTGAGACTCCCAGCCAAAATTTCGAAGTTATCCTCCAACCGTTACTGAATATGTTTATGCCATTCCCAATGTTACCAGGGTTCCTCCCAGAATGGCTTCTTTGAAGGATGCTAAAACTGCTATAGAAGAAGGTGGTTGCACTATTCGGGGTCAGCTTCCTGACATTCCGTATAAATCTGACAAATTTGGTTTGGGTTTCACTATAGAGGGTCAGAGGGTTTTTCGTCACGCTCGTGCTGGAAGACCATCATTCAACATCATCAATAACGGAGTCAACGCTATAGAAGATGCTGATAGTGACTATGACCTTAACAGCTGGATCTTTCCCACCATTAACAATGGGCTCAGCAACTGGAAGACTCAAGACATTATATCTATCTCCTTTAGTCAGGATTAATAGCCACGTTTCTGTTTTTATTGCTTTTAAGGTTTGGTTTTGTAATCTTTTAAAAACAATGACCTTAAGCCTTGTGCCTTACCCGGGGCACAACGGTTCGTTTGTTAAGGGTTCTCATTTCATAAACATATCTTCATTTAATAAAGCATTAGATGTTTTGCATTCAAATTTTGTGCTCTTTGTCTTCCTTTTACTTTTATCACTTTCAAATATCTATGTGTTCTTACACACACCCACATAATAAATTACAGATCCACATCCACTCTGGATCTCGTTGATAATGACTTTGTTATTGCCACTTATGACTTTGAAAATCCAATCTACCAAGCTGAGGACAAAGGTGAGGAATATTTTGAAATACCTAGGGAACTTTCCATATTGTTAGTGCAAGAGGAAAAAGGCTATTCAACCACATGAAGATCCAGTTGAAGTTGTAAACATGGGTACTGAAGCAAACAAAAAAGAGGTCAAGATAGGCACCAACCTAGAGGATAACGCCCAGAACAGGTTAATTCAGATGTTGCATGTGTAACCAGTGGGAGAAATAACTTGGTTGTTTTACATTTGATTGAAAATGTTTCGATTAGCAAGAGTCGCCACCGACTTTTCTTTTATCCAAAAGGAAAGGCTGAAAAGAACAGGAAAGACCTTTGAGATGTTTTCTTGAGTTCGGGGGGTAGATTATGAAAAGGGAAGGTGTTAGCCCCCTTTCCATCCATGGTTTTCCATGGGCTTTTAGTTACTTTCTAGATCACTTTCTTTTGTTTGAAAATGTGCTTTGTGTGGTTTTTGAAAGTATTTTGAAAAGGTGCCATCGTTTAGGCAAACTTTGTAATGATTCTCGTTCGTAGGAATGTATACAAAGTGTTAATCTTTTCAAAATGTTATCAAGTTTGAAAGATGTTTTTGAAAGTGTTGGTGTTTTTTTTTTAAAATAACAAGGATGTTTTTGGTTTTGAAACTGAGCAAGCAACTAGGAACAATCTACCTACTCAAAAGTCTTTCATGTTTATTTCCTATTTCCTTTGACATTGTTATCTTACCATTAATTTGGTAAGAAACCCTATCTTTGGATGTAAAAGAGACGGGCAAGGGTCATCGTATAACCATGATTAGAAATGTTGTAAGATATCTTAGCATTTTCTTTAAGGGACTAAGATCATTTTGAAAGACAACATGGATAGCATCATCGAGGGACTATGATCTTGTATTTTGTTTGTTTTTGCTATGATACCCTACATGCATAATATGGCCATTTCATAAGGCAACCAAGTGGATTTACCCTAAGGTTGTAATTGTGCAAGTGTATTGGTTTGCATACTTGATTTTTATTTATTAGGGTTTGCTACTTGTTGATTTTATGTCTTGCCATACAAACCCTAATTACTAGCATTTATATAAAGCAATAAATTGCGGAAAGTAAATATTCTACGCTATTACATCATTTGGGGGATGGGGTATACATTTTTACAAATGGGGATTGCAAGAATTTGAATATAATTAACTATTACAACCATATTGAATAATGTACAAAAATAAAAATAAAGTATAAAATGATAGATTGGAAAAAATAATGAATTTGTTTGGATTTTTGTTTAGAAAAGGTTTTTGTTTTAACCTAATTAACTAGAAGAAAATTAATTAACTTAAAAGTAAGAAAATTAAACTAAGTTAATTAAAAGAATATTTTTTAGGTTTATTTTATAAAGTTTTTTGTGAAAGGGTTTTAATTAAATTAAACTAGTATGAAAAAATTAATTAATTAAAAAATCCTAAGTTTCTAAATTAATTTTAATTAGAAAAGGAAATAAACTAAACCTAATTCTAATTATTATTTTGTTTAAGAAAATAAATTAAATTTGTATAAAAAAATATTTTGTCTTTTTAGTCTTAAAGGAAATAAAATATAAATATAGTATTACCTAAATAATAAATAAAAATGTTTGTGAAATTTTTATTAATAAAAATAATATTAATATTAATATTAATAATAATAAAAATAAATAAAATAAAATATGAAATAAAATGTGAAAATGAAGTCAGGGGTGTAAAACAAATTTTGAGTGTATGTGTGTAAAAAAGTTTATGGTCTGGCCCATTAACATTTTTTGAAGTCAGAAAAAAAAGAAACAAATGGGTTGCGTTGTTATTGAGCAAACAGAGGGTATTGTGAAGTAAAATGGGAAGGCCCAACAAGTGAGGCCCGGGCGCTGTTGCAAACAGAAAAGGTCAGAAAAATGTAAAAAAAATAACAAAAATGTGGCTCTGGGGCTCGAACCCAGGTCACAAGGGTCATATGCGCGCGCTTTAACCACTGGGGTGGTGATACATTTGTTAACTTATGCACAACTAACATATTATATTTTAAACGCGCTCCTGACTGTATCATCTTCTTCTTCGTCGCGCCAGTTTCTTCATCACCATTTTTAAACTTTGTAACTTTCTCATTTCTCAACCATTTCAAAGATTGTAAACATCAAACTTGTTAGAAATTTCACCATGATTTCAAATATGTAAATAAATTAAACAATGGATTAAAGATGAATGAGAATTTCAGTTGGTACCAAATTTGACCTAACTTTTTCAGGAAGTTCAAACTTGAAATTCACACAACTCAGGCAATATAAATGAAATCTAAGGGCATGGTTGACTTCAGGGCTATGATGTCTACATTTCATCTTCACAAATGAATCAATAATGATGCTTGTAGAGAGAGTTCAAAGTTAAGGAGATTTACCTCAAAACTGGAAATCGTATTCTGAGCTTGAGCACTCCTCTAGGTGTTGTGATGATCAGAATAGCTTCAGTGACCCTCCAGGATGCTAATGCAATATTTATTTTGTACTGGAGATGGCTGAATCGTGCTAGAGAAGTCCAAGTGCAAAGCTCTGTTTTTGAAAATGGAAGATGGTGCAAATGGTGTTACAGTCGTGTAACAGGGTGTGAGATGAGTTCTAAATGGTGTATGGAAGCTTTGTGATTGAAATTGAGTTAGAACGCACGAGTGAAATGTGAGTTTGGAATTCAAAGTCAGAAATGACACAAAAATGGAGTTTGTGTTCAAATTCTGATTTTAGGGAGTTTTAGGGAGTTTCTAGGCTTGTGAATTCGTGTGTTAGCTTGCATATAGTTCCTTTATTTATAAGCAAGAGGTTTGAAGTGCTCAAGTTGGTCTGAATTCAAAATCCATGTTTAAACTCAACATGTGATATTCTTGACAAAACAAGTTTCCATGCATTGTACCTTTGTTCATAGAGTTGTTAGCCACTTTAAACACCATGCCTCTGACGTTGTGGATGGAGTGTAATCATAGAAAACAAGTTAGGAGCTCAAGAAGCTGACTTTGTGCATAAAGCTTGCTTTACAAGAATGGATATGTTGCTTTCTCCCTAAAATGGCAAATTAATTTGGATAATGCTTGAAACTCTTGGATAAGGGCACAATTAGTTGTATAAACCATTAATTATGGATTGACAAACAAGTTTGAGGCCTACAAAGTGAAATTATGCAGTATGGCTATGGATTTAGTTCATGTTGCATCACAAATTTTGCCTTGCAAAACGACTTGAAACCCCAACTTCTGGCCTTTGATTCTCCTTGATCACAAATGATCTCAAGGAGTTCTTGGACATTTTGGAAATCTTGTAATGTTATCTACAGCCCCTCTTTGAATTACTTTTGCAAAATCCAAATGAAACTATGTGAAACTTGGGTCATAAGCTAGGTCAAAATCCTGACCAAAAATGCTCAAAATTTCATTGTGTTTTAGTTTCATGACCATGAATTCATAGATTAATAACTTGAGATCCAAGAATTTATAGGATAAGTTGTGTAAAGCAATGTTTTAGATCTCATGGAGATCTACAACTTTCATGTTGAAAGTTTCTTTTGAATCATCTTGCATCATGGTGAAAAATTGGCTCAAAGTTATGAAAAAATATGAAGTTTTCAACACTTAAAAAAAATTCTAAGTTTGGAAACTTTGACTTTTCAAAATGAAATCTTGAATTTTTGATTTCTTGATGAACAAGTTTCATATTTTGACATGTTTTGATGAATTATGATACGTGACACTTGATTTTGACCAAAAAGTCAAAGTTTGACTTTTCAGTGTACAATTGACTTTTGATCAATTGACTGAAAATCAACTATCAATCAAATGACCTTGATCAATGTTTTGAGTCATGCAATTAGGTCAAAATTATTCAATTAAACTCTTGACATCATGCCTCAAACCAATTAACCACTTTCTAAGTCAAAACCCTAATTTTGACCATTTTTCCCTTTTGATGATCTGATCAAATTTCTTGAGGAATTATGGTCCAAACTTGATAAAATTATACATATGAGTTTATAATGTTGATATAGATAAAAAATTATGAAGTTTGGCTGTAAATTGACCACAGTTGACTTTTTCCCCAATACAGTTGAATTTTAGGTCAACTGCTCAATTGACTGAGCAAAAATGTGATCCAAGACTTGAAACTTGACATGAGTAATATTGAGGGTCCATAATTATCCATGAAAGTCATATGAGGCATTAAAAGTTCAATTATCCTTGTGCAATCTAAAACCCTAATTTCAGTCATCAGTGCTTAAGGAGGTGTCTTGAGCTGATCAAACCTTGTACAGTCTTAAACCAAAGGAGATCTTGTGAGAAAATATTTGATAAATGAGAGGGAAAATTTTGGGGTACAACAGCTGCCCTTGTTCAATCTTCTTAAACCTGAAGAGTTAGAATGGCGGATCCGCCATTTGTGACTTGAAGGTGGAAGATGATTGGACACTAGAGTGCCCAGAAATTTGCACTTGAAGATGAATTGTGAATGGGCTTATAGATGCCATTTGGAGGAATGATGGAGATTTGTCGGAGATGGGCTTATAGATGCCATCAAAAGGTGATTTTTGATAGGAAATGGACTAAGTCTGAACTTGATTTCAATTGGAAAATAATCAGAATAAATCTTTGGAGCAACTTATTTGAACAAGAAGAAGTCTTGTATGTTGTTTGACTGGGAAGAATCAGAATAAATCTTAGAGAGATTTATCTGAACTAGAAGTGTTCCTTTGGAAAGTATTGGGATAAACCGTTGAGGGGTTTAAACTGAAACAAAAGAGATCTTGGATATTATTTAAATGGAAAGAATCAGAGTAAATCTTTGAGCGATTAATCTAAACTAGAGAAAGTGTTTGCGGGAAAGAATCAAAATAAATCATTGAGAGATTTATCTGAACCTTGAGTTTTCCTTTGGAAAGTATCAGGATAAACCATTGAGGGGTTTAAACTGAACCAAAAGAGATCTTGAATATTCTTTAACTGGAAAGAATCAGAGTAAATCTTTGAGCGATTTATCTGAACCAAAGAAAGTGTCTGCGGAATGAATCAGAATAAATCGTTGAGAGATTTATACTGAACCGGCAGGGGTCTGGAAAAGAATCAGAATAAATAATTGAGAGATTTATCTGAACTAGAAAAGATGTATGCGGGAAAGAATCAGAATAAACTGTTGAGAGGAAGGGGCGACTATCTACATGAACAGGTCGAAGATTAGCTCCCGAAACAAGACGGGGAAACTATATATACGACCGAGCAAAGATTAACTCCCGAAATAGGATGGGTAAACTATATTTTTATCTCTATGACCAGGTAAAGATCAATTCCTGAAACAGGACGGGGTGACTATCCTTATCACCAGGTGGTATGAATTCTTGAAACAGGACGGGCTTACCAACAAAAACAAACAGACTGTAGATCAATTCTTGAAACAAGACGGGGCGACTATCTACATGACAAGCACTTCCCTCAGAGACTGAATTCTGACAAGAATTTCCCTCAGAGACTAGATCTGACAAGTAGCTACTCAATCACCTACCCCAGGGGTTCTTTCTAGAAAGCATTCTTCACATACAGTCGAGCGTAGACTCATTTTGATACTTCTATCAACATTTAATTTGGATGGCATTTATAAGCCTGTCTCTGAAGACATTTCGTCACTATCCAAATGGCATCTTTAAGCCCATTCAAGCAATACAATCAATCAGTAGTGTTACTTCTTGCACAGGCGAGTGCAAATTTCTAGGCACTTAGGTGTTCAATCCTCTTCTACATTCAGGCCACGAATGGCGGACATACACCAATCTAACTCCTTAGGTATAAGAAGATTGAACAGGGGCAGTTGTTGTACTCCAAAATTTTCCCTCTCATTTTATTCAAAACATTCTCCTAGGGTTCTCAAATGCTTAAGGTTGCTCAAGAATTGATCAGACAAATTCTCCTCCTAAGCAATAAGTCCATAACTAGGGTTTCATCTTTCACAAGGAAGTTTAGGTTTCTGAGGTCTCAAATGGAATTCATGGTTTCTTATTTGTCTTCAAGAATTCTCGTACCAAGTTTCAAGCCTTGCATCACAAGTTTGCTTAGTCAATGGCTCAGATGACTGGAAATTAACTATATTGTGTAAAAAGTCAATTATGGTCAACATACAGTAAAACTTCAAGATTTTTGGTCAACATCAAGGTTTTAAAGTCATATTCATCATTTGATCAATGGTTTATCATGATTCATCAAGGAGACTCTCAAATCATCAAAAGTCAAAAGTTGCCAAATTAGGGTTTCCTTAGGAGAAGTCAACTGAACTTGGACCAAGCATAACTTTCACATGATTCATCATTTTTCCCCAACCAAAGCTCATTTTGAATAAAATTTAATTCTATACAACTTTGTCTCTCTAATATCAAGTCCAAAAAATGCTTCATTTGAGAGATATGAGCCAATACATTACAGGTCATTTCAAAAGTCAACAAAAAGACACTTTTTTTCAAGGCAAATTACATCAAGATAAAGTCTTCAAATTCAAAAATTATCAAAACATGGATTGAAGAGGATATCTTGAGATTTTGAGCAAATTGAGATAGTTATTATCAGTACAAGTTGGTAAATTTTGAGCAAATGCATGAAGTTCAATTTGAGAAAACTTGATATTTGGGGCTATTGGGCCATTGTTTTAAAGTCCAAACGTGTATTACACTCCTCATACACCTCAGATCTTGCTCATGTCCCCCTTGATCAATTTTATTTTAATTGTTTTGATTTTATTAATTATTAATTCAAAATAAATAAAATAAAATACAAGGCTTATTAACAAAGGTCCAAGCCCATGTTATGTTGACCTAATTCATGCTATATATTATGCACTCTTCCTACAAGCCAACCATGAAAAACCTTGTGCAAGAACATCCCTCCAAAAAAAAATCATAAATTACTCAAAATTAGGGCAACTTGAAACCCTAGTTTGCAGCCACTCTCGAGGCCTATCAACTCTTCCATTCACTTCCAGGAACTCAGTAAGGTAAGGCTGGATCGATTGGCATGGTCAAAAGGGGATAAAATATTATAAACATGCCTCGCAGGTCTCATAATTGGATGTTTTCATATCCATTGTTTCATCAAGTTTGTGTGCGTATTAATGTTATTAACATGTTCATGAGTTTCAGTGGTGCATGAATGACCTAAAGAATGACCCGTGACGGGCAAATCATGAACCACCATGTTCAAATAGATTCGCGTTGTTGACTCCATAGCTCCTAAACCATTGTGTTTCAGTCAAAAGCAACCGTGCCATTGAATTCCTAGGGCCTAATTTAGGGGGTAGGGTCCCCTTGGATCTCTAATATGTGCTTTTTTGCATGAACAAGAAATCCACTCACCGGAGAAGAAGACCGGAGCTAGGGTTCTGGTGCCTCTCTGGTCCTTGCATTTTGGTTTAACATTTGTTTTAATTGTTTCATTTAAAACACTGGATGTATAACCACCCCAGTGGTCAAAACGTGTGCGCTAAGTCAGTACTATACCAAGGCATGGGTTCGATCCCTTCCTTTTGGTTGTTTTCATGTTTTTTTGCAGGTCGTATGCAGCATGTCCTCGTGCATCAACCGGGCATCCTGAAGTTTTGTAGTCGTTCGATCCCTGCCTTTTGGTCATTTTCATGTTTCCTCAGTTTTGCAGGTCGTATGCAGCGCGTCCTCGTACATCAACCGGGCACCCTCAGTCTAGCAACCTCGAATCTAGATCTAACACTCCCATATGCGCAACTTACAATACACCCCTTTTGGCTGTCACACTGAATCAGGCGCTGACACTAATTGGGCCTGGACTTTCTTTGCCATTTGCACTCCCCCTGTTTGCTATTTTAGGCCCAACTCTCTTTCTTTTGTTATTTTATTTAATTTTCTATTTAATTAAAATACAACATAATTAATTTTTTCTAATTAAAATTAATTTAGACTCTTAGTTTTTTCTAATCAACTTTTTAATTAATTTAACTAATCAACTTTTTTTAATAAAATTAATTGATCTTTTTTTTATTATTAAAATTAATTAGAGTTTTTTAGATCACAAATCATTGTTTTCACCAAAAAAACACTTCCTTTTTTCATCTTTCTTATTTCCGTGATTGCAAATAGCGTAGTTTATTTTTGCCGCCTTTTTCATTATTATTGTAACTGTTTCCCAGGATGTAATAGTAATTATGGTTTACTTTTCGCCTTTTTTGTTATTATGCAACTGTCTTGAAGCATTGTAATAGTCTAGGGTTTACTTTCTGCATTTAATTTCCGCATTTTACTGCTTTTCATTATTGTTACGTTTACTACTTTGTAACTAGGATTGCATGAAAATACTAAGAACAAACGTTAGAAAAACCCTAATGAAGATAAATAAACTTAATTGAATACACTCGTACACGCGCACCTTTAGGGTAACCTCACTTGTTGCCTTCGGATAAAAAACAGTCATGTCCCTCGAACGTGGGAACGCCTTAGAAAAGACCCTCGATCAAGTCATCATACAAAAAGATCATAGTCCCTCGATGACCCTTTCGATGTTTCCTTTCGGTATATGATCTAGTCCATCGAGTTGACTTTGAATAAAACGATGACAGTCCCTTATGAAAGTTGTTAAAGCATCCTTACGAGTTTCCTTCTATGACTGTACGATGAACCACGCCCGTCCCTTCACATCCAATGGATAGGGATACCTACTAACTAAAGGTAGGATAACGCTATCTAAAAGAGGAGGAAATAACACAAAAGACTTTGAGTAAGTAGATAGTTCTTAATAGCTTGCTCACATTTTTCAAAACAAAAACATTTCTCACTGTCACACTTTCAAAATATTTTCAAATTAACACTTTGTACGCATTCTTTACTGATACAAGAACATTACAAAGTTGCCTTACTATTGGCATTTTCAAAATATTTTCGAACACATAACACAAAAGCATTTTCAAACAAAGTGAGCTAAGCAATTAATAGCCTGTAGATAACTACAGATGAAAAGGGTGCTAACACCTTCCCTTTTCATAACCTACCACCCGAACTCAATAATCTCAAGGTCTTTCCTGTTCTTTTCACGTTTCATAAATATTGGATAAAAGAAAAGTCGATGGAGACTCTTGCTATCCGCAAAATTTGCGATAAAACGCAAAACCAAAAGTTAGTTCTCCCACTGTATTACAGATAGTCCCAGTTGAGCATCTCTTGAATGGTATACACAACTCAAAAGGACCCACGTCCAAACTTGGAGAGAATTAGTAGAGGCTTACCTCAAACATTAAAAATAAATAGTGACATCGCTCCTACCAAAATCTAACTCTAAAGCTTAACTCAGAAAGCTGACGAGACTTTTAAAGGATATGCAGAGATTGAGAGAACTAGCTGCTTTTTCGAACGAGAGCTTGTGGACATATTCATGAATACTCTGTGAGATCCTCATCAGAATCTAATGATTGGGGGTGCTCCCTCTAAATTTTCAGATTTGGTTGTCATGGTAGAACAGATTGAGAATGCTCTAAAGATTGGCAAGATTCAGGGTGTCGCTACTATCTCCGAATTTACAAAGCAAGAGGACGGAGAAACAAGTGCAGTTTCTGAGGCCGAAGAGGAAGCCCGTGATTATCCTCAAGTTCAGGTTCCCTACTATCAGGTGGAACCCATTAATCCTAATCACTATGATCCACAAGCATATGCTGCAACTATCAATTAGCAACCATGGGTGACTCAACAATAACCAATAGAATATGCTTAGCTAGTTCAGTATGCTCCACAATAGCGAAACTATTAGCAACAAAGTAGGCAGAGACCGAGAAGTCCAAGAAGATTGCATGACCCGATCCCTATGCCTCATAGTCAGATGCTCTCTCACTTACTCCAAAATTCTCTAGTGGAGTTAAAGTAAATTGGGCCTCCTCCTTTCCCTTATCCTTTGGGATATGACCTCAATGCTCACTATGAGTTCCATTACAGGGCACCTGGACATACAATTGAGGGTTGCGATGCTTTTAAAGGAAAAATTTAGGACCTCATTGATTCAAAGGCTATCACATTCACCCCAACTGACCTGCGCATAAATTGATATTTCCTTGCCCAAGAAAGTATCAAGACTGCATAAAGCGTCTCTAGAAGCAATAAGTCAAGACAGAGAGAGTCTCCTCAATGTTGACAATCATTAAACTTTCCTACATTTTCTTTTGTAATCTTTCTTGTTTGTTAATGAAATATTTGCATGTAAAACTTGTTTATTTTTTAATGATAATAATAATGAACTGAATATGTTTGTCTTGAAGTAATCCATTTGTATTCACTCATAAATATTTCTTTGCATTATGATACCAACTTTATCAAACTCTTGCTAAGGCAAAGAGTTGAGGGAGGATGATGAAAATGAAGAATGCAAAATCTCTGGTCGTATGCTTTGGATAAAACCCTACTGATGATGTATAACCATTATTTCAAATCCCTAAACATTGGAGATATAAGGGAGTGAAACCCTCTTCAACCCCTTTGAGCCTTGAAGTATGAGTTTCTTTCTATGCGAAAAACCCTCATTTTTAACCTGGGGCAAGGTAGTCTTCAGTTAATTTGAGCATGCGTTCAAATTTCAAAATAAAAAGGAGTGTCCCATTTTAGGATCAACCATATCTTATCCCTTGCATATCAAGAGGTCAAAAATTGCAAAAACACAATGGTTATCCCTCATCAGTCGAGGAATGAGGTCGTCACAACCCTTTCAGCAATTCAAAACTAACCAAGGTCATACGATTTATTCAAAAGAAAAAGAAATACAAAATCGAAAAAGAAAATAAAGAAAGCCTGCTAAGTCGATAACTTGAAAATAAGTGACTTAGGAAAAAACTAGGGCATCCCGCTGGACTATAAAATATTTAAAAAAAAGCTAGTCCAGGCAAAACTTAGAGAAAATCAAAAGAACGAAAAACGAGAAACGAAAAGAAAGGATTACAAAACAAAAATCCTCAAAGAACAAAGTTGTATGACTGCAAACCAAAAACAAAAAAAGGTAGCTTCCATTCTAAACCTCGTTGGTTCCTCAACCATCACATGTACACTTCGAAGCCCTTTTGAAAGGTGAACACTCATGTTGGAATAACTGAACATAAGACCTGAGAACATTATGGAGAACGGGTGGGTTAGGTTAGACTTTGAGCCTTAAATCCTTTTTTTTGAAACCGTGAACCAGGCCATGTTACAACCCTTAAAAGTCCTAATTGAAGTAGGTTTATTTTGAAACCATATTGCAATGAGATAGCATTAAACTGACTCCTAAGAGAAGTGCTAGAGATATGTGTTGGTATCGTATGCTTAAATCATCTTTCATACAAAAAATTCGATGTCACACTCTAACTAGTTATTCGTTCACAAAATTTGCAACATCATTATAATTAAAAATTTCAACTTCAAGACTATCATAAGATTTGCATTAGAATTATCATTCTTGGAATAAACATTCTCTACTTGTAAACAAGCGTTTGACATCAAGAAGACTTAAATAATGAGAAATAGTGGAAGAGCTTAATCATCCTAAAGGACAAAGCACTCAAAAGACTCTATTAAGACCTATCCAATCTGGGGCAATCACGTCGATAAATTTCTTCAGGCTTCCATCAATCTGGGGAAATTACGTTGAGATTCAACGAATCTCTCCAAGGATCCGATTAATCAGGGAAATTGTTCCAAGATTCAACATACTGAGGTAGGCTATCTCAAGCTACAATGATACAAGTGTCCCAGAGTTCCTCTCCATGTGAGTTTCTTCAGACTGGGGTAAGATATGCTATACAGGGGTAATTCCTCATCTTTAAAGCCGCTCAGGCAAGTTCTGTCATGCATAAGAAACAATGGAGTTCAAAAGAGAATGTCAAGAAATCATGCTAAGTGCACCCCATAATCCTTAAACAAAAAACCTTGTGACCGATCAAAGAACTTTTAAGTATAAAACATTCACGACCCATCTTGGGGCATTTGCCAAACCATTGTATATATTGTAACGCCCCGATATTTAATTATTTATTTAATTAAATATTTTTGAATATTTTATATTAATTCGAATTTTTATCGTCGAAGTCAGAATTATTTTATTTAGTGGCATAATAAATAATCGGATTTAATTTGGTGGAATTAAGTTGAAGTATCATTTTATTATTAAGCTTAAATATGAGATTGGGCTTAATTTGTGGTGTTATGAAGTAATACGGGGGGGGGGGGGGGGGTATGTCACTTAGGCCCATTTAGATATATTAAGTAATATAATATTATTGTATTAATAGAGGAGAAAGAGAGGATAATGTATCAAGAAAAGAAGAAAGAAAGAGAAGAGAAAGAAGAATAGGGTTTTGCAAAGGAGAAGAAGAACAAGAGTCGGTTGCCACTAGTGCCAATTCCCAAAAATTCCATCTTTGTTTCTTAGAGATGCACTCGATCCAAGGTAAGGGTTGGATTCTTGCTAAATAAATGGGAGTATGATGAATTTTATTTGGGGTTTAGGGTATTAGTTTCTCTACTAAGTTCTGCAAGAGGATTATTTGTGTTGATATTAAAATTGACAATTGATTTGAGTTGTGTTGTTGTTTGTTGTATATGAATTGTGTTGGGTTAATGCTAAACTAGGATAAATGGGTGAATTGAAACAAGAATGAATAAGAACTAGGCATATGTGAAAAATGAGGCAAAATTGGTTTTTAGCTTCAGACCTTCTAACACGGCCGTGTCAGCTGACACTGCCGCCCGTGTCAACTGACACTGCCACCCGTGTCAGCCACTATGCCTCATGTTTTTCCCTTTCCTCTCCTGACACGGTCGTGTAAGCTGATGCTGCCGCCCGTGTCAGCTACTGTGGCAAAAATTTCTGAACTTAAATTTATGCAATTTTTCTGACCCGATTCGTCCTGTTTGATTCTTATGAAAACAAAAACATAAAATAGGGTGATAGGGAATAAAACATCAATTAGTTGAAGGAAGAAATGATTAAGTAACTATTAATTTCTTATGTAGAACCATTGATCAGTAGCCGAATTAGGCGGTATAATTACTTGTCCGGAATTTAATTAAATTTTACTGGGTAACTAAGTTTAATTAGTAGGTAATTGTGGATATGTCCTTTTGTTGAAATTATGTCGATTATATCGAATTGCCGGTACAGTAGGTTAAGTCGTTCCGTCCGGTTTACGGACTTGGTTAATTATAGGCCTTATGACCAATGTTGTATTATTTTGTGTTGGTTGATGAATGTGTTGATGTTGCGAAATATCATTGAATATATGTGGAATTTTATATTGATAAGGTGATTATGAATTATTTATGTGGGTAGCCTTATGGTGTGAATCCTAGTGAATATATGAAGAACATGTTGTTGCCATGAAAAGTTGTTGATTCAGTTGACATGTTGTGTGGTAGGCCTTTGGCCAATGTTGAACGGTGTGATTTGTTGTTATGTCAACAGTTGTTTATGTTGTTGATGTTGTTGGGTTGTCGAGTTGTGGTTGTTTATATCGTCGCATAGCATTAAAGTTGGCCTGGATTGGCATGTTCAAAGTTGGAGCGAATGCTCATATTGTTGGCCTTTATTGGCAAGATTTTATGTTGAGGGCTTATTCCTTATGCCTCGGAATTACTGGCAATTTCTAAGTTGGGAGTTCTGCTCCAATGGTACCACATGCATTTACACAGTTGAGTCGCATTTGGAGTCGTTGATTTGTTGCTTGTTTAAGGTGTTGTTTATGCCTGGTGATGTTATAAGTTGAATTGATGTGTTGGTAAATTTAGTTACTTTATGTTGTTGTTGTATGAAGTGGTGATTCTTTTTATTCTTTACCTAATATATTTTTTATCATGACCCTATTTATGTAGTTTGATATCTCACCCCTTCTGTTTGAATGCTGCTCTTTGTTGGTAACGTGCAGGTAACCAA
Source organism: Vicia faba (assembly GCA_948472305.1). Lineage (NCBI taxonomy): Eukaryota > Viridiplantae > Streptophyta > Magnoliopsida > Fabales > Fabaceae > Vicia > Vicia faba. The sequence goes on from OX451740.1 coordinate 648,548,208, forward strand.
GATGAGTAGCCGATAGCTTTGTTAGTTCAAGTTTGGTGTCATTTGCTCTGATACATAACACTCGGGGGGAAATGAACGCTTGTCTTATTTTGTTGTTTAATCATTGAAACTTATGTTGTTATTTGAGGAGTTATTGTATTGATGTTGTTTCATGATTCAAAAGATGTTATATCTTATTTAGAGAATTATTATCAATTTGCTGCGTGATTAATCAAAGTTTGGTTTATATTATGAAGACTATATTCATGAGTTGTGTTCATTCCGCTTCTTTAAGTGTTATGTATCTATTCTAAGAGCATGACAGGTATATGTGTTTTTGTTGAATATGTGACATCATGATTATATTGGAAATTTTTATACTCTGATTTTCCGATAATTTCTTAGGGTATAATTGGGGTGTTACATTAGTGGTATTAGAGCAGGTCGGTCCTTCCGTCCAAGTTGTCTAATGTTGTTTGTTCCATAGTGCGCAACAAGTGTGTGAAACACTATCGGTGCTTGTTGTTTTTCTAATCGAGTTGTATGCAAGAGTTGGGTTGAAGATAAGTGAAGGAGAAGCTTTGCTTCTCATATGTGTTTCGATTGTAAGAGGTTGGTTTAGAATGCTGTTGATGGACATAGTGCAAGTATTGCTGAAGTTTTGTTGTTTCTCAAATCTGAAGGTGTCATGGATTAAAGATTTTGTTTGTTAATCAAGTTGGAACATCTTGAGGGAGGACGATCAGACATTGTTGATGTTTACTTCTCGAAGGATGAGGATCAATGTAACAGTTGTTGATATACGAGTAGATTATAAATTATTGATGTTTCTAAAGGCAATTTATAAGTAACAAGGACAATTTTTAGAAGATGGAATTTGGAAAGTTGCGATGTTTCAGCGCTGCTGGTGGACTGTGAAGTTATCATTTTGAGTAGCCCTGCGTAAGATATTGATGTTTAAACGGTGATAGAGTGACAGATTTATGTAGACCTTGTCGTGGGATCCTTGTATGTGATTGTAAAAGATGTTGAAGTTGTTGGAATATTTTAAATCGCGGGTCAGAGTCGGAAATGCGAGAAAATGAGTACGATTTCAAGAATGGTAAGTGTTGGTACTGGTACAAAGAAAATTTTGTTTTGATGTTATCGTAAGGTGTGTATTAGTATTTCATGGCATGATGTCGGTGTTTTCATTTTTGGATAACTTTGGAAATTCATATCTTGTGTTCCGTGTATCAGATTAGTGTTCTGTTTGAACCTATGAGGAGATAGAAATATATTCTATCATTTGAAAGTGTCTTCAAATATGGTTGTTGCATTCCCATATGAAGGAACTCTGAAGTCGGTTATGGAACTAGAGGCTTTTTGGGCATGATTGGTTATTATCGCGGTTGTCCGAGACGAGGTCAAGCGTAATATGTTATTGGAGAATAAGTTGAGAAATGAGATGTTCAACATTAAAAGGGATAGTCGTTCATCATTTCAAGTATAGGATGTTGCATGTGAAGAAAGTTTTGTAGAACTAAAGAAAAGATTGACGACTGCTCTAGTATTGGTTTTTCCTAATCTGAGTGAGTCATTTGTAGTGTATTATGAACGCGTCTAAGATGGGACTTAGTGGTGTTTATGTTGAATATTTGGAGACATTGTCTTTTTGGTTCTAGATTTGAAGTATTTAGCGACCATAAGAGTTTAAAGTATTTATTTGATCAGAAGGAATTGAATAGGAGACAACGAAGATGGTTGGAGTTATTGGAAGATTATGATTTCGGTTTGAATTATCATCCAAGGTAAAGCTAATGTGGTGGATGATGCGTTAAGTCAAAGGACTTTACATATGTCGGCAATGATGGTTAAAGAATTGGAATTAATTGAATAGTTCAGAGATGTGAGCTTAGTTTGAGAAGTGACACCGAAGAGTGTTGTGTTGGGAATGTTAAAGATTAACAATGATCTTTTTGGACAGTATCAAAGAAGCTCAGAAGCTAGATGTCAAATTGGTAGATTTGATGGTTGGACTCGATCAGTCTGAGAGTGATGATTTCGAGTTAGATGCACATGGTGTGTTGAGATTCCGTAATCGAATTTGTATTCCTGATGATGCAGAGATGAAGAAAGTAATTCTTGAGTTGGAGGATACTTAACCTTCGTGTGAGGCTAAGTGAGTATAATGTGGACCGTGTAATATGTTGAGCGTTAGTGTCTCATCGACAAAATCGAATGAGAGGGAAATTATGGGACTCTTTGTAAACCTCATTGGAAATTATTGGATTATGGTGCGTTAGGTGATTTGAGTACAAATTTTAAAAGAAAACTATTATAGTTTAGTAACGATGGTTTATACTCCATTATGATTGTCAGCTATCTATTGACAAATTGAGGAACTGATCACCCTTAATCTCTCGTTGATAGTAAACGAGATCGGTTGGATGGTATAGACTTGTCTTGCTATCTTAATGGTGAGTGCAGTGGTTAATGTTATATCATAAGGTAGTCGCTTACCGGTTTGTGTGAAGTAATAGAGGAATTACTAGGAAAGAGTTATGACGTATTGAATAATTCGGAGTAGCGGGTTTATATGCGAGCTAACATCGCAAAGTGAAAGATCGAGAATGTAAAGTGAACAATGGTTTTATGGTGGATGTTGAGGAAAATCTGAAACTGGAATGAGAGTTGTAAACTGTATAGTTGGAAAAAACTTTAATGAGGACGGTGACTTATGATGGATTATCAGAGTTGTGCAGCTGAAGCGTATGTGGCGCAGTTGTTATGAGTATACGAATCTACATGCTTGATTTGATAGATTATCGATGTAGGGATGATGTGCCAAGGTTTTATGATATCTCGGAGATATTTGTTGATCCTATAAGGAATTTGTTGTGGTTGTTAGTTGATGGTGAGTTGCGTGTATATTTGTTGAGTTATATTTTTAAGTTGATGTTATAATAATTTTGTCCCCGTTGTTGAGATGTTGTTGTTAGTTACCGTAATTGATGGATAGTACTCCCTAATATGACGAAGTTGACTATGTTGGATATTTTGATGTCACTATAAGGGTGATACGGTGATATGAATAGAGTTGTTGATATTGTGTTGATAATTGACATACATATGTATATATGGGAACAAAATTGTGTATGTGTTTTTGGTGTTGAAATGTTGTTAAGATGCTAATGTGATGTTGTATATCCAAGTATAAGTGTGTTACCAATTTAAATGTTGATGTGTCAAAATATTGTTTAAATGGTTGATAAGTTATTAACAATTATGTCGCGAAGATGTTGAATGATTAGCACGTGTGGATTTGAATTATATCATGTTGAGCGTTGTTAAGTCGAGAAAGTAGTGGTTGAAGTGTTTCCAAACTCGAATTGAAGATCAGAGAGTTGGATGCGAAATTTGCATTAAGAGTGACTGTATCAAGTAGATTTTCGAGGACGAAAATATTCTAAGTGGGGGAGAGTTGTAACACCCTGATATTTAATTATTTATTTAATTAAATATTTTTGAATATTTTATCTTAATTCGAATTTTTATCGTCGAAGTCATAATTATTTCATTTAGTGGCATGATAAATAATCGGATTTAATTTGGTGGAATTAAGTTGAAGTATCATTTTATTATTAAGCTTAAATATGAGATTGGGCTTAATTTGTGGTATTGTGAAGTAATAGGGGGGTATGTCACTTAGGCCCATTTAGATTTATTAAGTAATATAATGTTATTGTATTAAGAATAGAAATAGAGGAGAAAGAGAGGATAATGTATCAGGAAAAGAAGAAATAAAGATAAGAGAAAGAAGAATAGGATTTTAGAAAGGAGAATAAGAACAAGAGGAGGTTGCCACTAGTGCCAATTCCCAGAAATTCCATCTTTGTTTCTTAGAGCTGCACTCGATCCAAGGTAAGGGTGGGATTCTTGCTAAATAAATGAGAGTATGATGAATTTTATTTGGGGTTTAGGGTATTAGTTTCTCTACTAAGTTGTGCAAGAGGATTGTTTGTGTTGCTATTAAAATTGACAATTGATTTGAGTTGTGTTGTTGTTTGTTGTATTTGAATTGTGTTGGGTTAATGCTAAACTAGGATAAATGGGTGAATTGAAACAAGAATGAACAAGAACTAGGCATATGTGAAAAAGGAGGCAAAATTGGTTTTTAGCTTTAGGCCTTCTGACACGGCCGTGTCAGCTGACGTTGCCGCCCGTGTCGGCCATTGTGCCTTACGTTTTTCCCCTTTCCTCTCCTGACACAACCATGTCAGTTGACGCTGTCGCCCGTGTCAGCTACTGTGGCAAGAATTTATGAACTTAGATTTATGCGATTTTTCTTACCCGATTCATCCTGTTTGATTATTATGCAAACTAAAACATAAAATAGGGTGATAGGGAATAAAACATCAATTAGTTGAAGGAAGAAATGATTAAGTAACTATTAATTTCTTATGTAGAACCATTAATCAGTAGCCGAATTACGCGGTATAATTACTTGTCCGAAATTTAACAAAATTTTACCGGGTAACTAAGTTTAATTAGTAGATAATTGTGGATATGTCCTTTTGTTGAAATTATGTCGATTATATTGAATTTCCAGTATAGTAGGTTAAGTCGTTTCGTCTGATTTATGGACATGGTTAATTATAGGCCTTATGACCAATGTTGTGTTATTTTGTGTTGGTTGATGAATGTGTTAATGTTGTGAAATATCATTGGATATATGTGGAATTCGATATTGATAAGGTGATTATGAATTATTTCTGGGGGCAACCTTATGGTGTGAATCCTAGTGAATATATGAAGAACATGTTGTTGCCATGAAAAGTTGTTGATTCAGTTGACATGTTGTGTGGTAGGCCTTTGGCCAATGTTGAACGGTGTGATTTATTGTTCTGTCAACTGTTATTTATGTTGTTGATGTTGTTGCGTTGTCGAGTTGTGATTGTTTATATCGTTGCATAGCATAGCATTAAATTTGGCCTGGATTGGCATGTACTAAGTTGGAGCAAATGCTCACCACGTTGGCCTTTATTGGTAAGATTTTATGTTGAGGGATTATGCCTTATGCCTCGGAATTACTAGCAATTTCTAAGCTGGGAGTTCTGCTCCAATGGTATCACATGAATTTTCACAGTTTAGTCACATTTGGAGTCGTTGATTTGTTGCTTGTTTAAGGTGTTGTTTATGCCTAGTGATGTTATAAGTTAAATTGATGTGTTGGTAAATTGTGTTTCTTTATGTTGTTGTTGTATGAAATGGTGATTCTTTTTATTCTTTACCTAATATATTGTTTATCATGACCCTATTTATGTAGTTTGATATCCCACCCCTTCTGTTTGAATGTTGCCCTTTGTTGGTAACGTGCAGGTAACCAAGATGAGTAGCCGATAGCTTTGTTAGTTCGAGGTTGGTGTCATTTGCTATGATACGTAGAACTTGGGGGGAAATTAACACTTGTCTTATTTTGTTGTTTAATCATTGAAACTTATGTTGTTATTTGAGGAGTTATTGTATTGATGTTGTTTCATGATTCAAAAGATGTTATATCTTATTTAGAGAATTAGTATCAATCTGATGCGTGATTAATCAAAGTTTGGTTTATATTATGAAGACTATATTCATGATTTGTGTTCATTCCGCTTCTTTAAGTGTTATGTATATATTCTAATAGCATGACATGTATATGTGTTTTTGTTGAATATGTGACATCCTGATTATATTAGAAATTTTTATACTCTGATTTTTTGATAATTTCTTGGGGTAGAATTTGGGTGTTACATATATAATTATCATGCATTCATCATATTGCTTCGCTCATGCATATAATCACATTCACCTAGGATAGCTTGAAGCCTTATAAATAAACATGCAAAATCAAAACCCAATCTTCATTGGCACCTTCAAAAACCAAAGAGATCAAAGCCCGATACTCATTGGCACCACTTGATTCTTATACTCCATCAAGTGATGCCAATTGACACAAGAGCCTTACTCTGCTTTGATCCTCTTAAAAAGCATCAGTCTTACCAAAAACATGCACTACAAAAGTCTGTATCATGCATCACCACCTCGCATATTGTAATCATTATTACATATTGCATCACCAAAACGCGTAGCATTTCCATTAAAATGGGGCATCACACCATAAAAACTCAAACATACATACCAAGCATAAGCTAGTTATAATCTCCAATCAAGATAATAACATACCTCTAAAGAGAATATAATCCCCATAAGTCTTCAGTCGATGTTCCCAATAACCCTACCGATGCTAGTAATCCTACCAATTGTTTATCCTCGATAACCCTACCGATGCTAGTAACTCTACTGATTGTTTATCCCCGGTAACTCTATTGATGCCAGTAACCCTACTAATTGTTTATCCCCAGTAACCCTACCGATGTCAGTAACCATACTGATTGTTCATTTTCTAAACCAACTTGTTATCTATTCGGTGACCCCACCAACGCCAGTAACCTTATTACCTTATTCATTTCCCGGCAACCCTGCTGATGCAAGTAACCCTGCTGATTGTTTATCCATGGTAACCCTACTAATTATTTGTTCCTGATAAGCCTACTGATTATTTGTCCTGAGTAACCCTATCGATTTCAGTAACTGTACTGATTATTCATTTTTTAAACCAAGTTGTTATCTGTATGGTGACCTTACTAACGTTGGTAACCTTATTACCTTATTTGATCCTGATAACCTTATTGATGTCCGTAACCTAAAGTTGTTTACTTTTCCAATCACATAATTATCGTTCCTCTGGTAACCTCACCTATGTTAGTAACCTTACTGCCTTGTCGTTATTCTCCAGGTGTCTCCATCGACGTTTATAACTTTGCTTCGTTATTTTCCTACCGATGAACCCGGCGATGTAAGTAATCTTACCGTTTTGTTTTCCGTTAGGTGACCCCACCATTGTAAATAGCTTTATTAAAGTGTTCGTCTTTCGCCAACCTCACCAATGCTAATAATTGTACTGATGTTTGTTTCTCAGCCACCAGGTTAACACTATCCTAGTAACATTACTGTTGATTCTTTACACACCACCATGTATTTGTATTGGCATCATTGCTACATTACAATTAACCACCAGGCCTTTGTATTAGCGTTGTCGCTACGTTACAAGTCATCATCATTCAACCACATTTATGCATCACAAACCTTTCACCAAAAAAAAAAAACTTTCTTTCCCCATCAAATATCACAAAAAAAAATAACTCATTAATACCATCTTCCCTTCAGGACAAATTTCAGGTCTTGGTATTTGATCTTCTTCTACCTTTAATGTCCGAAAGGCTACCTTCAATCTCACCTTTAGGTTTAAGACGATTAAATAGGGGAAGTTGTCATACCCCAAATTTGTCCTACCCTTTCATTCAAATTATCTGGTTTATGCATCTCACATTCTTCATGTACATATCCTCCACTAGGTCATCTAACACATCATGCAACAAATGCTTGGTACTTGGATCAATGGTCATGAGATCAGGGTTTTACATAGTGCATTAAGGTTTCATCTTCTACAGGTGTTTTTTGATTGATGATGCAAATATTATGAGCTAGGGTTTATCCCTTGTGCTTATGGTTATAAGATGAATCCTCAAAACCTTGGCTATGTAACTATCATGAGCTTCTCATTCTCAACACTTGGGTCATGTTCATCATATGGAATGGCTCCATTGATACTTGTAATACAAGACATTCCATCAGCTTCATCCGAAAGACTTTGAATTTTGGCATGGAAGTTCTTAAAGATCATCTTCTTGTGTTATGCATCATCACCTAATTAACGTTTATTTCTCTATTTATTTCCCTGATCAATAGGCTACTCAAGAGAGTCTCATGTAGATTTTTTCATCAGGGAATCTTATCGTCAAAGGCATTCTATCATTGGCTTGAGATATAAGACATGTACAAGAAATGACACATTTGGAAAATCATGGGTTTTATCGGGCGTTTTCTCATCAAGTTCAATTGTTGATTAAATCATAAGGCATACTGATATGGTTTTCACAAAAGAAGAAACAGGTGAATCTACCTCACCAGTTAAGGTTTGTGGACATCATCAACTATGTGACTTGTGGCGCAAGCTTCCTTTGGGATTCTATTTCAACTACCTTGAGGTTAAAAATCTAAAATATCTTGTGAAGCATTAAGGTTACAGATATTTGATATAGAGCATTTCATGTGAGCACATGGCCTATTTGTAATATAAGTCATTGCCTCCTATTATAATTCATTAAATTAAGGTTTTTGCTACAAGCTTGAGACTTGGTTCATTCAAAAGGTAATAGGAGGACATTTCAAAATAAATATATTGATTATATTGGAAAATATTTCTTACGAACTCATACCATAGTTGGCCCACATGGCCAAGGCAATATGACTTCCCATATCATTACAACATCGTTAAGATAATTTCAAAATTACAAAGAAAAAGGCATGAGGGTTCACACAACAAAGAGGAGTATGCCACTTAAAAGAGAAACATTTGGGTTTTACCCTTGGATTTTAAAGATTACATGTCTATTCTTTACAAAATCCACCACCATTTCAAGTGTTACAACATGTGATACGGTGGCAGAACCGACTGCTAATATTGGTTTGCATTTTTTGTTCGTAAATGTCGCAATAAGCAAGAGTCACCACCGACTTTTATTTTATCCAATCAGGAAAAGAAAAAAGAACAAAAAAACCTTTTTCGAGATGTTTCTGAGTACAGGGGGTAAATTATAGAAAGGGAAGGTGTTAGCACCCTTTCTATCCATGGTTTTCCTTGGGCTCTTATGTGCTTGTTCATTTTGAAAACTGCTTATGTGTGCTTGTTTTGAAAAGTTTTGTATTACTTTGTTTTAACCTTTGTTTCTGTCCTCAAGAGTGTTACAAAGTTGTTTTTGAAAACTTTGTTTGAAAGGTGTTGGTGTGAAAAAGTTTTTGTTTATTTGAGCAAGTACCTAGGAACTAATCTACCTACTCGAAAAGGTCTGTTCGTTTTCCTTTTAGACAATGCTATCCCATTATTGAGAAATAGGTAGCATTGTCGTTGGAGTTTTTTAGGGACATTCGAAGGGACAAATACGATCACAAAAGCAATGTTAGGAAATGTTAGTAATCATCCTAAAGCCTTAAAGATCTTTTTCTGAGGCAACATCTGAATGGGTCATTTTAGATCTTTCGGAGCTAGAGGACAACCACTAACAAACCCTATACTTCATGACCGTTTACCAAAGGCAACCAGAGTGGAGTAAACCCAAGGAGTGAGCATGTGCGAGTGTAATTTTCAGTTAATTTATCTTTTCACATTTAGGGTTTTCTACTATTAATTTTCAATTTATCTTTCCATACAATCCTATTAATATCTAGGCAGTTTATAGTTTCCGGAAATAAAAGTGAGAAAGTTAAAGTCCTAGCTATTACAGGGCTTTTGCAGATACATAATTGTCTTGGCCGAAAATAAAGATGCGGAATTGAAATCCTAATTACTATTACAAACTCGGAGCAGTTACAATAATAATAGAAAGGAATTAAAAAATGTGCACGGTGAATTAAGCACGAGAATAATTAGAAAGCCTAAAAAATCTAGTTGAGAAAATTTTTAGGTTATTTTTTTGAGAAAAATTAGATTAAACTATGTATAAGTTAACCCTAATTTATAATTAATTTAAATTATGAAAAAAAGAAATTAAATTGCCCTAAATTAAATTAATCTAATTACTTAAGGAAATAAAATATTTTTTATGAAAAAAAATGATTTTTTTATGTTTTTTGTGATTTTTTAATTTAATGATAAAAAATTATTTTTGTGTTATTTGTAAAAAGAAAATAATTAATGAAATAATTAAAATAAAGGAAATAAAGAGAAAAGAATTAAATTGGGCCTGTTTAGAATCTGAAAAAGGGGGTGCATTGTTAAATTTGTGCCAAGCCCATTAGCTGAGCCCACTCCCACGCTTGATCTTGTGTAGCCACGCTTGGAGGGTGCATCATAGTCTTTCATTGATGGGCGTTGGATCTGGATTGATGATGAATCCAAGGGTTGAGATCAGGGTGTGTGGTGGACGTCTTGGAATGTGTATGCACATAACCTGTTGTCATATATTGAGAAAATAATAAAATGTTAGGGCCTGGGATCGAACCCAGGTCCTCTCTACTTTCCAACGCGCGCTTCACCACTGGGCTACATGTTCTATTTGTTATAATATTGAAACAAGAATAATATAATAAAAGATGAGTTAGTATGATAACAAAATGCGCGAAATTTGAATAAGCCAATGGTGGTCAACCACGTTATTGTCTCTTTCCCCAGGACTGTCATTTTTGACACCAACTCTTTAACTATGGTTGAATTCGTCGTTGTATGCTATAGTGACGGTATTTGCCTGTAGCTATAAACCTGCGAATCTTTAAAATGAAATTCAAGCAATATCAATTCCATTCAAGGGCATAAATCAAATGTATTTCCTCCCCTGAACATGAATAGGCCCTTAATTTGGCTCAATTTTGCCTCTAGCTAGCGTTCCCCAATTTGGAGCTCACGAACCCTAACTATGGCAAGTAACCATTCATGCGTCAAAACTTAAATCCAGGCTATCAAAAAGATTCCCAGCATGATCATGAACATGTATATGCAAGCAAATTGGATTAAAAGTACGTAAAACCAAAGGAACAAGTTTGAGTTCAGAGGGTGAAATCTGTGAGGATTATGTGATGATTCCTGGAGCTTTGGGGCGTGCAACTGGTTGGAGAGTGTTCCGGAAATGTCCAGGAGTCTATTAGGAGCTTTGGAATGGCTTGAATTATCCTCTAAGCTTGAAAGCGATCCACACCTTTTTGCCAAAATTTTGAGTTTTCTTGCTAGCTTTCACGACCTGCAACCCTTATCCTTGCGCATTGGTTATGTTCTGTATATACAGTGGAATGAATTAGGGCAACAAAAACACTTTGTATCTGTGTGAATCATGAAAATTTGATTTGATTTTTCTCTTGTATGATATCTTTCCAAATTAGCCTAATCATGCCAATTTTGATTCAATTTGCTCTTGCACGATTTGATCTGATATTCCAGCCTAATTGGATTTGATTCCTACAAAAAACAGATCAAAACCAATCTTTTATATTTTTTGCAATTTATTTGATTTAATTTAACTTTTAAATAATAAAAAATAAAAATAAATAAATAAATAAAGCAAAAAATGTGTGGATTCTGATTTGGGTCGTGGACCATGTTTCCAACAAGATTCAATCATGAAATGCTAAGCCCATTTGACAAAAAATGTATTTTTGAGCACATTTGACTTTCGACAATTTTGCAAAAATGGTCAACTTTGACAAGGCATATCTCCTCCAATTTTAATCCTAGAGAGGTGTTCTTTGACTTTTTAGAAATCTTAGGATGTCCCTTAAACAACCCTTTTGGTTTCATCTCAATTGGGCAGTCCATGTTCATGTAAGAAGCTTTGACCCAAAAGGTGGTTTTGTTGACTTTTCAAAAGGACCTATAATGTAGAAATTCATATCTTTTGATGAGTGCATATTTTGAACTTGTGGAATGAAGATAAGTTGTAGGGAATTGCATCCTCTTCAGAATGAGCCTTGTATGGAAAATTTATGATAAAGTATGAAGAAGTTATGCTTGGTCAAAGTTTGGTTGACTTTTCCTATGAAACCCTAATTTAGCAACTTTTGGGTTTTGATGAATTTGGGGCACTCCTTGAGGAATAATGATCAACCCCTGATCAAATTATGGATATCTATTCAAAATGTTGATGTTGACCAAAAATCTTGAAGTTTGACTGTATGTGGGCCACAGTTGACTTTTGACCTAGTACAGTTGATTTTCAGGTATCTGGTCAATTGACTGAGCAAACTTCTTGTGCAAAGCATGAAACTTGACATGGATGATCTTGAGAACATATTGGGACCATGGAAAGAATTTGTGACCCTTGGACTTCAACCATCTTGATGAGGAATGAAACCCTAGTTTGAAGCTTGTTGCCTTAGGAGGAGGATTTGTTTGGTCAATCCTTAGTCATCCTTGAGGAATTGAGAACCTCTAGAGGCGTGTCTTGAGTGAAATGAGAGGGAAAATTTTGGGGTAAAACACAACACATGTTCATTACAAAAAGTCCAAGGCATCAATTGTAAACATTAATCAAAGGAATCAATACATTAATTCACTTCAAATATTCTTAAGTCATTAAAGATTCACAATAGCATTACATTACAACCCTTACAAAATCATGTACCAAATTACATTACTACAAAGACGTTATTACATAGAAAACTTATCAAAAACCTATCCCTAGAATTCATGCTCCATGTCCATCTTCATTCCATTAATTTCCATGAAATTTTTTTTCATCTTCAATGCCATTGGATCCTTTGCTCATGTTCATAGACTTGCACCAAAACTCCATTTATCCATGCCTTAATTCTTCTCCATCGTCATCAAGAGTCCACACATTAATCCAAACAACCCTACATATGATCCAAACAACCCTGCATATAATCAAATAAACCATGAAAATATGACATCTACGCTAATTTATACCTTTCACCATATGAACACCAAAACTTCCATGCACATTAAAACAAGAAGTTTATATTAACGCATGTCAGGAACCTACATCTAGAAAAAACAGTTCAGAAGAAGTTTTTATCAAGCTCTGTACACACAGTATCACAAACAGAAAATCCATACATAATTGTGGCCTTGTAATCAACAACAAAGACCAGTCACATAAGATGCAACATACCTCGTAAATTAGGTCCAAACACAGTCAAGATTCATACTAACTATCTTTAAGCATGTGAATTCTAAATTCTCTTAGCATCCCTACCATAATAGAGTAATCAAAAAGAAATGAAAAGATGTAAAAGAACAAGTTCACATCAGAAAATAAGGTTAGAAAATTCAACTTCATTGCAAACTAACATATAACTATCTGAAACCCAACTAATAGAAAGCATAAAATTCCAGCTCATCACAACTGTCATCAATCTGCATAACAAACTTTCAACAATTTCTAACCTCCCATTAACCACCAACTAGATATTTCCAATTCATTCCAATAACTAATTTTAAAAACTATAACTAACCTTAACAACCTTACATGTCACAAACTTTCCAACTAAGCTAGTGAATAACTAACTACCCCAAGTTAGTTATTCTCCCATTTTCCCTCCAATATTTGGTCCAAACTCACTCCTTATTCCAATAAACCATACCTTAACATCATCATAACCAAGTTGCTCCATCCATACCATAACAAAATCATAGTTGTCCTAACCATAAAACAAAATTTAACTAACTATCAATAAACCTTAATCTCGCCCTCCATTTTCCATAATTGATTAATCAAATCAAAGGGCTTAGAATCAAGTTCCTCTAACTTATTCTCAACCTTCATCTTTCTCACCTTCAACATCTCTCTCAACCACCATCTTCATCACTCACCATTCAACCTTCTCCATCTTTGGAATACACTTCCTCCATCTTCACTCACCTTTTTTCCAGATTCTTCTCTCTACCATTCATCCGCGTCATCACCCTCTTCGTTACCTTAATCATCAGATTATTTCTCACTCAACAACACACATACATTTATCTCACTCTCTCTGAACTGTATCATCTTCATCAACCATCACCTATAACCTTCGATCTCATACATCGCCCTCTGCAATTCTCACTCTCAAGAACGCACAACAACGACAAAACCTCACTCTCTCGACACTTCTTCTATAATTCATAACAAAATCTTCACATACACGACAACACATACAGAATCAAGAAGTAGAATATGAAGAAGAATGTATAAGAAGAGAGAAGAACAAAATGCGAAGGATAAGAGTCAAGAAGATACCTAAAGCGATTCCAACTAACAAGATCAACGTCTTCTCATATTCTTTGGAGGTAGGTTGTAATCATTATCCTTTTGGCTTTTTATTGCTACCATACCATGGTTTGATACCTCCTAGGCGTTTACCCCAAGGTCCTGTCGCGTGATTCTTTGTTGACACCATTTAATTTTGATCTCAGTCTTCTAGAGTTTGATATTTGAGTTAGATTTAAAGAATTTAAGGAGGAATTTAGAGAAAAGAATGGTCCACTCGGAGAGAGGATAGGGAGATGTTTTGAACGATGAAGGTTTGAGGAGGTATCAACCTCAGCCACCGTTGAATGCGATTTCAGGCGCAATGGAGTTTCATCGGAAATTGCACATGAAGTAGGAAAGAGAGAGTTTGCAAAGAGAGAGTAAGTTGAAGGGTCACAAATGAGGTCCCAACTCATGTTGTACCCCAAAACTTTCCCTCCCTTTTCTCTAAGACATTCTCCTAGGGTTCTCAAATGCTCAAGGATGCCCAAGAATTGATCAAACAAATTATCCTCCTAAGCAATGGGTCCATAACTAGGGTTTCATCTTTTACAAGGAAATTTGGGTTTTTAAGGTCTAAAATGGAATTTATGGTCTCTTATATGCCTCTAAGAGTGCTCATACCAAGTTTCATGCCTTGCATCACAAGTTTGCTCAGTCAATTGCTCAAATGGCTGAAAATCAACTATATTGGACAAAAAGTCAATTATGGTCAACATACAGCCAAACCTCAAGATGTTTGGTCAAACATAAATATTTTGAATTAAAATTCATCATTTGATCAAAGGTTGATCATGATTCATCAAGAAAAACTCTCAAACCATCAAAAGTTAAAAGTTGCCAAATTAGGGTTTTCCTTAGGAGAAGTCAACTGAACTTTGACCAAGCATAACTTTCACATGCTTCATCATATTTCCCCAAACCAAAGCTCATTTTGAAGAAAATTCAATTCTCTATAACTTTGTCTCTCTAAGCTCAAGTCCGAAAAAGGCTTCATTTGAGAGATATAAGCAAATACATTATAGGTCATTTCAAAAGTCAACAAAAAGACACTTCTTGTCAAGGCAACTTACATCAAGATAAAGTCTTCAAATTCAAAAATTATCAACATAGGGATTGAAGAGGACATCTTGAGATTTCCAAAAATTCTAAGATCACCTTCAAAAGATGAAAATTGATAGATTTATGATTAGTGCAAGTTGGGAAATTTTGAGCAAATGCATGAAGTTCAAATTGAGCTAACTTGATTTTTTGGGCTATTGGGCTATTGTTTCAGAGTCCAAAAATGTTCTACACTCCTTATGCACCTCTAGACTTGTTCATACACCTCCCTTTGATTTATTATATTTTATTTTTGATTTTTTTTATAATTTTAAAAGTCAAAATAAGATAATATAAGTCAAGCACTCTTACACAAGTCCAAGCCCATATATGTTGATCTAATCCTTCATTATCTATTCTTAGAAAACTCATAAAGGGGACACGAAAAACCTTGTGCAAGAAAGTCTCCTAAAAAGTCAAAAAATTGTCAAACTAAGGCAACCTTCAAACCCTAGCTTGTAGCCAATTTCAAGGCCTCCTAACCAGTCCATTCACTTCCAAAGATGCAAGAGGGTAAGGATGGATTGATTTCCATGATCAAAAGGGTGTAAAAGCATACATATATGCCGCATCGGTTTTAACACTACATGTATTTCATATATTTGTTTTCCTTATGTTTCAGTGTATACTAACTTGTTTAACATGTTCATGAGGTTCAACAAAGCAGGAATGATATATTATGAGAGTCCCATAATGGTCAGATAGTGAAAAGCCATGTTAGCACCGATGCATGCAGTCTTCATTATAGATCTCAAACCCTTGCAATTCAGGCCAAAACAATCATCCCATTACACGCACACTAAGGCATCACCCTATCAAGGTGTGGGTTTGATCCATGCCTTTTGCTATTTTTTTCCATAACTTTCCATACTTTGCAGGATTGTACATAAAGCGCATTGTCTTCCACCCTTTGAAACAGGTGCCCGCCTGGCCTGGTGGTGAAAATGCTGATTGAAAGGGCTAAGGGCGTGGGCTCAACACCCAGCCCTGGTAAATATTTTTTTGAAACCTTATTTTCTTAATATTTTCACTTATAAACCCTAAATTCATCAAACCAAAACATTTTTTAACAAATTAATTTTTCCTAAAACTTTTTCATGAACCCTAATTAATTTTTTAGGTTTTATTTAATCAATCAATTTAGGTTTGTTTTAGGGTTTCTTTTCACTAATTAATCTTTTTTTGTTAATTAAAATCAAATTAGGGTTTTTAGGTTTTACTAACTTAATTAATCAATATCCTTTTGTTTAATTAAAATTAATTAGGTTATTAGGTTAATCATCAAACCTTTTTATCAAGAAAGTCGCCAAAAACAATTTCCTTCTTCTTTCGCTTTCTTATCTTATATTTTTGCGTAGTTTGTTATTCTCGCGCTTTTTCAATTATTGTAACTGCATATGGTTTGTAATAGTAATTAGGGTTTCTATTTCCTGCATTTTTATGACTTATGTACATCTCCCAAAGCGATGTAATAGGTTTAGGTTTTTCCTTCCACATCTACTTTCGATACTTTATTGCTTTATTATTTTTACTTTTACTGTTAGTAATTAGGATTGTATGGAAAGACTAACAATCAAACATAGAAAACCCTAATATAAGATAAATAACTGAAACACAAATCACTTTGCACATGCGCACCTCTAGGGTAACCTCCCTTGACGCCTCGGAAAAATAGACATGTCCCTCAAACATGGGGACGCTTTAGCATTGTCCCTCGAAAATAAATATTGTAGTCCCTCGATGACCCTTTCGATGTTGCCTTCGGTAAACGATCTAGTCCCTTACAAAAATTGATAAAGCGCCCCTACGAGTTGCCTTCAACGATTGTACGATGACCAACTCCCGTCCCTTCACATCTAATGACAGGGCTTCCTACTAACTAATGGTAGGGTAGAACTATCTAAAGGAGAAAGAAAAGTACAATAAAGACCTTGAGTAGGTATATCGTTCCTAATCGCTTTCTCACAAACATTTCAAAACAAAAATATCTTTCACAAAATTTTTCAAAAATATTTTCGAACAAACACTTTGTACGCGTTCTCGAGGACAAATACAAGAATCATTACAAAGTTCACCTTACAATTGGCATTTTCAAAATAATTTCAAACATGCACAACACAAAGCAATTTTTAAAACAGAGTGAGCTAAGCGATTAAGAGTCCATAGATAACTGTGATACGGTGGCAGAACCGACTGTTTGACGCTGGTTTGTGTTTTTCATTTTGTGTTTTCAAAATGTCGTGGTAAGCAAGAGTCGCCACTGACTTTTATTTCATCCGATCGGAAAGGAAAAAAGTACAGAAAAAATCATTTTTCGAGATATTCTGAGTACGGGGGGTAGATTATAGAAAGGGAAGGTGTTAGCACCCTTTCTATCCATGGTTTTCCATGGGCTCTTAGGTACTTGCTCATCTTTTTAAAAAATTGCTTGTGTGTATGCTTTGTTTTGAAACATTTTGACTTCGTGATAACCCTTGTATCAGTCCTCAAGAGTGTGACGAATTTGTTTTTTGAAAATTATTTTGAAATGTGTAAGTGTGAAAAGTTTTGATTTGAGCAAATACCTACTAGCATCTACCTACTCAAAAAAATATTGTTTCTATTCTTGTTTCCTTTAGACAACGCTATCCTACTATTGAGAAATAGGTAGCACCGTCGTTGGAGTTGTAATGGTCAATTCGAAAGGGACGTACGATCAATAAAGCAATGTTAGGATACCTTAGTAATAACCCTAGAGTCTTAAGATCATATTCGAGGCAACATTTCTGAGGCAACATTTCCGAGCCAACGTTTCCGAGGCAACATCCAAATGGGACATTTGATCTTTTTAGACAGGAGGGCAACCACTAAGGTAACCTATGCTTAATGACCGTTTACAAAAGGCAACCGAAGTGAGAGTATACCCTAAGAGTGATATGTGCGAGTGATTGGTTTCAATTATTTATCTTTGCACATTAGGGTTTTCTAATTGTGTTAATTTGTCATGCATTCTTGTCATACAATCTTATTAGCATACATCTAAACAGTCAAATATTTGCGGGAATTAAAGTGTGAGAAAGTAAATCTACGCTATTACAAGGCTTCGGGGTGAGGGATTAATTACATAGCCAAAACCCGGGGAAAAGAAATAAGTAAAAAGTCCTAGATTAAAATATTACAAACCATAAACAGTTACAAAAATATTGGCAAAAATAATTAACATGTGCGCGATGTATCAAATATGAAACAACTAGGGTTTTGACCCTTGTCTAAACCTAATTTCGATTGACTAAAAAAAGTCTTTTTTGTTTTGTTTTTGTTTTTTTAAGAAAATAAAGAACATTAAATTAAAAAGAAAATCCTAATTCTAATTAATTTTAAATTAAGAAAAAATAAATTAATTTATCCTAAAAACCTTTTTTTTTTATTTGAGAAAAAGTAAAGGAATTAAATCAGAAATTTACCCTAATCTCTATTTAATTTTATTTATATATAAAAAAAGGTTAAAATTACCCTAAGTTAAACTAAATTAAATTAACAAAATTAATTTTGATAAAAAAAAATCTAATTCTAATTTTTGGATTTCTTGATTTTATGGTTTTATGAAAAATAATTAATTTGTTAATTATAAATAATTAAAGGACGTATAAAAAGAATTTAAGAAAATAAGAAATAAGGAAGAGATGAGATGGGCCTGTGCTAGCAATTTTGGGGGGGTGGGTATCTGAATTCCTTGGCCCAAAATGTTGATGGCCCAAACCATGCGCTAAATCCTATGCACTGATCTTCTGATAGTCCATGGTACACCTGCGCGTATGGGACGTTGGATTTGAATCAGGGACGATTTACTGGCTGGATCTTTTGAGCGCATAGTATAGGCCTGGGCGTGAGATGCATGGAATCTACGTGAGATAAATCAGAAAACATGAAAACATTTGGACCTGGGATCGAACCCAGGTCCTTCCTCTCATATACCTCCATCTGGACCATCCACGCTGGCTATTCAATTATGAGTATAATTACATAAATAAAAGATATAGAAAACAAAGCTACTAAGTCCAGTTAGTAAAATTAATTGAGTCAGCAACTTAAGGGACCAATTAAAACACGGGAAAAGGCCACACACGTGTACACCGGAGTCAGCCGGGATCAACGACGCCGGAGCTGTGCTCCGGTCATCTTCTCCGGTTGGGAAACTTCCTGAATCCTGCAAAAACAACGAAAACAGGCCAAACAAAATAACCAGATCCATTAATTAGGGCGTGGTGATCATCATGATGGTATTTTCGTGGTTCAACACTGCCTGCTTTCATCAAAATGAAGCTTCAACCAATATGAGCCCTAACAATGGTGATTTATGTTTTAGCCACTAGAAACCTCAAACGATGGTCCACTCTTGTTCTAAACATTCACATGAACTCAATGGCATGGTTACCATGAATTGAATCAAGTTGTAAACTAAAGTACGATCAATAGAAATTTTGCAAGGTATATGTTCATGTATGCATAGTCTCAGCATGCATGGCTATGTAAAAAGAGTACGTTTATACCTTGTCTTACATGTGGATCACAACAGAGTGGATGAAAAGTCTGGTAGACGACTGAAACTTTGAATTCGATTTTGATCCACTTGTTTGAAATTTTGAATGAAATTTACCCTTGGGAGGATGCTGCTGACCCGTGATAGGGTTTTGGGATGGCTTTCTTTATATATGGAGGGCGAATTAGGGTGATAATAACCAACCAATATCTCACCATTAAGAAGAGAATAATCTTGTTTCTTAAAAATCCAAAGTTTCCAAAAGTGATGAAAGATCTATTTTGTGCATGTTTTGATGCCTTGGTCGCGACATTGAGCTTGTGGGGGGTGCAAGGGAGTCAACAAACCAGCCCACACTCATTCATTCATTCATTTATTCCTTATTTTATTTAAAATAACTTTAAATGAATAAAATTATGATAAAATAGAATAAAAATGTAGAAAATGAAATAGATGAATTAGGGGTCCTTGATGGGCTTAAGAATAGGTTTGACTCAAGAAAACCAAAGCTAAAAAAAAAATTTGCAAAATGGTCTATACTTGTTTCATAAACTTTTTCAAAATCCACCAACTTCTCCAATGCACAATTCTCTCACTTTTGATCATATGAGAGTGTTCTTGGACTCTTTAGAAAGCTTGAGATGTCCCCTAAGAAACACTTTTGGTCTCATCTCAATTGAGTCTTCCATGTTCATGTATGAAGCTTTGACCCAAAAGGTGTTTTTGTTGACTTTCCAAAATGACCTATAATGTGAAAATTCATATCTTCTTGTGAGTGCATATTTTGAACTTAGAAGCTGAAAATGAATTGTAGGGAATAGCATCCTCTTCAAAATGAGCTTTGAATGGGTCATTTCTGATAAAGTATGAGAAAGTTATCCTTGGTCAAATTTGAGTTGACTTTTCCTACAAAACCCTAATTTAGCAACTTTTGGGTTTTGATGAATTGTGAGCAATCCTTGATGAATCATGATCAACCCTTGATCAAATGATGAATGTTACTTCAAAATGAGTATGTTGACCAAAAATCTTGAAGTTTTATTGTATGTGGGCCACAGTTGACCTTTGACCTAGCACAGTCGATTTTCTGGCCTTTGAGCAATTGACTGAGCAAACTTCTTCTGCAAGGCTTGAAACTTGACATGGATGATCTTGAAAATATATTAGGACAATGGTGAGCATTTGGGATCCTTTGGACTCAAGCATCTTGATGAAAAATGAAACCCAAATTTGAGGTAGACTGTCTTAGGAGAGAGTTTGTCTAGTCAACCTTTGAACTTCCTTGAGTAATTTGGGGACCTCACTTGACCTTTGTTGAGAAATATGGGATGGTAAATTTTGGGGTACAACAGTTGCCCCTGTTCAATCTTCTTAAACCTGAGGATGTAGATTGGCTCGTCTGCCTTTCGTGATCTGAAGGTGGAAGATGATTGAACACTAGAGTGCCCAGAAATTTGCACTCGCATGAAGTGATACTTGATTTGTGATATCGGGAATGGGCTTATAGATTCCATTTGGAAGTTGCTAGAGAATTGTCGAAGATGGGCTTAAAGATGCCATCCGAAGAGATATCGATTGCATAAGAGATTCCTTTGCGAGAACCCGTATACCCGTTGATGAGGAGGACTTCGCTAGGGAATGCTAGTCTCTGTGACTTACTGGGGAAATGTGAAATCAATTGTGTTTGATCGGGTCCCAGTCTTATAGTATTGTGGACCGCTGTCTGGGGATAAGAGAGGAAGAACCCGGATAGTAAGGTTATAAGAAGGAACCAGGATAGTAGGGTTACTTCGAGATGAAAGCCTGGATAGTAGGGCTGTGAGAAGGAACCTGGATAGTAGGGTTACTTCGATATGAAAGCCTGGATGGTAGAGCTGTGAGAAGGAACCTGGATAGTAGGGTTACTTCGATATGAAAGTCTGGATGGTAGGGCTGTGAGAAGGAACCTGGATAGTAGGGTTACTTCGATATGAAATCCTAGATAGTAGGGCTGTGAGAAGGAACCTAGATAGTAGGGTTACTTCGATATGAAAGCCTGGATAGTAGGGCTACTTCGATATGAAAGCCTAGATAGTAGGGCTGTGAGAAGGAACCTGGATAGTAGGGTTACTTCGATATGAAAAGCCTGGATAGTAGGGCTGCAAGAAGGAACCTGGATAGTAGGGTTACTTCGATATGAAAAGCCTGGATAGTAGGGCTGCAAGAAGGAACCTGGATAGTAGGGTTAATTCGATATGAAAATCCTGGATAGTAGGGCTGCAAGAAGGAACCTGGATAGTAGGGTTGTTCTTGTCGCGCCGATGATTACTCTGTTTAGCTTCGAGTGTTGGTCATGGATCTGCTGAAAATTGTTGATAATAACTGTCTTTCCTGAAATAAATACAGGGTTAGTTATGTGCGATGCATGAGATGCATTGTATAATGATGTTCTCAAAATAAATGAGACTATGTTATATGTAATGTATGCACATGTCATGATGTATGAACATGAAATGTTGTCATAGTAATCTGAGTCCGGGAAAATAAATATCTGACTGCTGTGTGGAGGATATGAGAAATGGTATTCTTGATTGTTGTAACAAACCATAGTTCCTCTGCTTCTGTTAGGGATGGTGAACAACGATGACTATGCTGGGGATTTTCCCCTTGGCTGGTAAATATTCTGCCGGACGAGACTCTGACTGAGGATAACGCTGCGGGGAATAACTCTTGTTGGAGAAGAAATACTCTATTGATAGATCTGCTGACTTGGAGAAATAACTCAGCTGGGGATGAATTTCCGTTGCTGGTGATAATGAATCTTGTTGGAGATTGAATTTCTGCTTGTGAGAGAAATAAACTCTGCTTTGGGAAAAATTTACCGATTCACTCGTGATTGTGAACCTCAGCTGGGAAGAGTTATGTCCTGCTCGGGGAAGCTGACATATATCTTTAGATACTTTTTACTCTGTGGGGAGTGTATGTACCACTACTCATGTTCTCAATCTGGCTCTATCCCGGCACCCGATGGGCAGAGTGACTGTAAGGTTTGGGCACTTCTTGTTTGTCCTTGTTCCTTGAATTACGAGTAATAGTCTTGTTTCTTATGTAAATATTTATGAGCAACCATTATTTTCAAATGCATATATCAAAAATGAATCACTGGACGTTCTTGCAAAACAAAATGGAAAAAGAAAAACAATTTGGAATTTCTTGTGAAAATTAATTGTATTGATTTTTGAAGTTGGCCCGTAATAGGCGTTTTTTACAAGGAGGATGATGTCCTAGTAAGAGAACGCCGCCGAAAAACAGTAATTACAATTTGTGTAAAAGAAAGAAAAACAGCTATGTGAAACAATCCCCTTGGGTTCTAACTCTGCTATTTCCTTTATATCTTCAAGCGTCTCATCACTTTGCTGCTTGGTCGAAGGTGGATTAGATTGATTGGCGTCGTCTGAGTTTGATAGTCGATACCAAAATCTGGTTGCGAGGTGATCCAATGAGACATAGTGTTACGCTTTGATCCCTAATTTTTTCCTAGACCTCCCTTTCGGGTTTTCAGTCCACCGGGATACCCTTTTTTTCCCAAGTCGCCTTTTCAGGTTTTCGACTTGCCGGGTGTACAGTTTTTCATTTTCATCCCTTACTTTTTCCCGAACCCTTTTGGTTCGCCGGGAATCCCTTATTTTTGCCTAGGCCAGTCAACCTAGCGGGTCCTTAATTATCCATAGTATCTTTTCACTATGTCTGCATTGACGGGGTGAGGAAGGTCGTCACCGTCCATGGTGGTTAGAATCATAGCTCCTCCCGAGAAAATGTTCTTAACCACAAATGGCCCTTCGTATGTGGGGGTCCATTTTCCCATGGGATCACCTTGCGGCAGTATGATACGTTTGATCACTAGATCCCCTACTTGGTATTCTTGACGTCTGACTTTCTTGTTAAAAGCCTTGATCATCCGCTTTTGATACGTCTGACCATGACAGATAGCAGTAAGCCTCTTCTCGTAGATTAGGTTCAGCTAATCAAGTCGGGTTTGGATCCAGTCGTCTTCGTTCAAACTCGCATCCTTCATAATCCTGAGAGAGGGTATCTGGACCATGATGGGTAGGACTGCCTCCATGCCGTACACCAAAGAGTAAGGTGTTGCCCCTGTTGATGTCCGTGCTTAGGTACGGTACCCATGAAGAGAGAATGGTAACATCTCGTGCTAGTCTTTGTATGTCACCATCATCTTCTGCACAATCTTCTTGATGTTCTTGTTAGCCGCTTCAACAGCCCCATTTATCTTCGGCCAGTAGGGAGAAGAGTTATGATGCTGAATCTTGAACTGTTTGCAGAGCTTGGTGATCATCATGTTGTTGATATTTGTACCATTGTCAGTAATAATCCTCTCTGGTACACCATATCGACAGATCAGATTATGTCGGATAAATCGCGTCACGACATTCTTGGTTACTGTAGCAAAGGAAGCTGCCTCAACCCACTTCGTAAAGTAATCAATGGCTACCAGAATGAAGCAATGCCCATTAGACGCAGTAGGTCTGATCTCGCTGATCATGTCGATGCCCTCACATTGCAAAGGGTCAAGGAGCTGTCAAAACATTCAGGGGAACCGGAGGTACATGCACTTTATCAGCATAGACTTGGCACTTATGATAGGTTCGTGAATACTGATGACAATCGGCTTCCATAGTGGACCAGTAATATCCTGCCCGTAGGATTTTCTTCGCCATGGTATGTCCACTGGAATGAGTTCCGAAAGTGCCTTCATGTAGGTATGCCATGATCCTTTCTGCCTCGCTCTTGTCTACACATCGCAGTAAGGTTGAATCATGGTTACACTTATAGAGGATTCCATTACTGATGAAGAACTTCACAGCGAACCTTCTCAGAAACTTCCTATCATTAACAGATGCCCCCTCGGGGTATTCTTGAGCCTCAAGATACCTATTTACCTCATGAAAACAGGGTTTATCTGATACCTCTTCTGTCTCAATGTCACAACAATGTGAGGGTTCGTTCAACCTCTCGATGGTAATCTGGGGAGCTTCATTGTCCCACCGAACTTTGAACATAGAAGACATGGTAGCTAGCGCGCCTTCCAGCTGGTTCTCCTCTCGCGGGAAATGTTCAAAGGTTATCTCCTCAAAGTGTGGGAGCAGCGTCAGTACATACTCTTTGTAAGGAATAAGATTTGGGTGCTTCATATCCCACTCTCCTTTGATCTGACTTATCACCAGAGAGGAATCTCCGAATACACTCAAGAACTTAACCCTCGGGTCAATGGTCGCTCGAAGACCCATGATACATGCTTCATACTCCGCCATATTGTTGTTGCAGCTAAAACATAATCGGGCGGTGAACGGAGTATGACAGCCCTCAAGAGATATAATTATAGTGCCAATGTCGTTACCCAATGCATTCGAGGCTCTATAAAAATACATAGACCATCGGGATCCCTCCTCGGGTCCTTCATCCGGTCCAAGTTCTTCGCAGTCGGTTACCAACATGATATTCTCATCCAGGAACTCGAAATTCATGGACTGGTAGTCATCCACGTCCTAATGCGCCAAATTATCCGCCAATACACTCCCCTTGATTTCTTTTTGGGTTGTGTATTAGATGTCGTACTCGGTCAAGATCATCTGCCATCTTTCTATTCTTCTGGAGAGAGCGGGCTTCTCAAAAATGTACTTAATTGGATCCATCTTTGATATCAATAAGGTAGTGTGAGTCAGCATATAGTGTCTCAGCCGGTGAGTAGCCCATGCCAAAGCGCGGAAATTTTTCTCGAGAAATGAGTATCGGGTCTCACAGTCGGTAAACTTTTTTCTAAGGTAGTAAATAGCGTTCTCTTTTCGGCACACACCCCATTGAATTGTCTAGCACTATCAAGTATAAAATTAAAGGTCTTCCTTCAACTGGAGGCATCAAAATTGGTGGTTCTTAAAGGTATTCCTTGATTATTTCGAAAGCGGTCTGGAATTCATAATTCCACTTTACCACTTGATCTTTCTTCAGCAGCTTGAAGATTGGCTCACAAATAGCAGTCAGATGTGAAATGAATCGGGTGATGTAATTTAGACCTCCCAAGAAACCTCTAACCTCTTTTTCTATGAGGGGAGCTGGTATCTCTTGTATGTCTTTTACCTTTGCAGGGTCTCCCTGAATACCTTTTTCACTGACAACAAAACCTAGAAGCTTACCAGACCTTACCCCGAAGGTACACTTGTTCGGATTTAACCTCAGCTTGTACGTCTTTAACCTGTCAAACAGTTTCTTGAGATGATCAAGGTGCTCTTCCTCAGTCTGGGACATGTCT
Organism: Vicia faba; assembly: GCA_948472305.1. Taxonomy (NCBI): domain Eukaryota; kingdom Viridiplantae; phylum Streptophyta; class Magnoliopsida; order Fabales; family Fabaceae; genus Vicia; species Vicia faba. Next base: position 648,573,991 of record OX451740.1, read on the forward strand.
ATCATGTCATCAACGTAAACCTTGATCTCATGGTGAATCATATCGTGGAACAAAGAGACCATGGCGCACGGATACGTTGCCCCAGCATTCTTCAATCCAAAAGGCATTACCTTGTAACAGAAGGTGCCCCACTGCGTAACGAAGGTTGTCTTCTCCATGTCTTCAAGAGCCATCTTGATCTGCTTGTAGCCAGAAAAACCGTCCATGAAGGAGAAGATCTTGTGTTGCACGGTGTTGTCGACTAGAACATCAATGTGAGGAAGTGGGAAGTCATCCTTGGGGCTTACCCTGTTCAGATCTCTGTAGTCCACACACATCCGTACCTTACCGTCCTTCTTAGGTACCCGCACGATGTTGGCAACCCACTGCGGGTATGAAGTGACAGCTAGTAACCCTGCATCGAATTGTTTCATGACCTCTGCTTTGATTTTCTCTGACATTTCAGGGCGTATATGGAAGATCTTCTTCTTTACCGAAGGGCAGTCTTCTTTAGTCGGTAGGCGATGTACCACAAATCAGTGTCCAAACCAGGCATGTCTTCATAGTACCAGGCGAAGATCTCAACATAATCGTGTAGCGTCTGTATTAACCGTTGCTTGACACTAGGCTCCAGATTCACACCTATCTTAACCTCTTTCATGTCTACCTCTATACCCAAATTCACTGATTCAACTGGCTCTTCATGAGGTTGTATGGCCCTTTATTCCTGCTGTAATAGTCTAGCAAGTTCTCCAGGCACCTCACAATCATATTCACCTTCGTCCTCGGCTTGGTTGATCGGATTTTTGAAGTCATAACTGGCAGTAGCAGAGTTGTTATCAACGGGATCCAGAGTGGATATGGATCTGCAGTATGATACGTGAGTGTGTGTAAGAGAATAGTTGTTTTGATAAAATGAGAGACAGAAAAGAAAAACAAGGAGCGTAAAATTTGTAATGCAAGAAACGTCTAATGCTTTATTAATGATATATGAAATGTCAAATAATATCCCTTACAAACAAAGCCAAGGTGCCTTGGGCAAGGCATCGGGCCGTAAAGTTTCAAACTGATTATTACAAATCTTAAAACAAAAGTCAATTACTGCGGAATAAAAGAAACAGGTATGAAGTCCTTCACCATCCAGTTATTCAGTCCACCATTGGTTGTTGGGTAGATACAGCTGTCGATGTATGAATCCTCTTCACTGTCTTCAATTGCATTAACTCCCCGATTACTGATGTGTAGCGGAGGTCTTCCAATCCGTGCGTGTTTAGAAGCCCTTTGAGCCCCTGTAGTAAAACCCAAACCAAATTTGTCAGTTTTGTGAGTGAAATCAGGGAGCTAACCCCAATTGGTACACCCACCTTCTTCAACTACAGCCCTGGCGTCCTTGAGAGAAGCTATCTTCAGTGAAGGTTTGCTGGTAATAACTTCGGTTGATGCTAATATCTGAGGGACCTCTTCGAAGTTCTGACAAGGCATTTCTATGAACTCCCCGTCCATCTCTACGTAGCGGAAGGAATTGAGATGACTCACCATATACTCTTCTTCACCTTGCACCGTGATAATCTTCCCCTTCACTGGGTACTTTAGGATTTGATGGAGTGTGGAAGTAACTTCCCCAGCCTTATGAATCCAAGGACGACCCAGCAAGCAAGAATACGATGGTCTGATATCTATTACATATAAGGTGGACGCAAAAGTCTGAGAACCCACTTTGACAGGGATGTCCACCTCCCCGTGCACCATTCTTTTTTATCCATCAAAAGCCCTCACCACAATGTTACTCGGCTCTAAAGTCAAACCCTCACAATCCAAACGGTCTAACGCTTTCTTCAGCAGAACATTCAACAAAGACCCTGTATCTACCAGCACATGGGCCATAGTGGTGCCCCTGCACTCAATCGAGACATGCAGAGCATCATTATGATTCCTTCCTTTCGGTGTCAGATCCGCATCTAAGAAACCTAGCCCATTGTCAGCAATCAGGCTGGCCATGCAATCTTTGAACTGATCCGCTGAAGTTTCCTACGGCACATGTGCAGTCTTGAGAATGCAATCAAAGCCTTCGCGTGGGCTTCAGAACATAATAGCAGGGACAACATGGAGATCTTTGACGGGGTCTGTCTCAGCTGCTCGACCACATTATAGTCGCTCTTCTTGATAATTTTTAGTATTTCCTCTATTTCTGGTTTAGAGGCTTCCACGACGATTTTCTTAGGTGCCTTCGTCCGGGCAGGCTCACCAATAATTCCCTTGCCCCGAGTCCCAGATGGCTCAGTAGTAGGGGTGATAACTGGAGTAAGAACAGGAATAGCAACAGGTATAATAACTGGGGTAGGAATAGGAGAAATTTCAGGAGTGCTGGTTGGAACAGCAATTGGAATGATAGTAGGCTTGATGATAGTCTTCGGGGAAATCTCAAGAGAGAAGACCCTTCCACTTCGGGTAACTTTACTAGTCCCAACAATATTACGGACATCAGTACCAGCGTCTTCAGTCTTTAGATCTTGCTTAACACCATGGTAATATACATCAGCACCATAATGCCATGGGACAACCTTGTCTGAGGTGTACGGGATGGGACCGGGAGCGGTGATTATTAGCGGAGCAATTCTTGGAACAGGTGTAACACTAACAGGTTTTCTCGACAAAACCTTGGAAGGATTGACATAAATGGTTATAATGGCAACATCTTCATTAGGAACAACAGGGGTTGTAGTCTTCTCAAACAAAATTTCTTTATTATCCATCAGGCGCTGAACACCTGACTTCAACAAACAACAACCGGAAGGTAGAGTCGAACACATGTGGTAACCTTCACCACAACCCAGAAATAAACCAGCCAACAGCAAATTCTTCTTAACAGTCATCAGAGGAGTAGAAATTTCTTCAACATAGGTCACAAAAAAATCGGTGTCAACAACATTAACTCCACGACCATGTTTGGGCATGGGAGCAGTTATAACATTCGGCTTTTCTGGAGCGTCAAACTCTATCTCCTTGGCTTCGAGCAAATCTTGTACTTTATTTCTCAGGGCCCAGCAATCATTTGTATCGTGGCCTGGAATCTCAGAATGGTAGGAGCACTGCGCGTTGGGATTGTATCTGGGAGAAGTAGTGTTTGGATTCTTGGGAGCCTCTTTCAAGGTCGCCAAGTTGGATTTTAAAAGATGAGGCAGAACCTCAGCCAAAGTCATGTTGATGCGGGTAAACTGTCGTTGTGGTCTTTCCACCCTTTGTTGATTGTTGCATTGTGGAGCAACTGCGGGTCTTGGTATCACTACAGCATTTACCGTTTGACGGTGTTCAGATCTGTTTTGGCCCCTCGGGCTATAGATTGCACTAGCTTCCTTCTTACCGGTGAAAGACTTCTTTGTTGAACTTGACGAAGCATCCTTCTGAATTTCACCACTTCGAATGCTAGCTTCTACTCTTTCTCTAGTCAAAATTAACTCAGTGAAACCAGATGACGAGTTGTCGATTAAGTGATCGAAAAATGGACTAGATAGCGTCCCTAGAAACATGTCAACCAACTCCCTATCAGACAAAGGGGGTTGGACTCTTCCAGCCAAGTCTCTCCACTTCTGAGCATAGTCCTTAAAACCTTCACTTGCACCCATGGACATACCCTGGAGCTGAGTACGAGTGGGAGCAAGGTAGGTGTTATACTGATACTGCTTGTAGAAAGCAGCAGCAAGATCCTCCCAGTTTTGGACATTAGCTCCCTCCAACTGATAGAACAATTCAAGCTGAGTCCCTGACAGACTATCTTGAAAGAAATGTACCCACAGATTTCTATCAGCTGTGTGGGGTTGGATTTTTCTGACATACGAGCGGAGATGGAGTTTTGGACAGGACACTCCATCGTACTTGGCAAAAATCGGAGCTTTGAACTTATGAGGGATAACCACTCCCAATACCAGTACCCAACCTATCCGAAATCCAAACCAGGTATTTTCTGAATTTCCATAGCGCTCAGACGGTCTTCTAGCGGCTTGTACCTATCCTCAGTAGGAGGATATTTCTCATCATCGTAATCCATATCGTTGTTAGAAACTGCGGGACTAGGGTCCTTTGCTCTTTCTTGGTTCTCCGCGTCCTTGGATGAGGAGGTCATATCAGCTGGTTGTCTCAACCTTTCTCTGAATCTTCTACCCATGTTCAGAATACCAACCTTCTTCTTCTTCTTCTTCTTCTTCTTCTTCTCTTTCAGAATAAGGGTCTTCAGATCCTCTTTCCGTTTAGCCAGACTTATGAACATCTGCTGGAATTGGGTGTTTTGTGCTTGAAGATATTTGATGGCTTGATCGGAAGACATTTCTGCTGAAATAAACAGCGAAAAAGATGAGAAACCTGTAAGGGTACCTGTAATGATGTGCATGATAATGAGATGCACATGTAATGATTTCAAAGACTTTGGGAGATTTAAATTTGTAAAAAAAAAATAACAAAACTTTATTAGCTTCATTTTGAAAGGTTCAACAATTCCTTTAAGGCATTTACAAAGAAGTAAATAAAACAAAACTAAAACTAGAAAACAAAATCAAAAGTCCCATGGTCGCTTCCTCTTTGTGTTGATGTAGTCATTGATCACTCTTTCTTCCTCGAGCTGCCTGGTGAGCTTCAAAATCTTCCTTTCTTGCTCATGGTACTGTTCTCGGTAAGTATCCCGCTTATTCTTCAGCTGAATCCAAGACCTCTGCAACTCCCCAGGATCAGTGGGCATGTAAGGATAAAGAACCGTATAAGGAATGCCTTCTTCATTAGTGGGATCCATAATCACTGGTAATACGGCCTCATAGGGAATCCTAAGCTTTTGTTCACCTTTCCCCAAGCTCGTATGAACCTTTGGCAATGCTCCTTAACATCCTCCTTATAGTCAAATACAATGTCCTCAAGAAGTAACTCGTGGGGATAATCTCTTCGAGCACAACCAAATTGTCGCAAAGCTAGACAAGGATTGTAAGTTATACCCCCTATGATTCCAAGCAATGAGACATTAGGGTATCCCCCACAACGGTTAATAACAGCAGTGTCTTCCATAGCCCGGGAACATCAAAGAATATATGTATGAGCAAGTGACATTATTCTGTAAGACCAACCCAAACCTTCTTCGTTCTTCAGCACAGACTTAGGGAGGTGAAAAATAAACCACCTCGACAACAATGGTATGCAACATATAAGAGTTCCTCTTCTCCCCATAGTACGGGTGTGGAGAGCATGCAAGATATCTCCCAGCAAGGTAGGCACAGGGTTGCGAGAAAGGAAAATATTGACAACATTCACATCTACAAAGGAATCCGGGTTAGGAAAGAGAACCAAACCATAGATAAGAAGAGACAAGACATCTTAGAAAGCTTGAAAATCCAAATCATCACAGAATAGTTGAGCCTGGTCTATCAGAAATTTGGCTAGAAAACCTTCGACCCCGCTTCATGTTTCCCAATTGGATACTACATCAGCCTGTTTCAAATGCAGAGCTAAGGCAATGTCTTCTGGTCTAGGAACTTCTTCCATACCTATGTAGGGTACCTGTTCAAGGATGGATATACCCAATAGATGAGAGAACTCTTCCAAGGTGGGTACCAGCTGGTAATCTGGAAAGGTGAAGCAATGATGCACGGGATCAAAGAACTGAAATAGTACGCTCATCATCTGCTCATCAAGATTTGAAGTAACCAGGCTGAGAAGTTGACCGTGTCTCTTAATGAACATAGAAGTATTGGAAACTCTTGAGGCTAGCTCTTTAAGTTGGGCAGGTATTTGCACAAAGTTGACTCGGATGATATTTCTACGCACGGAAGTCGTGATCTGCAAAATAGAACAAAGATAAATTCCCTTGGTCTTTGAAATGGTTATTGTAATGAAGTATGAATGCCATTTTTTGATGGATGATGTTATGATAAACCACAGGTATAGAAAACACAGATATTGAAAACACAGTCAAATCAAACAAAGCCCTTTGGTTTTAGGCTTGCATGAGGTCAAAGGTAATACCCTCTTGAAGTTAAGTTGGTTTCAACCTGTCCTAGAAAAAGTAACCGGGTTCTAGAGGATCTCAATATCACTGACCATCCTCCATTGGTCATGGTTTCAGCTCACGCAATCTTTTCTTGCAGCCGGAACTATCTCGAGAGTATGGTCTCAATGAGTGTAGCATCGAGTATCAACCAGTTCTCAGCTCTACACTGAGGCCGACTATCTCACTACTTTCTAATGGCCAAGTTGGGCGATTAAAGGTTCTAAGGTCAGTTGATGCTTAACGACACCACGCAGCGGCCCCGTATTCTCCTCGTTTCTCCACAAGGGATACCGGTACCAACCAATGTGCCACATCAACGTAGCTACTGCTTCAACCGTATCGGTCTACGTCGTACAGTTCCCTCACAGTCTATTGCTACTTACCTAAAGGTATCCCTAGATCCGAGTTAGGATCTATAGTAACCCCAAACAGAACCCTTAAAGATAAAGCAAACAAAGCAATTAAGAGAAGCAAATATGATGAACTAGATCCTAAGGTATACCCCACTTATAAAATCCCCAACAGAGTCGCCAGTTTTGTGATACAGTGGCAGAACCGACTGTTTGAAGATGGTTTGCATTTTGCGTTTTGTGTTTGCAAAATGTCGCGGTAAGCAAGAGTCACCACCGACTTTTATTTCATCCGATCGGAAAGGAAAAAAGTACAGAAAAAATCCTTTTTTGAGATATTCTGAGTACAGGGGGTAGATTATAGAAAGGAAAGGTGTTAGCACCCTTTCTATCCATGTTTTTCCATGGGCTCTTAGGTACTTGCTCATCTTTTAAAAAAATTGCTTGTGTGTGTGCTTTGTTTTGAAACAGTTTGACTTCGTAATAACCCTTGTATCAGTCCTCAAGAGTGTGACGAAGTTGTTTTTTGAAAATTGTTTTGAAATGTGTAAGTGTGAAAAGTTTTGATTTGAGCAAATACCTACTAGCATCTACCTACTCGAAAAAAGATCGTTTCTATTATTGTTTCCTTTAGACAGCGCTATCCTACTATTGAGAAATAGGTAGCACCGTCGTTGGAGTTGTAAGGGTCAATTCGAAAGGGACGTACGATCAATAAAGCAATGTTAGGATACCTTAGTAATAACCCTAGAGTCTTAAGATCATATTTGAGGCAACATTTCCGAGGCAACATTTCCGAGGCAACATCCAAACGGGACATTTGATCTTTTTAGACAGGAGGGCAACCACTAAGATAACCTATGCTTAATGACCGTTTACCGAAGGCAACCAAAGTGAGAGTATACCCTAAGAGTGATATGTGCGAGTGATTGGTTTCAATTATTTATCTTTGCACATTAGGGTTTTCTAACCGTGTTAATTTTTCATGCATTCTTGTCATACAATCCTATTAGCATACATCTAAACAGATAAATATTTGCGGGAATTAAAGTGCGAGAAAGTAAATCTACGCTATTACAAGGCTTCGGGGTGGGGGATTAATTACATAGCCAAAACCCGGGGAAAAGCGGTAAGTAAAAAGTCCTAGATTAAACTATTACAAACCATGAACAGTTACAAAAATATTGGCGAAAATAATTAACATGTGCGTGATGTATCAAATACGAAACAACTAGGGTTTTGACCCTTGTCTAAACCTAATTGCGATTGACTAAAAAAAGTATTTTTTGTTTTGTTTTTGTTTTTTTAAGAAAATAAAGAGCATTAAATTAAAAATAAAATCCTAATTCTAATTAATTTTAAATTAAGAAAAAATAAATTAATTTATCCTAAAAACCTATTTTTTTATATTTTTTTTATTTATTTGAGAAAAAAGTAAAGGAATTAAATCATAAATTTACCCTAATCTCTATAAAATTTTATTTATATATAAAAAAAAGGTTAAAATTACCCTAAGTTAAACTAAATTAAATTAACAAAATTAATTTTGATAAAAAAAATCTAATTCTAATTTTTGGATTTCTTGATTTTATGGTTTTATGAAAAATAATTAATTTGTTAATTATAAATAATTAAAGGAAGTATAAAAAGAATTTAAGAAAATAAGAAATAAGGAAGAGATGAGATGGGCCTGTGCTAGCAATTTTGGGGGGGGTGAGTATCTGAATTCCTTGGCCCAAAATGCTGATGGCCCAAACCCTGTGCTGAATCCTATGCACTGATATTCTGATGGTCCATTGTACACCTGCGCGTATGGGACGTTGGATTTGAATCAGGGATGATTTACTAGCTGGATCTTATGAGCGCATAGTATAGGCCAGGTCCTTCCTCTAATGTACCTCCATCTGGACCATCTGCGCTGGCTATTCAATTATGAGTATAATTACATAAATAAAAGATATAGAAAACAAAGCTACTAAGTCCAGTCAGCAAAATTAATTGAGTCAGCAACTAAAGGGACCAATTAAAACACGGGAAAAGGCCACGCACGCGTACACCAGAGTCAGCCGGGGTCAACGACGTCGGAGCTGTGCTCCGATCGTCTTCTCCGGTAGGGGCACTTCCTGAATCCTGCGAAAACAACAAAAACAGGCCAAACAAAATAACCAGATCCATTAATTAGGGCATGGCGATCATCATGATGGTATTTTCGTGGTTCAACACTGCCTGCTTGCATCGAAACGAAGCTTCAACCAATATGATCCCTAACAATGGTGATTTATGTTTTAGCCACTAGAAACCTCAAACGATGGTCCACTCATGTTCTAAACATTCACGTGAACTCAATGGCATGGTTAGCATGAATTGAATCAAGCTGTAAATGAAAGTATGATCAATAGAAATTTTGCAAGGTATATGTTCATGTATGCATAGTCTCAGCATGCATGGCTATGTAAAAAGAGTGCGTTTATACCTTGTCTTACCTGTGGATCACAACGGAGTGGATGAAAAGTCTGGTAGACGACTGAAACTTTGAATTCTATTTTGATCCACTTGTTTGAAGTTTTAAATGAAATTTACCCTTGGGAGGCTGCTGCTGACCCGTGATAGGGTTTTGGGATGGCTTTCTTTATATATGGAGGGCGAATTAGGGTGATAATAACCAACCAATATCTCATCATTAAGAAGAGAATAATCTTGTTTCTTAAAAAGCCAAAGTTTCCAAAAGTGATGAAAGATCTATTTTGTGCATGTTTTGATGCCTTGGTCGCGGCATTGGGCTCGTGGGGGTGCAAGGGAGTCAACAAACCAGCCCACACTCATTTATTTCATTTATTCCTTATTTTATTTAAAATAACTTTAAATGAATAAAATTATGATAAAATAGAATAAAAATGTAGAAAATGAAATATATGAATTAGTGGTCCTTGATGGGCTTAAGAATAGGTTTGACTCAAGAAAACCAAAGCTCAAAAAAATTTTTGCAAAATGGTCTATACTTGTTTCATAAACTTTTTCAAAATCCACCAACTTCTCCAATGCACAATTCTCTCACTTTTGATCATATGAGAGTGTTCTTGGACTCTTTAGAAAGCTTGAGATGTCCCCTAAGCAGCACTTTTGGTCTCATCTCAATTGAGTCTTCCATGTTCATGTATGAAGCTTTGACCCAAAAGGTGTTTTTGTTGACTTTCCAAAATGACCTATAATGTCAAAATTCATATCTTCTTGTGAGTGCATATTTTGAACTTAGAAGATGAAGATGAATTGTAGGGAATAACATCCTCTTCAAAATGAGCTTTGAATGGGTCATTTCTGATAAAGTATGAGAAAATTATCCTTGGTCAAATTTGAGTTGACTTTTCCTGCAAAACCCTAATTTAGCGACTTTTGGGTTTTGATGAATTGTGAGCAATCCTTGATGAATCATGATCAACCCTTGATCAAATGATGAATGTTACTTCAAAATGAGGATGTTGACCAAAAATCTTGAAGTTTTATTGTATGTGGGCCATAGTTGACCTTTGACCTAGCACATTCGATTTTCAGGCCTTTGAGCAATTGACTGAGCAAACTTCTTCTGCAAGGCTTGAAACTTGACATGGATGATATTGAAAATATATTAGGACAATGGTGAGAATTTGGGATCCTTTGGACTCAAGCATCTTGATGAAAAATGAAACCCTAATTTGAGGTAGACTGCCTTAGGAGAGAGTTTGTCTGGTCAACCTTTGAACTTCCTTGAGCAATTTGGGGACCTCACTTATCATTTGTTGAGAAATATGGGAGGGAAAATTTTGGGGTACAAAAATAACTATGGATGAAAAGGGTGCTAACACCTTCCCTTTTCATAACCTACCTCCCGTACTCAAAAAATCTTAAGGTCTTTCCTGTTCTTTTCACCCTTTCCTTATTGGATAAAAGAAAAGTCGGTGGCGACTCTTGCTATCCGCAACATTTGCAATAAAATGCAAAACAAGTCAGTTCTCCCACCGCATTACAGGACTGGTGACTCTGCTGGGGACTACTAAAAAGAGGGGTTACCTTTAGAGTTAGATCGCTTTTAAATTCTTTCCTTGTTTTCTTTAGATGCTTTACATTTAAGGGTTGCTCGGGTTTACTTTTCTTGCAAAGATCCTACACCTGGATCTGGGGGTATTTTAGGTAAGTAGCAATAGATCATGGTAACTATACGGTGTATATCGAATGGTTGAAGTTATGGCTACATTAGTGCGGGACATTGGTTTGTACTGGTGTCCCTCGAGTCAGTCGGGGAGAATACTAGGTTGTCACATGGTGTTATAAACACTAACTAACCTTTAGAACCTTAATTGAACCAACTTAACCATTAAAAGGTAGTGAGATAGCTGAATTTGGTGAGGTCTGAAGTTGGTTGATACTCGATACTACGCTCATTGAAATTCGACTCTCGGGTTTTGTTTGGTGGCAACTCAGTTGTTGTGCTAAATGAAACCTGTGGGAAAAATCAGTGATATTGAGATCCCTATAACCCGATTACTTCTTTAGGACAGGTTGATCCAAATAAACTTCAAGAGGATACTTACCTATGAACCTTGTGCAATCCTTAAACATAAGGCTCTTGTGTGCTTTGTTTGTGTTTGTTATCTGTTTAAACATAACATTATATCATGACTAACCATTTCAAGGATCTAGGGGATTTATCTTTGTTCTGTGTTGCAGGGTCATGACTTGAAGTCGCGGGAATGCTATCCAAATCAACTTCGTAAGGATACCTTCCAATCTTGAGGAATTAGTCTCAAAGGTTCCTAACAATTCTCAATTCACCAAGAGACATGGTCATCTACTCAGTGTGGTTACTACCGGTTTCCAGGAAGACATGATGAGTGTTTTGCTCCAGTTATTTGATCCTAAGCATCACTGCTTTACTTTCCCATATTATCAATTGGTGCCCACAATGGAAGAATTCTCTAAGTTACTCGGAATTCCTATTCTTGATCAGATACCTTTCACCGGTCTAGAGCAAATTCTAAAACCTGAAGACATTGCAGCCGCCTTACATTTGAAACAATCAGACGTTGTATCTAATTAGGAAACGATAAATGGAGTCAAGGGTTTTCCTCCTAAATTTCTGATAGAGAAGGCTCAGTGGTTTCTAGATTCCATGGGTTTTCGTGCTTTTGAGGATATTTTGGCTTTACTAATCGATGGTTTGGTACTTGTTGTACCCCAAAATTTTCCCTCTCATGTTTCCCAAGGTTTTTTTCTCTTATATGGGTGGTTACAAACACTTGCCTAAAGAAAATGAAATTTTTTAATGTTAGCAAAGTGTCTTTCAATTGGCAATTCAACAATGTCCTTCGATTGGCGTCTGAACATGGTATTTCGATTGGCATCTGAGCAAGCTTCAATTGGACGTTGAACTTCCTTCGACGCAAGCCTAATTCACAAGCTTCGATTGGGTGTTGGGCCTCCTTCGATCAAGTTCAATTCACAAGGCTTCGACTGCGCATTGGTTGCTTCAGGCTTGCCTTTAATTCACAAGGCAAGAACTTCCTACATGCCTGCTTCTATTCACAAAATAGTAGTCCCCTGCAGACAAGCTTCGATTGGACATCTAAAGATCCATTTGAGCAAGATTTGGTCCATAAGTATCATTCCAACAGGGCCTTATCTATGCTTTCCTTCAACGCTAGGAAAAATACTCCCTCTGTGTGTGCCTTTAGCGCACTAGGCAAATACTCCTTATGTGTGTGCCTTCAGCGCACAAAGCAAGAATCCCCTACAAGTTTTTTTCAATTCACCAGCAGTGGACTCTTGCATACAAGCTTCGATTAAGCATTGAGTCTCCTTAGATCAAGCTTAGTTCACAAAGCTTCCACTCGGCAAAAGGCCCATTCAGCTTGTCATCAGCACACGTATGCCTCTTTATGCTTGTCTTTGGTCTACTATGGTTACTGAATACAAGCTTGCCTTATAATGGGTCTTGGTCCTACATGTGGCCAGGCCCAGGCCTCTTGTGAATTAGCATTCTAAGGTGGTGACAAAGGAGGTTTTCGATTGGCCAGATTGAAGTTTTCGTTTGATTTGTTTAAATCAAGCAGCTAGGATAAGTGATAGACTCAATCGAAGAAACTCTAATAAGGAGGTTTCTGAACACTTCAAATCAAGACTCTAGGCTATTCGAAGGAGGCAATTAGAGTCATTCAAAAGAGGACATTTGAAAGTCAAATGTGTCTAGATTCATAGCAAGGGACAAGAAACCATGTCTTTGGCAAAGTTTCAAAGTAATATTTATGGCCTTAAAACACCAACTTAATGGTTGTTTATTCCTTTGACCTCTTGCCCCCTCCATCCCCTCTATATAAGGAGCACACTAGCAACGAAAAAGGAGGACATGGAGACAAGAAAGAAATACATGCAAAAATTTCCTATCGAAAGAATACCCACACTGCCTCATAAAGCATATCAAAATTCTAACTAGTTTTGCAGGTACCCTCAGTCCAAACTAGTAAATCACACATTGATCCTGAGATCTCCAGGGACATCTCCAACACCACAGATCCATACATTATTGTTGGTAATGAAAAAATGTAAAGAATCAAATTTTACGTTTTTTTTTTGCATGTCATGTTAATTTGTATTCATAATCGAAGGACCTGGGTGTGACACCCAGGTTCGTGTTTGTTTTTTGTCTCTAAAGCCTATACTGCAGATCCAGCCTAAACCGGCTAATGCACACGGAATTGAAAGACCTGGGTTCGACACCCAGGTCATGCTTTTGTTTTTGCTAACATTTTTTTGTAGATCTAGTGCCCCCCACAGGCAATCCATCAGGCACTTTCAACACAGCCTTCCCTAGATCAAAGGATGGCATCCTTCACTGGATCGAAGGATAACATCCTTCATTGGCTCGAAGGCCACATATCTTCACATGATCGAAGGCCATTCTTCACTAGGATCGAAGGCTATCATTTTTCTTTGATCGAAAGACTCTTCTTCTTATATTTATTTTTTTACTTTTAATGATTTCTTTTAAGTCAAATAATTAATTAAAAATAATCATAAAAAAACTTAGGATTAGTTTTTTTTAATTAAATTTTAAAATTAATTAATTAATTAATTTTAACATTTTTTCCAAAATTAAAATAAGTTAGAATTTAGGGTTTAATTTATGTTAAAATTATTTTCTCATAACCAAAAAAATACAAAAGTATATTAGGGTTAGCTTCTTTTACAACCTAGAATAATTTTCCATTAATACTTACTTCTTTTTAATTAAATTTAAACTTGGATTTAAATATTTTTTTTAAAATAAAATAAAAATTTTGTTTACTTAGAAATTTTCTTAGGGTTTTAAATGTTCGTCTTTATTTCGCGCGCATTATTTGACTTTCGCTTTTTTTTTATGATAATGTATCTGCTGACAGTATGTAATAGATTAAACTAGGGATTTTACTGCTTTTCTTTATTTCCTTTCCCCCATTTGGACATGTAAATACCCCTTCCCTGAAGCACTGTAACAGTGTAGGATTTAAATTCTCGTACTTTAAGTTTCTGCAAGATATTAACTGTTAGTAATTAGGCTTGTATGGAAATACTAATAACGAAACACTGGTAAACCTAACACAAAAGATAAAAAGGTAACTGAACATAACACACATTTCACCTATGCACCTCTAGGGTACCCCCACTTTGGTTGCCTTTGGAAATAAAACAGTCATGTCTCTCGAAATGGGGACGCTTTAGCAAAGACCCGTAAATCAAAAGATCATAATCCCTTGATGACCCTACATTGTTGCCTTTCGGTAAATGATTTAGTCCCTAAACAAAATTGCTAAAGCGTCTCCACATGTTACCTTTATGAATGTACGTCCCTTCGATTTTCCCTCATACATCCAACGATAGAGTCACCTACTCACTAATAGTAGGGTAGCATTGTCTAAAGGATAGGAGGAAAAGAACAACTTCTTCGAGTCCAAGTAGATAGTTGTTAAATGCTTTCTCAAGTAAAACAAACTCTTTTTACACTTACACATTTCAAAAAAACAACTTTCAAAAACATTTGCTCTGTCAACACTCTTGAGGACTGATACAAGAGTTATCACAAAGCAAATCGCCATACTAAGGCATTTCAAAACATTTTTCAAAACACACAAAGCACAAGCAATTTCAAAACATGGGCTAGCATCTAAGAGCCCGTAGAAAACTACGGATGGAAAGGGTGGTAATACCTTCCCTTTCCATAATCTACCCCCCCTTACTCAGAAAACTCTCGAAAAATGTCTTTTTTCTGTTCTTTTCACCCTTTCCTTAATTTGGATAAAAGAAAAGTCAGTGGCGACTCTTGCTTACCGTAACATTTGCGAATACAAACACAAAACCAATATTAACAATCGGTTCTACCACCATATCAAAGAACTGGAGACTCTGCTGTGGAGTCTATAAAAAGTGGGGTTACCTTAGAGTTAGTTCATTATTTAACTGCTTTTTTGAGCTTTATTTGCTTTACTTTTGAGGGATTTGTTTGGGTTACTATGGATCCTACAACCGGATCTAGGGCACATATGGTACGGTGGCAGAACCGACTGTTATATCGGTTTTGCATTTTGTATTCGCAAATGTTGCGGTAAGCAAGAGTCGTACCCGACTTTTATTTTATCCAACAAAGGAAAGGGTGAAAAGAACAGAAAAAAAACCTTTTTCGATATTTTCTGAGTAAGGGGGTAGATTATGAATAGGCAAGGTGTTAGAACCCTTTCCATCCGTGGTTTTCCACGGGCTCTTAGATACTTGCTCATTTTTGAAAATTGCTTTCGTGTTTGAGTGTTTTGAAAAGTTTGTTTGCTTTATGATAACTCTTGTATCGTCCTTAAGAGTGTTAATAAAGCGTTTTTGAAAAATGTTTTGAAAGTGTTGTGTGAAAAAGTTATTTTTGAGCAAGTACCTAATAGTTATCTACCTACTCAAAAAAGGTGTTTTTTTCTCCTTTCCTTTAGACAAAGCTATCCTAATATTAGTGAGTAGGTAGCCCTAACCATTGAATGTTGAGGGACTATAGAAGGGACGTTTATGGTCACTAAGGCAACTGGGCAAGAACTTTTAGTAATTATCCTAAAGTTCTAAGATCACTTTTTAACCGAGGCGGCGTCAAAAGGATCATCGAGAGACTTGTGATCTCTTGAACTAAAGGACAACCACTAAAAATTCTCACATTTCGAGAATTGTGAATGTTTCCAAAGGCAACCGAAGTGGGAGATACCCTAAGGTTAAACATGTGCAAGTGAATTGTTTCAGTTCATTTATCTTGCAATTTAGGGTTATCTAATCGTTTTCATTTATAGTCTTTCCATGCAAACCTAATTACTAGCAGTTAATAGAGCAGAAAGTAAAAACAAGAAGATAGAGTCTTATGCTATTACAGGGCCTCGATGAGGGGGATACATAACCAAAACTGGGGAGTACAGAAATCAAAAGCAGTAAATAAACCCTAATTTAAAACTTTTACACACCATCAATAGTTACAATAATTGGAAAAGAAAATAAAATGGAAAAATGGTAAACGCGCCAAGGTCAAGACAGGAACAAGTTGAAAAGTCCTAAAAATCTAATTAATTTAGAAAAAATATTTTTTGTATTTTATTGAGAAAAATATTTAAAAATTTTAAACCTAACTTCTAATTAGTTTTATTTAAATGAAATAATTTAATTAATTAATTTTCAAAAATTAATTTTAATTATGAAAAACCTAATTCTATTCTTTTGTGATTTTTGATTTTATGATTAATTGAAAAAAAATTTAATTTAAGACAATTAAAATAGAAATAAAGAAATTAAAACCAAAAAGAGAATGGGCCTGATGTTGTTAGTCAATTTGGGGGTGTGGCGCTGCAATTTGTGTTAGGCCTAGATGCGCAGGCCCATCAGCCTGCATGAGAACCAGTGTTGCTAGCCCCTGGGGGTTCACCATGTGCAACGCGCTTGGATCGTTAGATCTAGTGTTGTACGTATCAAATGGTGATGAAGTGGTGATGCAGGGTATGCACGTGGGATACGCTATATGGGATCTTGCAAGAAACATTAGAAAAATGTAAAATTGGTGGACCTGGGATCGAACCCAGGTCCCTTCCTTCACATGCCTTATGCCTTTACCATCTATGCTGCCTGCTCATTCATGACTATAATAACACAAAGATAATATAATGGTAATTCAGTCAAAGTGTCAAACTTTCAAACGCGCCAAATCAGATCTCACATGGACCAATGATAATATGACAATTAAGCCACCGGAGTCTGCGCAAGTCAACGGTGCCGGAGTCCAACTCCAGTCACCTCCCTAGTTGCCTCAAAATTCCAAACCTGCAAATCACGCAAGATAAAGGTGCAAAGGGTCCCCTACCCCCTATTTCGAGGGATGCGATGACGATGGCGGTGTCATTTTTGACTGAAACAAACTACAAATTCATATATGAAAAGGAAGGATCTTCGTGCCCTAACAATGACACTTTTCTGTTTCTACGTCAAAACTTGCATATAATGGTTCTAAACACACGCAAACATGATGTTAAGCACAAATATATACAGAGATATCATTTATGTTGCATGAAATAAGAGTTTGAGATCAATGAAATATACCAAACTGTGAGTTGTTAGAAGGGACGATCTTCTGTGCTTTGGCCTTCAAAAATGGATTACTTCAATCCCTAGGGTCCTGAGAAGGGTGATAGGATGCTTGGATCTGATGGATGTTGGTGGATCGAGCATTTGGGAATTTCACTACTCTTTGAATTTTTTTGAAATTTTCTAGGGCTTCTCTAAGGCAGTTGTGCGTATCCTTGTGGTCTGAACTTGTTAGGAATATATAGCGTATCATATTAGGTCAACAAAAGGAGTAAGAATCCTTGGCATTGAGTGTAAACAAATATGCTTCAAAACCTTCCAAAAAAGAATATTTTCTTCCTTTCATGGCTTGCACGATTTCCCTTGATATAATCAGCATATATTGTCCATTATTTAATAGAAAATTGATTTCAAATCAATCTTATATTATTTCCATTATTTATTTATTTAATTTTGAATTTTAATGAATAAAATATCAAAATAAATAACATAAATAATATAATAATGCATGGGTGGGCTTAGAGGTCGTGGACCATGTTGGGAATAAGTTTAGATCATAGAAACTAAGGCCCGTTTGAAAGAAATCCAAGATTGATCAATATTCTCTTCATGCATTTTTCAAAAATTGGTCAATTTTAGCAATGCATATCTCTCTCAATTTTAACCCTATGAGGGTGTTCTTGAACTTTTAAGAGAGCTTAGGATGTCCTCTAAACAACCCTTTTAGTTTCATCTCAATTGGATCTTCCATGTTCATGTAAGGAGCTTTGACCCAAAAAGGTGTTTTTGTTGACTTTTTGAAAGGACCCATAATGTCTGAGCTTGTATCTTTCAATTGATGCATTTATTGAACTTGAGGGCTGAAGAGAATTTGTGAACTGGGTTCTCTTTAACATGAGCCTTGGTGGAAAAATTTCTGATAAAGTGTGAGAAAGTTATGGCTGGTCAAAGTTCAGTTGACTTTTCCTATAGAAACCCTAATTAGCGATTTTTGACTTTTGATGAATTAGGAGCATTTCTTAAGGAATCATGATCAACCTTTGATCAAATGATGGATATCACTTCAAAATGTTGATGTTGACAAAAAATCTTAAATTTTGAATGTATATGGGCCACAATTGAATTTTGACCTAGTATAGTTTATTTGCAAGCATTTGAGCAGTTGACTGAACAAACTTGTAGTGAAAGGCATGAAATTTGTCATGGACAATCTTGAAGACATATTAGGACCATGGAAAACATTGGAGACCATTAGAGCTCACACATCTTGATGAAAATTGAAACCCTAGTTAGAGGTTCATCGCCTTAGGAGGAGAACTTGTCTGGACAATTCTTAGTCATCCTTGAGCAATTTGAGGACCTCAATGGGCATGCCTTGAGTAAAATGAGAGGGAAAATTTTGGGGTACAACAGCTGCCCCTGTTCAATCTTCTTAGACCTGAGGATGTAGATTGGCTTGTCTGCCTTTCGTAATCTGAAGGTGGAAGATGATTGAACACTAGAGTGCCCAGAAATTTGCACTCGTCTGAAGTAACACTGTTGGTGGATAATATCAGGAATGGGCTTACAGATGCCATTTGGAAAAGATGACAGAAGATTGTCAGAGATAGGCTTAAGGATTCCATTCAGAGAAAGTGACGGAGATCGTCAGAGATGGGCTTAAAGATGCCATCTAGAGTAGATATTGATTTTCCTAAGAGACTCCTTTGTGGGGATTCCTGTTCCTGTCGTGTGAGGAGGACTCCACTGAGGAATGGTTGTCTATGTTTCAGGAAATAGGGTCTAGGAGCTTCAGTTGTCCATTACTCTACTAGGGAGTTATCTCTTGACTGGAGAGACAAAAGCAAACTGTTATCTAGTCGGGATCCAGACTTCACAGTGACTTACTGAGGACAATAAGGCTGACTGCTATCTAGTCGTATTCCAGGCTTCACGGCGACCTACTGGGGAATATGAAATTAACTTCTATCTAGTCGGTCCCAGGCTTTGTGGTAATTTGACGGAGTAAACTGCTATTTGGTCGGATTCTAGGCTTTACAGTGTCTTTAACTGGATAAGAATCAGAAAATCTTAGGATCAATTTAACTGAACCAGAGATAGTATCTACTGGAAAAGAATAAGGATAAACCATTAGTCGATTTAAAACTGAACCAGTAGAAGTCTTGAATTATCTTTAACTGGAATAAAATCAGAGAAATCTTAGGGTCGATTTAACTGAACCAAAGAAAGTATCTACCATAAAAGAATCAAGATAAACCATTGGTCAATTTAAAACTGAACCAGCAGAAGTCTTGAATTATCTTTAACTAGAATAGAATCAGAGAAATCTTAGGGTCGATTTAATTGAATCAGAGAAAGTATCTACCAGAAAAGAATCAGGATAAACCATTGGTAAATTTAAAACTAAACCAGCAAAAGTCTTGAATTATCTTTAACTGGAATAGAATCAGAGAAATCTTAGGGTCGATTTAACTGAACCAGAGAAAGTGTCTACCGGAAAAGAATCAGAATAAACCATTGGTCGATTTAAAACTGAACCAGCAAAGGTCTTGAATTATCTTTAACTGGAATAGAATCAGAGAAATCTTAGGGTCAATTTAACTGAACTAGAGAAAGTGTCTAACAGAAAAGAATCAGAATAAATCATTGGTCGATTTAAAATTGAACCAGTAGAGGTCTTGAATTATCTTTAACTGGAATAGAATCATAGAAATCTTAAGGTCGATTTAACTAAACCAGAGAAAGTGTCTACCGGAAAGGAATCAGAATAAATCATTGGTCGACTTAAAACTGAACCAGCAGAGGTCTTGAATTATCTTTAACTGGAATAGAATCAGATAAATCTTAGGGTCGATTTAACTAAACCAGAGAAAGTGGCTACCAGAAAGGAATCAAAATAAATCATTGGTAGATTTAAAACTGAACCAGCAGAGGTCTTGAATTATCTTTTTGAGGAAAATGTTGAAATAGCCCTTCATGAGATGTAGCCTTTGAGAAGACTGCCAGGCCATGTAAGTAGTTAATGATGTTTGTTGATTGATCTTTCCTGAAGAGGTAAAGAATTAGTTATATGCAATGTCATGATGTATGAAATGCATTGTGTAATGATGTTCTCAAAATAAATGAGATTGTGTTGCATGCAATATGTATGTGCATGCCATGATGTATGAACATGGAATGCTGTTGCAACATTTCCTAGTCTGGGAAATAAGTCCCTGACTACTACTGGAGAGTACTAGGAAGCTGAATCTCGGACTGTTGTTTGGTAGATGAGGAAAGTGATTCTTTCATTTCTGTTGGGGATGATGAATGGAGATGATTTTCCAGGGATTTCCTCTTTTCGTTCGGGGATACTCTGCCGAGGATCTTTGACTTCTTCTTGAGAAAGCTTCGTTGGGGAGAAGATGCTCTGTTGGAATATTTTACCAAATGTAGAAAAATAAACTTTGTTGGGTGATGAACTTCCGCAACTAGAGAAATAAACTCTATCGGGGATGAGGATTTATAAACTGTTTGGGATTTGTAAAACTCAACTGGGGAACATTGATTTAAACTCTCTGAGGGAACTTTGCTGGAGAAAGTAATTCTTGCTTGGGGAAAAAAAGGTTAAAACTTTGGTTGTTTTCACTCTACAGGAATATAGACATCACCAGGATGTATGCTGAGGATGCGGCGGTGACTTTGCATTAGGACTTCTCTTCCCCTGTACCTGTTGGAGAAAGTAACTGCGGGGACTACATATGGCTTTTTAGGCATTGTCCCATTTCTTAAAGTCATTAGCAACTGTCTTTCTGTTTTTTATGCAAGTATTTGTAAACAGTAATCATATTCAAATGCATATGTCGAAATAATCACTGGACGTTTTTGCAAAACAAAATAGAAAAATAGAAAACAAATAACTTTGTACTTTCAAAGAAATTATTTGTATTGATTTTGAAGTTTGCCTATAACTGGCGTTTTTGTACAAAAGAAACTGACATTCTAGTAAGAGAATGTCATCGCAAAAGTGGAAACTGTAGTATAAAGAGAAAACAATTATGTGTAATAATCCCATCGAGTTTCAATTCTGCTATTGCCCTTATGTCCTTAAGCGTCTCATCACTTTGCTACTTGTCCGAAGCTGACTGGATTGATTGGTACCGTTTGAGCTTGATGGTTGATACTGAAGTCTGGTTTCAAGGTGATCCAATGGAACATAGTTGTACGCTTTAAATCCCTAACTTTTTTGCCCAGTCCATCCCGGAGAACCAAAAAGGTTCGGGAAAAAATTAGGGATAAAACAAAAAAATTTGTACACCCGGCAAGTTAAAAACCCGAAAGGGCGGCTTGGGCAAAAAAGGGTATCCCGGTGGATCAAAAACCCGAAAGGGAGGTCCAGGCAAAAGTTAGGGAATTAAAGCGTATGAGTATGTCCTGTTGGATCACCTTACGGACAACCTTTGGCTTCAACTAATAAACTCAGCGGTTCTTATCAATTCAACCAGCTTCGGACAAGGCAATAAATAGATAAGATGCTCAGAGACACGAAGGCTATAGCAGAATGGGAACCCCATGGGATCATTTCACATAGCTATCTTTTCTATGTATCAAATTTTAATTTTTTACGACAGCATTCTCTTACAAGAATGTTTATCTCATTGTACAAAAATACTTACAAAAAGTCAATACAAAGTTATCCCTTTGAAAGTGCAAAACTATCTGTTTTTCCTTTACTCTTATGTTTTGTTTGCAAAAACGTCCAATGATTTATTTTTGAATGTAACTACCGTTCACAAATGAACAAAATAGAAAGACAATCACTAATGGCTTTAAGAGATAGGGAAATCTCTCTAATCTATTTCCATAAAATCCCCTGCAATGTGCAGATTAATCTTCAGCAGAACAAAACTTGCAATTATCACTCCCTGTTAAAAGTCGCCAAATTTTTCAAGATTCCCTAACAGGTTTTAACAAGCAATACACGACATTTCCCTTACAACAATGTTTATTTCTCTAAGTGGAAATTCATCAACACTTCAAAATAGGAAGGCTTGCACTTCGTATCCTCAGCACCAGTCAGGGATTTATTTTCCCCAATCCAACAAACAGTACATCAGATTAGCTCACATATGCATACATCGCATCCATATATCATAAACATCGATAACACGAATGCATGTATCACAATCTCATTATACCATGCATTTCATACAACATGACATTGCATATTAGCTAACATTTTACCCTTTTCAGGATAAGGTTAATCAATATTAACAATGTTCAAAGAATATCATATACAATTCAGATATGCTCCAGACACGGATGCCATCCTGATACTCATTCATATTCTCTCTCAGATACAGTACAGATACGCTCCATACACGGACGCCATTCTGATACTCATTTAGATTTAGCTCTCGTATACAGTTCAGATATGCTCCAGACACTGATGCCATCCTGATACTCATTCAGATTCTCTCGGATACAGTACAGATACGCTCCAGACACGGTCGCCATTCTGATACTCATTCAGATTTAGCTCTCGGATACATTTCAGATACGCTCCAGACACGGATGCCATACTGATACTCATTCAGATTCTCTCTCAGATATAGTACAGATACGCTCCAGACACGGATGCCATTCTGATACTCATTCAGATTTAGCTCTCGGATACATATCAGATACGCTCCAGATACGGATGCCATCTTAATACTCATTTAGATTCAACTTTCAGATACAGTTCAGATGCGCTCCAGACACGGATGCCATCCTGATACTCATTCAGATTCAGTTTTCAGATACAGTTCAGATACGCTTTGGACATGGATGCCATCCTGATACTCATTCAGATTCGGCTCTCAGCAATCATTTTTTGAATGTCATCTTTAAGCCTAATCCCTGTACCATCAACCATCACATCACCGAGTGCAAATTTCTGGGCACTCTAATGTCCAATCATCTTCCACCTTCGAGTCATGAATGGAAAAACTCGCCAATCTAACTCTCCAGGCTTAAGAAGATTCAACAGGGGCAGCTGTTGTACCCCAAAATTTTCCCTCTCACTTATCAAGAATTTGCTCACATGATCTCCTTTGGCTCAAGATTGCATTAGGGTTGATCAGCTCAAGACACCTCCTTAAGCACTGATGACCAAAATTAGGGTTTGAGATTGCACAAGGATATTTGAACTTCCAATGCCCCATATTAATTTCATGGATCATTATGGACTCTCAATATTACTCATGCCAAGTTTCAAGCTTTGGATCACACTTTTGCTCAGCTAATTAAGCAGTTGACCTAAAAATCAGTTGTATTTGGGAAAAAGTCAACTATGGACAATTTACAGTCAAACTTCATAATTTTTCATCTACATCAACATTTTAAACTCATATGTATCATTTGATCAAGTTTGGACCACAATTCCTCATGAAATTTGATCAAATCTTCAAAAGGGCTAAATGGTCAAAATTAGGGTTTTGACTGGGATATTTCTGATTTTTGACCTAGCAAATGATCAATTGGTTTAAGGCATGATCTCAAGAGTCCAATTGCATCATTTTGACCTATTGACATCGCTCAAAACATTTCTCAAGTCTAGTGGATTGACAGATGAATTTTCAGTCAATTGATCAAAAGTCAACTGTATACTGAAAAGTCAAACTTTGACTTTTTGGTCAAAATCAAATGTCAAAGATCACAATTCATAGAAGCATGCCAAAATATGAAAATTATTCATCAAGAAATCAAAAATTCAAGATTTCATTTTGAAAAAGTTAAAATTTCTAAACTTGGAAATTTTTCGAAGTGTTGGAAATTTCTTATTTATTCACAACTTTGAGCAAAATTTTAACCATGATGCAAGATGATTCAAAAGAAACTTTCAACATGAAAGTTTTAGATCTCCATGAAATATATAATATTGCTTTACACAAATCTTTCCAAAAGTTCTTGGATCTCAAGTTATAATTTTAAGAATACATGGTCATGAAACAAAACACTTAGTGAATTTTTGCCCTAATTTGGTCAGGATTTTGACCCAACTTCATGGAACTTTTTCATATATTTATAAGGGGAATTTTCAAAAGTGATTCAAATAGGTTTTGTGTATCACATTACAAGCTTTCCAAAATGTCTAAGAACTCCCCGAGATCTATTTTGAGTAGGGAGAATCAAAGAGATAAAGGTAGGGTTTTCACACTTGAATTACAAGTCATTTTGTGATGAACAAGATTCAAAATTCAAACTTATGTTGCATAACCTATACTTTTCAGGCCTCAAACTCGTTAGGCACTCTATAATTAATTGCTTGCATAGCTGTTAGAGGTCTCAATTCAAGTATTCAATGCAAGGTCATGTTTTATATTCATTTTGGGAAGAAAGTGCACAATGTCATTTTGATAAAGTAGCTTTTTGCATAAAACTTGTTCTTAAGCCTTGCACTTGTTCTCTTCTGATCATACATGTCTTATAACTCAAGAGAAACTTGTTTAGACACTTACAATCACCCATCCCATGCTTGTACTACACATTGAAACTTGTTTTTCCACTTTTCTTCAAAATCAAGTAACCTAGCAATTAGCTTGTAACTTGTACTTCTGACTATCCAAAGCACTCAAGACCTTTTTGCTTATATATACACAAGTTATTTTCCATAAATCCCACGCATGCGTAAGCCCTGAAAACACCAAGAACACAGAATCACCAAAAACACCTCAAAACTTGCCATTTCTGAGTTTTGAATCCAATCTCCAAATCTACTCGTGCGTTTCTTGGCCTTTTACTTTCGAAAGCTTCTAAATAACATACACAAACAATTCCAACACCTGCAACACCATTATAACACCTCCATCATCATCCACCATTTTCAAAAACAGCACCTTGCACCTTAACTTCTCCAGAACTCCTCCGGCACTTTCAGCGCAAGTTAAGCATCACATTAGCTTCCTGGGAACTTGAGGAAGCTAATCCAATCGTTGGAACTCACTAAAATCTACTCAAACTCAAAACATGATACCCTCTTGCAAGGTAAGTTTTCCGACTTTTGACTCTTCATACAAGCATCATTAATGGTTTATTTGTGAATGAAAAATGTAGATATCATTGCCCAAAAGCTAACCATGTCCATAGTTTTCATTTATATTGCTTGAGCTTAGAGAATTTTAGGATTGAAGTTTCTGAAATTTTTATGGTTCAGATTAGGGCCATTAAAATTCATGCTTGTATTTGATCTATAATTTTATTGCTTTGCATTTCTGAAATCGTGCGGAAATTTGCTACAAGATTCATGTTTACATTTTTGCAAATGGATGAGAGATGAAAAAGATGCAGGTACTCTGGCTGGGCGTGAGGTTGAAGATGAAGTTTAGGCCATGGACTTGTTTACTATTACATATTTATGGTTTGATTTATATAAACGGATGTATAGCCACCCCAGTGGTAGAAGCGCGCGCCTATGACTATAGGGACCTGGATTCGAGCCCCAGTGGTACCCTTTTTACTTGATTTCTCACATTTTCCTTACTTTTGTCATTTGTTTGCAACACTGGGCCTCATCCCTTGGGCCTTATATTTTTTTCTTACTACTGACCCCCCTTGCTGGCTATTCACACCCCTGGCCCAATTTATTTTCTTTTTCTCATTTTTATTTATTTGCTTTCTTAAATATTTTATCTAATACTAAAAAAAATAGAAAAAATATAAAAAACATTAGATTTATATTTTGACATAGTTTATTTATTTTTTACACAAAAAAATTATTTTATTTAATCATTACTTTATTTATTTTACTAATAGGTTTTTAAATTTAATTTAAAAACTAGGGTTTTAGTTATTTTATTTTACTTAATTTAAATATTTTATTTTAAAATGTAAAAAGACCAAAAATATTTTATAATACTATAAGTTATTTTTAAGACAAAAATACCAAAAATATTCTTCTTATAAACTTAATTTCTTTTGTTAATCAATTAATAGATTAGGGTTTTATTTAAATTCTTTTCCTAGTAAATTTAGGTTTTCCTTTTTACTAATTTAATTAATTATTTTTATTTTAGTTAATTAGGTTAAAACAAAACCCCTTTTCCCTAAAAAATCCAAATAAACATCCATTTACATTCTTGTATATTTATTCATTTTGTACATTATTTTATTCAATTCTTGTACAAATTCAATATGGTTGCAATAGATAATTAGGCTTTATTTTCTTGCAATCCCCATTTATAATTTGTACACCCCATCCCGCAAGTATTGTAATAGCGTAGTAATTCCAAATTCCGCAATTTATCGCTTTATATACAAATGCTAGTAATTAGGGTTTGTATGGGAAGACTAAAATCAATCAATTAGAAAACCCTAATCAAAGACAAAACCAAACATGAAAAACAGTACACTTGCACACAAGCACCCTTAGGGTAAAATCCATTTGATTGCCTTACAAAATGGCCATATTACGCATGTGAGGTATCTTAGCAAAAACGAGCAAAATATAAGATCATAGTCCCTTGATGACGCTATCTATGTTGCCTTTCAAATGATCTTAGTCCCTAAAAGATAATGCTAAGGTACCTTGCAACATTGTTAATCATGGTTATACGATGACCCACGTCCGTCCCGTTTACATCCAAAGATAGGGTTACTTATTAAATCAATGATAAGATAACAATGTCAAAGGAAAGAGGAAATGAACATGAAATACTTTTTGAGTAGGTAGAATGCTCCTAATTACTTGCTCTATTTCAAAATAAAGCATCCTTGCTATTTTTAAAACAAACACCTACACTTCCAAAACATCTTACAAACTTGAAAATATTTTCAAAAGATCAACATCTTTATATACATTCTTACGAACGAGAATCATTACAAAGTTTGCCTAAACAATGGCCTCTTTACAAAATACTTTCAAAAACCACACGAAGCACAATTTCAAACAAAAGCAAGTGATCTAGCAAGTAACTAAGAGCCCATGGAAAACCATGGATGAAAAGGGTGCTAATACCTTCCCTTTTCATAATTTACCCCCTGAACTCAAGAAATAAATCTCAAAGGTCTTTCTTGTACTTTTTCACCTTTCCTTCTGGATAAAAGAAAAATCGGTGGCGACTCTTGCTAACTGTAACATTTGCGATAAAACACAAAACAACCAAGTCAGTTCTCCCACCGTATCACAGAACTGGCGACTCTGCTGGGGAGAATTCTAAAAGTTGGGTTACCTTAGGGTTAGATCATATTTATTTGCTTTTATTGTTTGACTTGTATGCTTTACATTGTGGTTCTTTGTTTGGGTTTGAATCCTCTACCCGAATTTGGGATACCTTATAGGTAAGTAGCAATACGTTGTGGAAACTATGCGGGATATACCGACATGGTCTAAGAAATAGCTACATTAGTGCTACATATTTGTAGGTAACGGTAGCCCTTGAGTTAATCAAGGAGAATACGGGGCCGCCGAGTGATGTCATAAAGCACTAATGAACTTTTAGAACCTTTACTTGACCAACTTGGCCATTAGGACGTAGTGAGATGACCAGCTTTGGTGCAGTCCGAAGTTGGTAGATACTCGATACTACACTCATTGAGGTTTGGTTTTTTGGGATATTTCGGTCGCCATTAAATAGGCTTGTGCTAAAACAATGACCAAGGAAACAAACCAGTGATTTTGAGCTCCTTAGAACCCACTTACTATTGATAGGACAAGTTTTAAGCCAACTAAGCTTCAAGAGGGTACTTACCTATGAGACTCCATGCAAGCCTAAACCTTAGGACTTGTTTGCTTTGTTTTTGTATATTTACTTGTACATAACATCATGAACATTATAACATCATACTCATATTCACTAACCATTTCAAGGATCTTGGGATTTATCTTTGTTCTATTTTGTAGGACATGGATTATGTTCGCAGGAAAACCATTCAAGTCAATCTCATAAGGATCCCTCCGCAACTTAAAGAGCTAGCATTAAGGATTCCTGAAAATTCTCCATTTACCGAAAGACATGGTCGCCTACTAAACTTGGTTACCTCCAACACTGATGAAGACATGATGAAGGTGCTCTTCCAGTTCTTTGATCCTCTACACCATTGCTTCACTTTTCCCGATTATCAACTCATGCCAACTTTGGAGGAATTCTCCCAACTCTTGAGAATTCCTATTCTCAATCAACTACCCTTCAACGGTACAGAAAGAGATCCAAAACCATAAGAGATTGCTCAAGCCCTACACTTGCAACAATCTAATGTCACAACTAATTGAGAAACAAGGAGTGGTGTCAAAGGTTTCTTAGCCAAGTTTTTGTTTGAGAAGGCTCAAGATTGTTGGAACTCCTTGGACTTACGAGCTTTTGAGGAAATTGTGGCCCCTCTCATCTATGGGATGGTTTTGTTTCCAAATCCTGACCAACTCATAGATGTGAACACCGTCAAAATCTTCATGTCCTGCAACCCAGTGCCTACTTTTCTAGGGGACATCCTACATTCCTTTCACACTCGCACCATGAGGAAAAGAGGTATCCTTATGTGTTGTACTCATCTCTTGGCAATATGGTTTATTTCGCATCTTCCCCAATATGTGTTGAAAAATGAGCAAGGTTCAAGATGGTCCCAAAGGTTGATGACGCTCAAACATTCAAACATTCATTGGTGTTCCCGATCCTTAGAGAATGTTACTATTATCGACCGTTGTGGAGAATTCCATAATGTCCCTTTACTTGGCATTAGGGGAGGTATCACCTACAACCCTTTCTTAGCCTTAATACAGTTTGGTTACGCCCGAAGGGATGGCCCACATGAGATGCTCATTCAAGGTTTGGTGTTTGACTACGAGAACGACGATCAAAGTCATTGCCAGAGATTTATCCGAGCTTGGAGGATGTTAAACAAGGTGGATAGTAAAACATTGGGACATAAGAATTCCATACCTCTTGAGCCTTACCTCAAATGGGTACGAACTCGTGCTCAGAGTCTTATGATGCCTTATCCCTCCATTCTCCCGGTAATCATTGAGCCTGTTATGGAAAGAGATGTTCCATACACTATCCTGCATCCTGACATGCCCACCTCTCTTGAAGACTTACAAAGAGATTGGATACAACTCAAGGGGGAGCGAGATACTTTCGAGGCCCAATTCTACTCTAGTGAGAAGAAGGTTTTGGAGCTCACCAAGCAACTTCATGAGAAGCGGACTCTGAATGCCTACATTGCACCAAAGAGGATGCGTACAACCTTTTTATCTTGAGTTTTTGTATTTTTTCCCAAAAAGGCATTGATGTACTCAAGCTTTAATTTATTAATATAACGTGTGTTTCCTTTTTTGTATAAAACAAATTTGAATGTTTAAAATTCTTGAAATCATTGCATATGCATTTACCATTCATCATAACATAAGCAGGTTTCTTGCAAAAAACCTCCTCATCTTTCTACTATTTATTTTAGTAAGATGGATCTCGAGCAAACAGTGAAAGACCTCCAAGCACAAAATGCTCAATACCAACAGATGTTCTTAACTCTAGCCAAATGACAAGAAGAGTTGAAGACCTAGCTGGTTAAAGAGAAAAAGAAGAAAACAAAGAGAATAATCGGAGTTCTAAATATGGGAAGAAGATTCCAAGGACAAGCAAGAAGGACCCTAGACTTTGCAACGTCATCTGGTGAGAAAGACAATCAAGATGGGAAAGGCAAGGAAGCATTTGCCCATCCAGATTTAGAAGAGGAAGAGGAAGAAGAAGATTATTCTGAAGAACAATATCCTCCAGCCGACGACAAGTATAAGCATCTGGAAGAACGGTTAAATGCGATGGAAATTCAAAAAGTGCATGGACTGGACTTTGAGGAGTTGGGGTTAGTATCTGGGATTGTCATTCCTCCAAAATTCAAGGCATGGGTGTTCACCAAGTACGACGGAGTTTCATGTCCCAAAATGCATCTTCGGTCCTATGTGAGGAAACTACAACCTCACACTACTGACAAGTATTTATGGGTACACTTCTTTCAAGACAGCCTGTCCGGAACTCAAGTTGATTGGTTTTATCAGCTAGAAAGAGCCAATGTTCATAATTGGGAAGATCTTGTCGCTGCCTTTTACAAACAATACCAATATAATGCAGTCCTTGCTCCCACTCGTACTCAACTCCATAGTATGGCCATGGTTTCAAGTGAAGGCTTCAAAGACTACGCTAAAAAATGGAGGGACTTAGCAGGAAGAGTCCAGCCTCCCCTATCTGAAAGAGAGTTAGTAGACATTTTTTTGGGCACTCGGATCGGTCCTTTCTTGAATCACTTGATTGGGAGTTCCTCGGCAGGTTTTACCGAACTGATATTGACCAGAGAAAGACTGGAAGCCGGGATAAAGAATGGGAAGATTCAAAAAGAAGCATCCTCGGCTGCTGTAAGGAAATGATTCATTGGAAAAAAAGAAGTTGTTGTTGTATATCCTCAGAGAAATCAAGATAGGATTGAACACCGTCCAATGGTGGGGGCTACATGATTCCTAAACCCACACCTGCTCAGCAAAGAAGCAACCAGCCAAGAACGAAAAGACCAATCAGACAGTTCACCCGAATTAACATGATACAATCTCAAGTATTGTCGCATTTGTTAAGATCTAATCTAGTGACTTTGAAAGAAGCTCCAAAGAATCCTAACACAACCTCTCCTCATTATCATCCTAATGCCCGCTGTGTATACCATTCTAAGAGTCCGGCCATGACACTAACAACTGTTGGGCTCTGAAAAACAAAGTACAAGACCTTCTTGAAGCCAAAGAAATTGAATTCAACGCGCCAGAAATTCCCAATGTTATCACTGCCCATATGCCCAAGCACAGCCGTGATGTCAACGCTGTTGAGGGGATATGTTTGTTAATTTGGGTGATGAACTTGTGACCCCACTCATGACTATCAAAAAGAACTTATTGAATGTTAGTGTATTCCCAAGCTGTGATGAAAGCTGTCATTTCTGTTTATCCTCACCAACCAGTTGTCATTTGTTAAAAGCATGCGTTCAATGCCTAATAGATGACAAGGATATTTTGTTCGAGAAGACTTCTACTCCAACTGTTTCTTATAATGATGTTTCCATAGTGACCATTTCCGACAATTCTTCCAGGGTCTCCACCAAAAGACCAGTTAGAATTACAGCAGTTCCTAAAGTAGCTCCCTTGATAATTACAATGCCTGGACCAATCCCATATTCGCCATACAAAACCATCCCATGGAATTATGGAGGTGATATCTACTATCACGGTATCAAGCAAGATTGGCTAGCTGCTGAAAATTCAAATTCTGAGAAAGTTGACTCTGATATCAGTAATATTGCAGGGACTAGAAAGATAACCCGAAGTGGAAGGTTATTCTCTCCAGAAATTGCTCCTCCAAAAGCTATTTATGGACCTGTAATCATTCCTGAGACCTTCCGAAAAGAGATGGAGGAAATTCTAAAGATTATAAAAAGAAGCGACTACAACGTAGTCGAACAACTGGGGAAAACTCCATCAAAAATTTCCATGATGGCTTTATTGTTATGTTCCGAGGCTCATGCAAAGTCCTTGGTAAAATTCCTTAAAACTGCCCATGTACCCCAAGAAACATCTGCCAATCAGTTCCAAGACTGCGTAGCCAGCTTGACCGCAGATAATGGTTTAGGTTTTTCAGATGCTGATTTAACACCAAGGGGGAGGAAGCATAACGAGGCATTACATGTCTTAGTCGAATGCAGGGGCACGACTTTGGCTCATGTCTTGGTTGGTATTGGTTCGTCTCTGAATGTGTTGCCTAAAAAGGCTCTTGACAGGCTTGACTATGAAGGATTGACCTTGAAACCTAGCAACATAGTGGTGAGGGCCTTCGACGGCTCAAAAAGGATGGTGCATGGAGAAGTGTACATCCCCATAAAAGTTGGAACGCAAACATTTGATTCAACTTTTTATGTAATGGATATTCGCCCTTCATATTCCTGCTTATTAGGTCGATCGTGGATTCACAAGGCTGGTGTCGTTACCTCTACGTTGCATCAAATGCTGAAATATCCAATTCAGGGGAAAATCATCACCGTTCGTGGAGAAGAAGAGTATATGGTCAGTCATCTAAATTCCTTCAGATATGTGGAATTAGATGGGGAATTTATTGAAACTCCATTCCAACACTTTGAAGAAGTCCCGCAAACTGTGGAAATAACCAAGGTTGTTTCTCAAGTCCCAAAGATTATGATGCCTCCGCTCAAGATGTCCTCTCTAAAAGATTCCAAGGCAGTGATAGAAGAAGGTGGGTGTACTATTTAGGGCCAACTCCTGGATATCCCATACAAATCTGACAAATTTGGTTTGGGTTTCACTTCAGGAGCCTAGAAAGTTGTACGTCGTGCTCATACCAGAGGACCACCCTTGAAGATCAGCAACCACGGAGTCAACACATTGGAGGATGATGAAGACAGCTATGACCTGGAGGATTGGATTTTATCAACTGTCAATGGAGGGCTCAACAACTGGGAAGCTAGATATTTTGTCCCAATCACTTGTATCCAACAGTAATTTGTCTTTAAATTTTTTCGGATCTGTAATAATTAAACAATTCATACTTTTTAAGCCTTGTGTCTTACCCGAGGCACAATGGTCCATTTGTAAGGGTTGTTATCTCATTTTCATATGTATCAATGAATCATGGACGTTTTTGCATACAAACTTTGTGTTCTTTGTCTTTATTTTTTTTACATTTTTATTTCTTTCAAAGATAGCTATACTCTTACACACACTCACATTCAAAATGCAGATCTACATCCATTCGGGATCCCATGGGTAACAATTCTGCTATGGTCTTTTGTGACTCTGAAAATCTAATCTACCAAGCCGAAGACGAAGGTGAGGAAGATTGTGAAGTTCCAGGGGAACTAGAAAGGTTACTATAATAAGAAGAGAGGACCATTCATCCCCACGAAGAACTAGTGGACACAGTTAACCTAGGTACCGAAGAGGACAAGAAAGAAGTCAAGGTGAGTGCCAATATGGAACCCAGTATCAAAGAGCGTATGATTCAGTTGCTACATGATTATGTTAAGGTCTTTTCCTGGTCGTACGAAGACATGCCAGGACTTGATGCAGACATCGTGGTACATCGTCTACCAACAAAAGAAGACTGCCCACCGGTAAAACAAAATGTTTGTCGCATGCGACCAGACATGTCAGAGAAGATCAAAGCGGAAGTCATGAAATAATTCAATGTCGGATTCTTGGCCGTTACTTCCTATCCGTAATGGGTCGCCAATGTTGTTCCTGTGCCTAAAAAGGACGGAAAAGTATGAATGTGCATGGACTACAGAGATTTGAATAGGGCAAGCCATAAGGATGATTTCCCACTTACCCACATTGATATTCTAGTTGACAATACGGCGCAACATAAATTGTTTTCCTTCATGGACGGTTTCTCAGGCTACAACCAAATTAAAATAACGCCCGAGGACATGGAGAAAACAATCTTTGTCACACAGTAGGGCATATTCTGCTACAAGGTTATTCCATTCGGGTTGAAGAATGCTGGGGTAACCTATCAGCGTGCCATGGTAGCTCTATTTCACGACATGATACATCAAGAAATAGAGGTCTATGTGGATGACATGATAGCCATATCTCAAACAGAAGAAGAGCATCTTGATCATTTACAGAAACTCTTTGAGAGACTAAATAAATACAAGCAGAGGTTGAACCCGAATAAATGCACATTTGAGGTGAGGTCCGGTAAACTCCTAGGCTTTGTCGTCAGCAATAAAGGTATCGAAATGGATCCTGCCAAGGTGAAAGCGATACAAGAGATGCCTGCCCCTCGTACTGAGAAGGAAGTCATAGAATTCTTAAGACGGATAAACTACATTTCCCGATTCATTTCTCACTTAACAGCTACTTGTGAACCAATCTTCAAATTGCTGAAGAAAGGTCAAGTAGTCAAATGGAATGATAATTGTCAAACTGCCTTCGACAAGATCAAAGAGTACCTGCAAGAGCCTCCGGTTTTGATGCCACCAGTCGAGGGAAGACCATTGATCATGTATCTAACTGTTTTGGAAAATTCAATGGGGTGTGTGCTGGGGTAGCATGACGAGTCTGGCCTAAAAGAGCATGTTATTTATTACCTGAGAAAAAAGTTTACCGACTGTGAAACGAGATATTCACTGCTCGAGAAAACTTGTCGCGCTCTGGCATGGGCTGCTCGCTCGCTAAGACGGTATATGCTGACTCATACTACCTTATTGATATCTAAAATGGATCCAATAAAATACATCTTCGAGAAACCTGCCCTCTCTGGGAGAATAGCAAGATGGCAGATGATCCTGACAGAATATGACATATAGTATACTACCCAGAAAGCAATAAAGGGAAGTGTACTAGCTGATCACCTGGCTCACCAAGCTGTGGAGGACTACCATTCCATGAAGTTCAAATTCCCATATGAAGACATCATAATGGTAAACAACTGTGAAGAATTCAAACCATATGACGAACCTGAACAAGGATCCCGATGGACCCTGGTTTTTGATGGGGCATCCAACGCACTCGGCAATGGTATAGGTGTTGTACTCATATCTCCTGAAGGATGTCATACTCCCTTTACTGCAAGACTTTGCTTCAATTGTACAAATAACATGGCAGAATACGAAGCGTGCATTTTTGGTCTCAAAGCTACCATAGATTTGGGAATCAAATCCTTAAATGTATTCAGGGATTCAGCTTTGGTCATCATCCGGATCTAAGGGGAATGGGACACCAAACACCCTAACCTTATCCTTTACAAAGAACATGTGTTGACATTGATCCCACACTTTGAGAAGATTACCTTCGAGCATTTCCTACGAGAAGAAAATCAGCTAGCAGACGCACTAGCCACAATGTCATCCATGTTTAAACTTAAATGGGATAACGAGGCTCCCCAGATCACCATTGAACGAATGGATGAACCAACTCACTGTCACAAGATTAATACTGAAGAAGTAGTGGACCAACCTTGGTTTCACGAAGTCAAGAGGTATCTCGAGGCTCAAGAATATCCGGAAGGAGCTTCAGTCAATGATAAGAAGTTCTTAAGGAGATTCTCTGCTAAATTCTTCCTTAGTAATGGCATTCTCTACAAACGCAACCATGACTCTATTTTGCTCCTTTGCATAGAAAAGGTTGAGGCAGAAAAGATCATGGCTAATCTATAAGAAGGCACTTTTGGCACCCATTTCAGTGGGCATACGATGGCAAAGAAAATCCTACGGGTATGTTATTACTGGTCTACCATGGAAGCAGATTGCTACCAACACTCTTGAACCTACCATAAGTGTCAGATTTATGTTGACAATGTGCACGTACCTCCGGTTCCTTTGAATGTCTTGACGACTCCTTGGCCCTTTGCTATGTGGGGCATCGATATGATTGGGGAAATCAAGCCAACAACCTCTAATGGACACCGATTCATCTTAGTAGCCATTGACTATTTTACAAAATGGGTTTAGGCAGCCTCTTTCGCTTCCGTTACCAAGAATGTTGTATCCAGGTTCATTAAACAGAATATCATATGTCGGTATGGTATCCCGGAGAGGATCATCACAGACAATGGTACGAATCTAAACAATACTATGATCACCGCCCTGTGCGAGCAATTCAAGATCCAGCATCACAATTCTTCCCCTTATCGGCTAAAGATGAATGGTGTTGTTGAAGCCGCAAATAAGAACATCAAAAAGATCATACAGAAAATGACAGTCACATACAAAGACTGGCATGAGATGCTACCATTCGCTCTCCAAGGGTATCGTACCACAGCGCGAACATCAACAGGGGCAACACCTTACTCTTTGGTATATGGCGTGGAAGTTGTCTTGCTTATTGAGGTCCAGATCCCCTCTCTAAGAATCATGAAGGATGCAGGTTTGAACAAAGACAACTAGATCTAGACTCGACTTGATCAGCTGAATTTAATTGATGAGAAAAGGCTTACTGCTGTCTGTCATGGTCAAATGTATCAGAAACGGATGATCAAGGCTTTCAACAAAAAGGTCAGACGCCAAGTGTATCAAGTCGGGTATCTGGTGATCAAACGTATCATACTACCGCAAGGTGATCCCAGGGGAAAATGGACTCCTATATACAAAGGACCATTTGTAATCAAAAGCATATTCTCTGGTGGAGCAATAATCTTGACCACCATGGATAGCGACGACCTGCCGCACCCTACGAACGCGGACATAGTCAAAAGATACTACGCATAGGAAACCCACTAGGTTGACACACCTAGGCAAAACAAAGGCATCCCGGTGAACTAAAAAGGTTCAGGAAAAAATTAGGGATAAAAAAAAATGTACACCCGGAAAGTTGAAAACCCAAAAGGGCGGCTTGGGAAAAAAAGGGTATCCCGGTGGAACGAAAACCCGAAAGGGCGGTCTAGGCAAAAGTTAGGGAATTAAATCGTATGATTATGTCCTATTGGATCACCTTACGGACAACCTTTGGCTTCAACTGACAAACTCAGCGGTTCTGATCAATTCAATCAGCTTCGGACCAGGCAATAAACAGATAAGATGCTTAGAGACACGAAGGCTATAGCATAATGGGAACCCCATGGGATTATTTCACATAGCTATCTTTTCTTTGTATCAAATTTTCATTTTTTACGACATCATTCTCTTACTAGAATGTTTGTCTCATTGTACAAAAATACTTACTCAAAGTCAATACAAAGATATCCCTTTGAAAGTGCAAAACTATCTGTTTTTCCTTTACTCTTATGTTTTGTTTACAAAAACATCCAATGATTTATTTTTAAACATATGCATTTGAACGTAACTACCGTTCACAAATGAACAAAATCGAAAGACAAACACTAATGGCTTTAAGAGATAGGGAGATCTCTCTAAGATATTTCCATAAAATCCCCCGCAGTGTGCAGAATAATCTCCAGCAGAACAAAACTTCCAATTATCACTCCCCATTAAAAGTCGCCAAATTTCTCAGGATTCCCCAACAGGATTTTACAAGCAGTACACGGCATTTCCCTTACAACAAGATTTATTTCTCTAAGTGGAAATTCATCAACACTTCAAAACATGAAGACTTGCACTCCGTATCCTCAGCAGCAGTCAGGGATTTATTTTCCCCAATCCAACAAATAGTATAGCAGATTAGCTCACATATGCATACATCGCATCCATATATCATAAACATCGATAACACGAATGCATGTATCACAATCTCATTATACCATGCATTTCATACAACATGACATTGCATATTAGCAAACATTTTACCCTTTTAGGACAAGGTTAATCAATATTAACAATGTTCAAAGACTTTCAGATACGCTCCAGACACTGATACCATCCTGATACTCATTTAGATTCTCTCTCAGATACAGTACATATACACTCCAGACATGGACACCATTCTGATACTCATTCAGATTTAGCTCTCGAATACAGTTCAGATACGCTCCAGACACGGATGCCATCCTGATACTCATTCAGATTCTCTCTCAGATACAATACAGATACACTCTAGACACTGGCGCCATTCTGATACTCATTCAGATTTAGCTCTCGAGTACATTTCAAATATGCTCCAGACACGGATGCCATCCTGATACTCATTCGGATTCTCTCTCAGATACAGTACAAATACGCTCTAGACACGGACGCCATTCTGATATTCATTCAAATTTAACTCTCGGATACAGTTCAGATACGCTCTAGATATGGATTCCATCCTGATACTCATTCATATTCAACTTTCAGATACAATTCAGATACGCTCCAGACACGGATGCCATCCTGATACTCATTCAGATTCAGTTTTCAGATACAGTTCAGATACGCTCCGGACACGGATGCCATCCTGATACTCATTCAGATTCGGCTCTCAGCAATCATTTTTTGAATGGCATCTTTAAGCTTATTCCCTGTACCATCAACCATCACATCATCGAGTGCAAATTTCTGGGCACTCTAATATCCAATCATCTTCCACCTTCGAGTCACGAATGGCAAAATTTGCCAATCTAACTCTCCAGGCTTAAGAAGATTGAACGGGGGCAGCTGTTGTACCCCAAAATTTTCCCTCTCACTTATCAAGAATTTGCTCACAAGATCTCCTTTGGCTCAAGATTGCATTAGGGTTGATCAGCTCAAGACACCTCCTTAAACACTAATGACCAAAATTAGGGTTTGAGATTTCACAAGGATATTTGAACTTCCAATTCCCCATATGACTTTCATGGATCATTATGGACCCTCAATATTACTCATGTCAAGTTTCAAGCTTTGGATCACACTTTTGCTCAGTCAATTGAGCAGTTGACCTAAAAATCAACTGTATTTGGGAAAAAGTCAACTATGGCCAATTTACAGTCAAACTTCATAATTTTTTATCCACATAAACATTTTAAACTCATATGTATCATTTGATCAAGTTTGGACCATAATTCCTCAAGAAATTTGATCAAATCTTCAAAAGGGCAAAATGGTCAAAATTAGGGTTTTGACTAGGAAAGGGCAATTTCTGATTTTTTTTACCTAGAAAATGATTAATTGGTTTAAGGCATGATCTCAAGATCCCAATTGAATCATTTTGAGCTATTGACATGGCTCAAAACATTGCTCAAGTCCAGTGGATTGACAGATGAATTTTCAGTCAACTGATCAAAGGTCAACTATATACTGAAAAGTCAAACTTTGACTTTTTGGTCAAAATCAAATGTCAAAAATCACAATTCATCAAAGCATGCCAAAATATGAAACTTATTCATCAAGAAATAAAAAATTCAAGATTTCATTTTGAAAAAGTTAAAATTTCTAAACTTAGAAATTTTTCTAAGTGTTGGAAATTTCTTATTTTTTCACAACTTTGAGCAAAATTTTCACCATGATGCAAGATGATTCAAAAGAAACTTTCATCATGAAAGTTGTAGATATCCATGAAATCTATAACATTGATTTACACAACTCCTTCCAAAAGTGCTTGGATCTAAATTTATAATTTTAAGAATACATGGTCATGAAACAAAACACTTAGTGAATTTTTGCCCTAATTTGGTCAGGATTTTGACCTAACTTCATGGAACTTTTTCATATAGTTCCAAAGGGAATTTTCAAAAGTGATTAAAAGAGGTGTTGTAGAGAAAACTACAAGCTTTCCAAGATGTCCAAGAACTCCTTGAGATCAGTTTTGAGTAGGGAGAATCGAAGAGATGAAGTTAGGGTTTTCACACTTGAATTACAAGTCCTTTTGTGATGAACAAGATTCAAAATTCAAACTTATGCTGCATAACCTCTACTTTTCAGGCCTCAAACTTGTTAGGCACTCCATAATTAATTTCTTGCACATCTGTTATAGGTCTCAATTCAAGCATTCAATGCAAGGCCATGCTTTATATCCATTTTGGGAAGAAAGTGCACAACGTCATTTTGATAAAGTAGCTTTTTGCATAAAACTTGTTCTTGAGCCTTGCACTTGTTCTCTTCTGATCATACATGTCTTATAACTCAAGAGAAACTTGTTTGTACACTTACAATCACCCAGCCCATGCTTGTACTACACATTGAAACTTGTTTTTCCACTTTTCTTCAAAATCAAGTAACCTAGAAATTAGCTTGTAGCTTGTACTTCTGACTATCCAAAGCACTCAAGACCTTTTGCTTATACATACACAAGTTATTTTCCACAAATCCCACGCATGCTTAAACCCTGAAAACACCAAGAACACAGAATCACCAAAAACACCTCAAAACTTGCCATTTCTGAGTTTTGAATCCAATCTACAAATCTACTCGTGCGTTTCTTGGCCTTTTACTTTCAAAAGCTTTTAAATAACATTCACAAACAAGTCCAACACATGCAACACCACTGTAACACCTCCATCATCACCCACCATTTTCAAAAACAGCACCTTGCACCATGACTTCTCCAGAACTCCTCTGGCACTTTCAACTTAAGCTAAGCATCACATTAGCTTCCTTGGAACTTGAGGAAGCTAATCCAACTGTTGGAACTCACTAAAAGCTACTCAAACTCGAAACATGATACCCTCTTGCAAGGTAAGTTTTCCGACTTTTGAACTCTTCATACAAGCATCATTAATGGTTTATTTGTGAATGAAAAATGTAGATATCATTGCCCTATAGCTAACCATGTCCATAGTTTTCATTTATATTTCTTGAGCTTAGAGAATTCTAGGATTGAAGTTTCTGAAATTTTTAGGGTTCAGATTAGGGTCATTAAAATTCATGTTTGTCTTTGATCTATAACTTTATTGCTTTGCATTTCTGAAATCGTGAGGAAATTTTCTACAAGATTCATGTTTACATTTTTACAAATGGATGAGAGATGAACAAGATGCAGGTACTCTGGCTGGGCATGAGGTTGAAGATGAAGTTCAGGCCATGGACTTGTTTACTATTATATATTTATGGTTTGATTTATATAAACGGATGTATAGCCACCCCAATGGTAGAAACGCGCGCCTGTGACTATAGGGACCTGGGCTCGAGCCCCAGTGGTACCCTTTTAACTTGACTTCTCACATTTTCCATATTTTTGTCATTTGTTTGCAGCGCTGGGCATCATCCCTTGGGGCTTATATTTTTTTCTTACTACTGACCCCCCTTGCTGGCTATTCACACCCCTGGCCCAATTTATTTTCTTTTTCTCATTTTTATTTATTTGTTTTCTTAAATATTTTATCTAATACTAAAAAAAATCAGAAAAAATATAAAAAACATTAGATTTATATTTTGACATAGTTTATTTATTTTTTACACAAAAAGTTATTTTATTTAATCTTTACTTTATTTATTTTACTAATAGGTTTGTAAATTTAATTAAAAAATTAGGGTTTTAGTTATTTTCTTTTACATAATTTAAATATTTTATTTTAAAATGTAAAAAGACCAAAAATATTTTATAATACTATAAATTTATTTTTAGGACAAAAATACCAAAAATATTCTTCTTATAAACTTAATTTCTTTTGTTAATCAATTAATAGATTAGGGTTTTATTTAAATTCTTTTCCTAGTAAATTTAGGTTTTACTTTTTACTAATTTAATTAATTATTTTTATTTTAGTTAATTAGGTTAAAACAAAACCCCTTTTCCCTAAAAAATTCAAATAAACATCCATTTACTTTACATTTACATTCTTGTATATTTATTCATTTTGTACATTATTTATTCAATTCTTGTACAAATTCAATATGGTTGTAATAGATAATTAGGTTTTATTTTCTTGTAATCCCCATTTATAATTTGTACACCCCCATCCCACAAGTATTGTAATAGCGTAGTGTGATACGGTGGGAGAACTGACTCGGGTCGTTTACGTTTGATTGCAATTATGCAGTTAGCAAGAGTCGCCACCGACTTTTCTTTTATCCAATAAGGAAAGGTAAAAAAGCACAGGAAAGACCTTTCGAGATTACTTCTCGGGTTCGGGGGTAGATTATGAAAATGGAATGTGTTAGCACCCTTTTCATCCATGGTTTTCCACAGGCTTTTAGTTATTCGCTAAATCACTTGCTTTTGTTTGAATGTGCTTGTGGTGTGGGTTTTGAAAGTATTTTGAAAATGTCTTTGCAATGGTTCTCGTCTCTATAAGAACGCATACAAAGTGTTATTTCGAAAAATAGTTCAAAGAGGTGTTTGTGTATTGTGTTTTTTGAAGGTGATTTTGAAAAGATGTTTTTGTAATGGTTCTCGTCTCTATAAGAACGTATACAAAAAGTTTTTGTCTTTTGAAAAAGGTTTTAATGTGAAAGTATTGGTGTAAAATATTTGGTTGTGAGCAAGCGAGCAACTAAGAGCGAATCTATCTAATCGAAAGGTCTTAAATGTTCTTTTCTTCCTCCTTTAGATGTTGCTATCTTACCATTGAAATGGTAAGCAGCCCAACGTTGGATGTGAAGGGACAGGCGTGGTACGTTTGCACAGTCATAGAAGGCAACTTGTGAGACGCTTTAGCAATTTTTGTAAGGGACTAGATCATTTTACCGAAGGCAACATCGAGGGACATTGAAGGACTACGATCTTTTTTATCGAAGGATCTTCTCTAAAGCGTCCCATATTCGAGGGACATGACTGTATTTCTGAGGCAACAAGCGAGGTTACCCTAGAGGTGTGCGTGTGAAAAAGTGTGTTTGATTCAAGTTATTTTGTTCTTTGATTAGGTTATCTAGTGATTGATTTTGAATCTTGCCATACACGCCTATTTACTATACAATATATAGAAAACAGTAAATTGCGGAATTTAAATTTCTACGCTATTACAGAGCTTTCAGGAATGGGGGTACAAATTTACAAATGGGGATGGATCAATGCGATTAAAAGTCCGAGTAGATAAACAATACAACCAAATCGAATCGAGCAATTAATCAAAATTACAACAAGTTTATGAAGTAAAAATTAATTGACAAAGTATAAGATTCTAAGTATTTTGTTTGAAAAGTTTTGAAAAGAAAATAAAACCTAATCTAGAAAATAAAATAATTGACTAGAAGAAATTAAGTCATGTTTTGGTATTTTATTTTTTTGTCATGAAGAAATTAAACAATTTAAAAGAAAGTTAACTAAAAAAATTTATTAATAAAATTATTCACAAAGTCCTAAACTAAATTAATTAAGAAAGTTAACTAATTTTGAAATTATATTATTTAATTGAATTTTAAGATTAAAACTAAATATAAGCTAAACTAAGAAATAGTAAAAGAAAGTTGCAAATAGAAGACTATGGGGTGATGCTGGAATTCGCATGGGTTGTTGATAAGGAGGAAAGGCCCAAAGTAATACTAAAAAAAGTTTTCACACAAAAGAAAAGAAAAGAAATACAAAAAGGAAATATTGGGCCAGGCCTGGTTAACCCATATCCAGACCCAGCTCTTCTTCAAACAAGAAAGATAGGGTTCTGAGGAAAACCCTAAAAACAACGCCTCCTTATCACGCTTCAATCTTCTTCCTTCTCTCTTGCTTCATCTTCTCTCTGTCTCACGCTCTCAACCAGATTCTTTCTTTCTATGTCTCTATTTCCTATTTCTCTAACCTCACTCTTCTTCTCACGATTCTGCACTTAACCATTGATGGGAATTTCTAATCTCATGGTAACAGCCTCAACAATCAGGCTCACCTTTTGTTCTTAGCTCGTAAATCATATTTTGGGATGGGGTTTCGAGTTTCATAGTCAACTCGAATCTATTTGGGACTTTTTGCTTCAGCTATCTCACACTCGGTAAGCTCTTCTCACTTTCTTCCCTTAATTTGTTTAAAACAGTGAAAAAGTAGGATCTAATGCATATTTGGCTTATGTTGGAGCTACAAAATCTTAGGGTTCCAGAAGTTT
This sequence comes from Vicia faba, assembly GCA_948472305.1. Lineage (NCBI taxonomy): Eukaryota > Viridiplantae > Streptophyta > Magnoliopsida > Fabales > Fabaceae > Vicia > Vicia faba. Next base: position 648,617,262 of record OX451740.1, read on the forward strand.
ATTCGACAATAAAGCAACAAGAAATTATGAGTGAAGCCCAAGATAAAGAGAGGTAGAAGCTTACCATTAATTCTTCGTGATCGCTGCTAATGGAGTCAGAAATTTAGACTAATCAACTCAAGTATGTTTTACTCAATTGATTATGCTCTGGTTAAGTTTGTTACTGAGATTGACTTGTTGAGTGAAGTGATGTTGCAGAATAACAGTGTAGAGGTATAAAGATTTTTATTTTAGGTTATTTTGTGGTGAACGAAAATGGGTGAGGAAGGTTGAGGGTATGAGGTTGAGTTGTGATTGTTCTTGGCTTGATTTTTGCTGGTTCTGTTTCTTGGCTTTTTCTGACTATGGTCTATTATTGTGATGTGATTTGTAGCTTGTTGGTTTTCTGTTTTGACAGGTATTTGTGCAAATGAATTTTCAGTGATTTGTTTTCTCTGAGTTTTGCTCTTGGTTTTTTGTTTGCTGGTGTGTTATGTATGCTTGGCCTGTTTTTTGATGTCCTCTCCTCTTATGTTGGTTATCTCTTTCTTATATACAGTCCCTTTGTGTTTTGGAGGGAAATCAGATCACTTTGAATATTTTTGGGTTAGCTGACTTTGTGGCCTTTGGGTGCAGAATTTTGGACTGTTTTAGAATGCTGACTTGCTACCTTTTGAGTGCAGTTTAAGGCATGTCTATTTTGGTGCAAGTTTGTACAGGTTTTGGAATGAGGTATAGCAGCCTGTGGACTCTTGTACTTAGACTGTTTGGGACAGAAAGTGCAGTAGGTTGTGGGCAGGCTTTTGCTGGTTTGGGGACTATTATCGCTAGGTGACATCTTTCCAAGCCTAATCTTTTTTCTCTTTATCTTTCAATGAAAATATAAGGCTACTATGATTTTCCTTCTATGAAAAATTCTAAAGGGTTTATATAATTTTCAGGAAAATGATGATAACTTGTTTGTTGAGCCAAGCAAGCTAGTTATGCTTTGCCTTGTTCCATTTTGTTTTACTTATTGTTGCCTTCTTCTGTCATCCTGGCATCCTATGCTACCTTTCTTGCCATGTTTTACTGTTATCTACTATGATATTTGCTGCAATATTGCAGCAAGCTTGTCATGTTGTTCTGTTTGCTGCAGGTTTGTTTGGCAGCTTGTGCTGCATCATTGCAGCCTAATGCTACATGTCTTGCTATGTTGCTATTTTGCTTGCATATTGACCTTGGACTTGGCAGCTTGCCTATTGATGTATTGCTGCTGCTTGGCAGCCTTGGACTTGGTAGCTTTGCTTGGTAGCTTTGACTTGTTTTGCAGCCTGTTCTTTTGCAGTCTTGGACTTACTGCTATATTTCCTACATATTGTGCTGCTTGTATAGCAGCCTGCTGTTTGGCAGCTTGTTCTTGTTGCTTATGCTTGCTTTACTTGCTGGTTTTGCAGCATGTTCTTGCTGTTATATGCTTGTTTTGTTTTCTTTTCCTTCTTGTGAACCAAGGTCCAACCTTGTGATTTGCAAGAATGGGAGGAGAGAGATTATGATAAAACAAAACAAACTTAAAAATCTGATTCCTATATACAAACCCTAATGATGAAACTCTCTTTTCTTTTCTTTCCATATCACCTTGCTTGAATCGTTTGCTAACTTTCTCTTTTTTCTTGTTTCATGAACATGAGGTGTGGATGGCAAGCGAGGATTGCTTGAAGATGAAGTAATGGAGACTTGAAGAAACAAAATAAAAGTTCTCTCTTTGTAGACAAAAAATTTGTAATTCTTTGTAAACAAAAACTTGCAATTTATTTCATTTGTAATGTAATAAATACGAAGCCTTGAATAAATTTGGTGTAATGAAATTTATTGTTCAAAACTTGAATTTACTTAAACTTTGCAATTCTCAATTGAATGTTTTGGATTAAAACATCTTATTTTGGTAACATGGATTTCAAGCAATCACAAAATGATCAAATAACCAATGCGCCTTGTACTCTAATCAAATTTCTAAACAAAATAAATGTTTAAGAATTCAATTCTAACTTGGTTAACTCAAACTCAAAGCCATGGTCGTCTAAATGACGGTCTTAATCTTCTCCTCTTGTCCACACCAAATTTGCATTCAAAATGAAACTCGCATGCCATGCTCAATGAAATGGAACTTCATTGCCGAACAATCATGCTTTGAGAACCATCATCAACCTTAACAAATTTCAAGATCAATGATGATTAAGAAAACTTGAAATCAAACAAATGACTTGCGACGAACCAATGACTTTCAAAGTCTTCCCAATGCAATTTTCTTTCGATCTTTAAAGATGAACTCGTGTGTAATATCACCTTTAACGAATTTGAATTTTGGTGATCTTCTACATGTAATCAGCTCTTGATTTGTGAAGAGAAATTGGAGATAACATCGGGGAGAGTCGTACGCAAGAAGAACCACTCAAAATATCGAATAATCAAGAATTTACAGTCGCTTGAACTTGGTCTCGGAAAAGGTCGGCTTTTGGGTTAACGGAGTCATTTTCAGTCGTCTGAACCATTGACTGAGCAAACTTATGACGTGAGATTCTAAATCCGGCATGAACATCCTTGAGGAGACATGAATATCTATGAAGACCATTTGAACCCTTGAAGAATCAATTTTCTTTGAGAAACGTCAAACCCTAATTGTTGACTTACTTCCTAGGAAGAGAATCTGTCTGATCAAACTTCTGAGCCAAATTGAGTTTTCGAGAAGACCTCGGATAGCATCTTGAATAAAAAATGAGAGGGCAAATTTTGGGGTACAACAGCTGCCCCTGTTCAATCTTCTTAAACTTGAAAAGTGAGATTGACATGTTTGTCGTTCTTAGCTTGAAAGTGGAATATGATTGAACACTAGAGTGCCCGGAAATTTGCACTCGAAGAAATGGTGGTTGCTTGTGTAAGGAATGGGCTTAAAGATGCCATTTGGAGAGATTACGGAAATTTGTTGGAAATGGGCTTAAAGATGCCATTCGAAAGTGGTTGTTGACAAAAATCAGACCAAGTCTAAGTTTGACTTCATTTGGGGAAATGTGATATCGACCGTATCTAGTCGGGTCCAGGTCTTATAGGGTTGTAAATTTTTATCTGGAGATAAGGGAGAAGGAACCTGGGTAGCAGGGCTACTTCGAAAGGAAAGCCTAAATCTGAATGAGTATCAGGACGACATCCGTATCTGGAGCGTATCTGAATTGTATCTGAAAGCTGAATCTGAATGAGTATCAGGATGGCATCCGTATTTGGAGCGTATCTGAACTGTATCTGAAAGTTGAATCTGAATGAGTATCAGGATGACATCCGTGTCTGGAGCGTATCTGAACTGTATCTGAAAGCTAAATCTGAATGAGTATCAGAATGGCATCCGTGTCAGGAGCGTATCTGAACTGTATCTGAAAGATGAATCTGAATGAGTATCAGGATGGAATCCGTATCTGGAGTGTATCTGAACTGTATCTGAATGAGTATCAGAATGGCATCTGTGTCAGGAGCGTATCTGAACTATATCTGAAACTTGAATCTGAATGAGTATCAGGATGGCATCCGTGTCTCGAGCGTATCTGAACTGTATCTGAAAGCTGAATCTGAATGAGTATCAGAATGGAATCCATGTCAGGAGCGTATCTGAACTGTATCTGAAAGCTCAGCTGGTCGTGTAGCCAATTCTCCTCGGCCTGTTTCAGGTATTAATCTTAAATTTGTTGATGATAGTCATTGATTAACCTTATCCTGCAAAGGGTAAAATGTTAGTTGTATGCAATGTCATGATGTATGAAATGCATGGTACAATGAGATTGTGATATATGCATTCGTGTCATCGATGTTTATGATATATGGACGCGAATTATGCGTTTGTGAGTCAATCTACTGTAATGCTATTGGATTAAGGAAAATAAATCCCTGACTGCTGCTGGGAATATAGAGTGTAAGTTTTCATGTTTTTGAAGTTGAAGTGTTGATGAGTTTCCGCTTAGAGAAATAAACTATGTTGTAAGGGAAACGTCATGTATTGCTTGTGAAATGCCATTGGGGAATCTCGAGATTTTTGGCGACTTCTACTGGGGAGTGATAACTGGGAGTTTTGTTCCGTTTGGGGATTAAACTGCACACTGCGGGGGATTTTACGGAAGTAGCTTAGAGAGATTTCCCTATTTCTTAAAGCCATTAGTGATTGTCTTTTTATTTTTTTCATTTGTAAATGGAAATTACGTTCAAATGCATATGTTCAAAAATAAATCATTGGACGTTTTTGCAAACAAAACACAAGAGTAAAGAAAAAACAGATATTTTTGCAATTTCAAAGAGATATCTTTGTATTGACTTTGAGTAAGTATTTTTGTACAATGAGACAAACATTCTAGTAAGAGAATTCCGTCGTAAAAAATTAAATTTGATACAAAGAAAATATATCTATGTGCAATAATCCTATGGAGTTCCCATTCTGCTATAGCCCTCGTGTCTTTGAGCATCTTGTCTATTTGTTGCCTCGTTCGAAGCTGATTGAATTGATCAAAACCATCGAGCTTGTCAGTAGAAGCCAAAGGTTGTCCGTAAGGTGATCCAACGGGACATAGTCATATGCTTTAATTCCCTAACTTTTTCCTGGACCACCCTTTCGAGTTTTTAGTCCACCAGGATACCCTTTTTTGCCCAAGTCACCCTTTCAGGTTTTCAAATTGCCGGGTGTACATACTTTTTTGTTTTATCCCTAATTTTTTCCCGAACCCTTTTTGGTTCGCCGGGATGCCCTTGTTTTTCCTAGGTGTGTCAACCTAGCAGATCTCTTTGTGTGTAGTATCTTTTGACTATGTCTGCGTTCACAGGGTGTAGCAGGTCGTCGCCATCCATGGTGGTTAAGATCATTGCTCCACCAGAGAATATGCTTTTGATTACAAATGGTCCTTTGTATGTAGGACTCAATTGTCCCCTGGGATCACCTTGCGGCAATATGATGCACTTGATCACCAGATCCCCAACTTGATACACTTGTCGTCTGACCTTTTTATTGAAAGCCTTGATCATCCGTTTTTGATACATTTTACCATGACAGATAACAGTAAGCCTTTTCTCATCAATCAAGTTCAGTTGATCAAGTCGAGTCTGGATCCAATCTTCTTCGTTCAGCCCTGCATCCTTTATAATTCTCAGAGAGGGGATCTGGACCTCAATAGGCAAGACAACTTCCATGTTGTATACCAGAGAAAAGGGTGTTACCCCGGTTGATGTGCGTGTTGTGGTACGATACCCGTGGAGAGCGAATGGTAGCATCTCATGCCAGTCTTTGTATGTGACTGTCATTTTTTGTATGATCTTTTTGATATTCTTATTTGCGGCTTTGACAGCACCATTCATCTTTGGCCGGTAAGGGGAAGAATTATTATGTTGTATCTTGAATTGCTAGCACAGGGCGGTGATCATAGTATTTTTTAGATTCGTACCATTTTCTGTGATGATTCTCTCTGGGATACCATACCGGCAGATGAGATTCTATTTAATGAGTCGGGCGACAACATTCTTGGTAACGGAAGCGAAAGAAGCTGCCTCAACCCATTTTGTAAGACATTCAGAGGAACCGGAGGTACGTGCACCTTGTCAGCACAGATCTGACACTTGTGGCAGGTTCGAGAGTGTTGATAGCAATCTGCTTCCATGGTAGACCAGTAATAGCCTGCCCGTAGGATCTTCTTTGCCATCGTATGCCCACTGGAATGGGTTCCCAAAGTGCCTTCATGTAACTCAGCCATGATCTTTTCCGCTTCAACCTTGTCTATGCACCGAAGTAACACAGAGTCATGGTTGCATTTGTAGAGAATGCCATTACTAAGGAAGAATTTAGCAGAGAATATTCTTAAGAACTTCTTATCATTGACTGGAGCTCTTTTTGGATATTCTTGAGCCTCGAGATACCTCTTGACTTCATGAAACCAAAGTCGGTCCACTACTTCTTCAGTATTAATCTCGTGACAGTGAGCTGGTTCATCCATTCGTTCGATGGTGATCTGGGGAGCCTCGTTATCAAATTTAAGTTTAAACATGGATGACATTGTGGCTAGTGCGTCTGCTAGCTGATTTTCTTCTCGCGGGAAATGCTCGAAGGTAATCTTCTCAAAATGTGGGAGAAATGTCAACACATGTTCTTTGTAGGGGATAAGGTTAGGGTGTTTGGTGTCCCATTCCCCTTTGATCTGGATGATGACCAAAGTTGAATCTCTGAATACATTTAAGGATTTGATCTCCAAGTCTATGGCAGCTTTGAGACCAAAAATGCACGCTTCGTATTCTGCCATGTTGTTTGTACAGTTGAAGCAGAGTCTTGCAGTAAAGGGAGTATGACATCCTCTATGGGATATAAGTACAACACCAATACCATTGCCGAGTGCATTGGATGCCCCATCAAAGACCAGGGTCCATCGGGATCCTTGTCCAGGTCTGTCACATAGCCTGAATTCTTCACAATTATTTACCATCATGATGTCTTCACCTGGGAATTCGAACTTCATGGACTGGTAGTCATCCACAGCTTGGTGAGCAAGGTGATCAGCTAGTACACTGCCCTTTATTGCTTTTTGGGTAGTGTACTGGATGTCATATTCCGTCAGGATCATCTTCCATCTTGCTACCTTGCCAGAGAGGGCAGGTTTCTCGAAGATGTATTTTATTGGATCCATTTGATATCAACAAGGTAGTATGGGTCAGCATATATCGTCTTAGCCGGTGAGCAGCCCATGCCAGAGCACAACAAGTTTTCTCGAGCAGTGAATATCTTGTTTCACAGTCGGTAAACTTTTTGCTCAACTAATAAATAGCATGCTCTTTTCGGCTAGACTCGTCATGCTGCCCCAGCACACACCCCATTGAATTTTCCAAAACGGTTTGGTACATGATCTATGGTCTTCCCTCGACTAGTGGCATCAAAACAGGAGGCTCCTGTAAGTATTCTTTGATCTTGTCAAAAGCAGTTTGGAACTTGTCATTCCACTTGACTACTTGATCTTTCTTCATTAATTTGAAGATTGGTTCACAAGTAGCTGTCATATGAGAAATGAATCTGACAATGAAGTTTAAGCGTCCCAAAAATCCTATGAATTCCTTCTCGGTACGAGGAGTAGGCATATCTTGTATCGCTTTCACCTTTGCGGGATCTACTTCAATACCTTTATTGCTGACAACAAAGCCTAGGAATTTACCATACCTTACTCCAAACGTGCATTTATTTGGGTTCAACCTCAGCTTGTACTTCTTTAGCCTCTCAAATAGTTTCTGTAAATGATCAAGATGCTCTTCTTCTGTTTGAGATCTAGCTATCATGTCGTCCATATAGACCTCTATTTCGTGATGTATCATGTCGTGAAATAAGGCTACCATGGTACACTGATAGGTTGCCCCAGCATTCTTCAGTCTGAATGGCATAACCTTGTATCAGAATGTTCCCCACTGTGTGACAAAGGTTGTTTTCTCCATGTCCTCAGGCGCCATTTTGATTTGGTTGTAGCCTGAGAAACCGTCCATGAAAGAAAATACTTTATGTTGTGTTGTATTGTCAACTAGAATATCGATGTGAGGAAGTAGGAAGTCATCCTTAGGGCTTGCCCTATTCAAATCTATGTAGTCCACGCACATTCGTACCTTTCTGTCCTTTTTAGGCACAGGAACAACATTGGCGACCCATTATGGATAAGAGGTGACTGCCAAGAATCTGGCATTGAATTGTTTCATGACTTCTGCCTTAATCTTCTCTGACATGTATGGTCGCATGCGATGGACCTTTTGTTTTACTGGTGGGCAGTCCTCTTTTGTAGGTAGACGATGTACTACGATATCTGTATCAAGTCCTGGCATGTCTTTGTATGACCAGGCAAAGACATCAACATAATCGTGTAGCAACTGAACCAAATGCTCCTTGACGTTGGGTTCCAAATTAGCACCCACCTTGACTTCTCTTTTATCTTCTTTGGTACCCAGGTTAACTGTGTCCACTGGCTCTTCGTAGGGCTGAATGGTCCTCTCTTCTTGTTGTAGTAACCTGGAGATTTCCCCTGGTACTTCACAATCTTCCTCACCTTCGTCTTCGGCTTGGTAGATTAGATTTTCAGAGTCACAGAAAGCCATAGTAGAAACATTACCCATGGGATCCCGAATGGATGTAGACCTGCATTGTGAGTGTGAGTGTGTGTAAGAGTCTATCTATCTTTGAAAGAAATGAAAAATGTAAAAATAAAAAAACAATGAGCAAAAAGTTTGTATGCAAAAATGTCCATGATTCATTGATTTCATATGGAAATGAGATAATAACCCTTACAAATGGACCATTGTGCCTCGGGTAAGACACAAGGTTTTAAGAGTCTGAATTGTTTTAATATTACAGATCTGACAAACTCTAAAGACAAATTATTATGGGATAAAAGTTATTGGGATGAAATCTTTTGCCTCCCAGTTGCTGAGCCCTCCACTGACAGTTGGGAAAATCCAGTCCTCTAGGTTATAGTTGTCTTCATCATCCTCCACGGTGCTGACTTGGTGGTTGCTGATCTTCAAGGGTGGTCCTCCAGCATGAGTGTGGCGTATAGCCTTCTGGGCACCTGAAGTGAAACCCATACCAAATTTGTCATATTTATATGGGATATCTGAGAGTTGTCCCCAAATAGTGCACCCACCTTCTTCTATCACTGCTTTGGCATCCTTCAAAGATGACATCTTGAGCGGAGGCCTTGTAATCTTGGGGACTTGAGACACAACTTTGGTTACTGCCACATCTTGCGGGACTTCTTCAAAGTGCTGGAATGGAGTTTAAATAAATTCACCATCTAGTTCCACATATCTGAAGGAATTTAGATGGATGACCATATACTCTTCTTCTCCATAAACGGTGATGATTTTCCCTTGAATTGGATATTTCAGCATTTGATGCAACATAGAGCTAACAACACCAGCCTTGTGGATCCACGGTCGGCCTAATGTGCAGGAGTATGAAGGGCGAATATCCATTACATAAAAAGTTGAATCAAATGTTTGGGTTCCAACTTTTATGGGGATGTCCACTTCCCCATGCACCATCCTTTTTGAGCCGTCAAAGGCCATCACTACTATGTTGCTCGGTTTCAATGTCAATCCTTCACAGTCAAGCCTATCAAGAGCCTTTTTAGGTAACACATTCAGAGACGAACCAATGTCCACCAAAATATGAGCCAAGGTCGTGCCCCTGCATTCGACTGAGACATGTAATGCCTCATTGTGCCTCCTCCCTCTTGGTGTTAAATCAGCATCTGAAAAACCTAAGCCATTATCTGCAGTCAAGCTGGCTACGCAGTCCTGGAACTGATCAGCAGATGTTTCTTGGGGTACATGAGCAGTTTTAAGGAATTTTACCAAGGCCTTTGCATGAGCCTCGGAACATAACAACAAAGCCAGCATGGAAATTTTTGATGGAGTTTGCCACAATTGCTCGACTATGTTATAATCGTTTCGTTTTATGATCTTTAGAATTTCCTCCATCTCTTTTCGAGAGGTCTCAAGGATAGCTACTGATTGTGCCTTCATCCGGACAGACTCAACCAGAATACCTTTACCTCGAGTCTCGGTTGACTCGGCAGCACGAATGTCAGTAGGTGTGATAACATGGACTATAACAGTTTTGTCAACAGGAGTATTAGCAGAGATGATTGTAGGACTGGGAATAGCCTTTGGAGGAGTGACCACAACAGGAATGATTACGGGTCCAGAAACAACCTTTAGAGGAGCAATTTTCAGAGAGAAAACCCTTCCACTCCGGGTTATCATACTAGTCCCTGAAATATTACAGACACCGGAGACACCTTTCTCAACATGAATCTTCAGCAGCTGGCCAATCTTGCTTGATACCGTGGTAGTAGACATCACCTCCATAATTCCATGGGACGGTTTTGTCTAACGAATACGGGATTGGTCCAGGCATTGTAATTATCAAAGGAGCTACTTTAGGAACTGATGTAATTCTAACGGGTCTTTTGGTGGAGACCCTGGAAGAATTGGCGGAAATGGTCACGATGGAAACATCATTATAAGAAACAGTTGGAACAGAAGTCTTTTCGAACAAAATTTCCTTGTTATCTATTAGGTTTTGAACGCCTGCTTTTAACAAAGGACAGTTGGTTGGCGAGGACAAACAGAAATGACAGCTTTCATCACAGCCTGGGAATACACTGGCATTCAACAAGTTCTTTTTGATCATCAGGAGTGGGGTCATAAGTTCATCAACTGAAGTAACAAACATATCTTCCTCAATGGCGTTGGTATTATGGTCGTGTTTGGGCATAGGGGCAGTAATAACATTGGGAATTTCTGGCGTGTCGAATTAAATCTCTTTGGTTTCAAGAAGGTCTTGTACTTTGTTCCTCAGAGCCCAACAGTTGTTAGTGTCATGGCTAGGACTCTCGGAATGGTATGCACAGCGGGCATTAGCATGATAGTGAGGAGAGGTTGTGTTAGGGTTCTTTGGAGCTTATTTCAAAGTCACTAGGTTGGATCTTAACAAATGCGGAAATATTTGAGATAGTGTCATGTTAATTCGAGTGAATTGTCTGACTGGTCTCTCCATTCTTGGCTGGTTGCTTCTTTGCTGAGCAGGTGCGGGTTTAGGAATCATGACAACCCCCACCATTGGACGACTTTCGACCCTATCTTGATTTCTCTGAGGATACACAGCAACAACTTCTTTCTTTCCGATGAATGGTTTCCTTACAGCAACAGCGGATGCATATTTTTTAATCTTCCCATTCTTTGTCTTGGCTTCCACCCTTTCTCCGGTCAATATCAGTTTGGTAAAACCTTCCGATGAACTCCCAATTAAGTGATTGAAGAATGGACCGGACAACGTGCCCAAGAACATGTCTACTAATTCTCTTTCAGATAGGGGAGGCTGGACTCTTCCTGCTAAGTCCCTCCATTTTTGCGCATAGTCTTTAAAGCCTTCACTTGAAACCATGGCCATATTCTGGAGTTGAGTACGGGTTAGCGCAAGATCAGCGTTGTATTGGTATTATTTGTAAAAGGAAGCGGCCAGATATTCCCAATTACGAACATTGGCTCTTTCTAATTGATAAAACCAATCAAGTTGAGTTCCAGACAGACTCTCTTGGAAGAAGTGTACCCATAAATCCTTGTCAGCGGTATGAGGCTGGATTTTCCTCACACAGGACCAGAGATGTATTTTGGGACATGAAACTTTTTCATGTTTGGCAAACACAGGTGCTTTGAATTTTGGAGGAATGACAATCCCTGATACTAACCCCAACTCCTCAAAGTCCAATCCAGGCACTTTTTGGATTTCCATTGCACTTAACCATTCTTCCAGATACTTATACTTATTGTCGGCTGGAGGATATTGTTCTTCAGAATAATCTTCTTCTTCCTCTTCCTCTTCTGACTCTGGCTGGACAATTGTTTCTTTTCCTTTCCCATCTTGATTGTCTTTCTCACCAGATGACGTTGCAAATTCTAAGGTCCTTCTTGTCTGCCCTTGGAATCTTCTTCCCATGTTTAGAACTCCGGTTATTTTCTTTATTTTCTTCTTTTTATTTTCAACCAGCAAGGTCTTCAACTCTTCTTGTCCTTTGGCTAGAGTTAAGAACATCTGTTGAAACTGAGCATTTTGTGCTTGGAGGTCCTTCACCGTATGCTCGAGATCCATCTTACTGAAATAAACAGTAGAAAGATGAGGAGACTTGATGCAAGAAACCTGCTTATGTTATGATGAATGGTAAATGCATATGCAATGATTTCAAGGAACTTAGAGATTCAAATTCGTTTTAGACAAAAAGGAAACACACGTTATATTAATAAATTGAAGCTTGAGTACATCAATGCCTCTTTGGGCTAACACGGAAATACAAAAAAACCCTAAGATAAAAAGGTTGTGCGCATCCTCTTTAGTGCGATGTAGGCATTCAGGTTCCTCTCCTCATGAAGTTGCTTAGTGAGTTCCAAAACCTTCTTCTCGCTTGCGTAGAATTGGGCCTCAAAAGTGTCTCGCTCACCCTTGAGCTGTATCCAATCTCTTTGTAAGTCTTAAAGAGAGGTGGGCATGTCAGGATGCAGGATGGTGTAAGGAACAACTCCTTCCACAACAGGCTCTATGATCACCAGGAGAATGGAGGGATAAGGCATCATAAGACTCTGAGCATGAGCTCGTACCCATTTGAGGTAAGGCTCAAGAGGGATGGAATTCTTATGCCCCAATGTCTTGCTATCTACCTTGTTCAACATCCTCCAAGCTCGGATGAATCTCTGGCGAAGCCTTGATCGTTGTTCTCGTATTCAAATACCAAACCTTGAATGAGCATCTCATGTGGGCCATCCCTTCGGGCGTAACCAAACTGTCTTAAGGCTAAGCAGGGGTTGTAGGTGATACCCCCCCTAATGCCAAGTAAGGGGACATTAGGGAACTCTCCACAACGGTCGATGATGATAACATTCTCTATAGACCGGGAACACCAATGGATGTCTGAATGCTTGAGCGTTATCAACCTTTGTGACCACCTCGAACCATGCTCGTTCTTCAATACAGATTGGGAAAGATGCGAAATAAACCATCTTGCCAAGAGAGGAGTGAAACACATAAGGATACCTCTTTTCCTCATAGTGCGAGTGTGAAAAGAATGTAGGATGTCTCCTAGCAAAGTAGGCATCGGGTTACGAGATATGAAGATTTTGACGGTGTTCCCATCTATGAGTTGGTCAGTATTTGGAAACAAAACAATCCCATTTCTTCAAAAGCTTGTAGATCCAAAGAGTTCCAACAGTTTTGGGCTTTCTCAAACAAGAACTTAGCTAAGAAGCCTTTGACACCACTCCTTATTTCCCAATTAGTTGTGATATCAGATGGTTGCAAGTGTAGAGCTTGAGCAATCTCTTCTGGTTTTTGGTCTCTTTCCATACCGTTGAAAGGTAGTTGATTAAGAATGGGAATCCTTAAGAGTTGGGAGAATTCTTCCAAAGTTGGCACAAGTTGATAATCGGAAAATGTGAAGCAATGGTGTAAAGGATCAAAGAACTGAAAGAGCACCTTCATCATGTCTTCATCTGTTTTGGAGGTAACCAATTTTAGGAGATGACCATGTCTTTCGGTGAATGGAGAATTCTCAGGAATCCTTGATGCTAACTCTTTAAGTTGAGGAGGAATCCTTACGAGGTTGACTTGAATGGTTTTCTTGCGAAGAGAATCCATGTCCTACAAAACATAAACAAAGATAAATCATGTAACTCCTTGAAATGGTTAGTGAGTATGAGTATGATGTTATGATGTTCATGATGTTATGTACAAGTAAAATATATACAAACAAAGCAAACAAATCCTTAGGTTTAGGCTTGCATGGAGTCTCATAGGTAAGTACCCTCTTGAAGTTTAGTCGGCTCAAACTTGTCCTAGTAATAGTAACTGGGTTCTAAGGAGCTCAATATCACTGGTTTATTTCCTTGGGAATTGTTTAAGCGCAAGCCTCTTTAATGGCGACCGAAACATCCCAAAAAACCAAACCTCAATGAGTGTAGTATCGAGTATCTACCAACTTCAGACTGCACCAAAGTCGGTCATCTCACTATGTCCTAATGGCCAAGTTGGTCAAATAAAGGTTCTAAAAGTTCATTAGTGCTTCATGACATCACTCAGCGGCCCCGTGTTCTCCTTGACTACTCAAGGGCTACCGGTACCCACAAATATGTTGCACTAACGTAGTTATTGCTTAGACCGTGTCGGTATACCCTGCGCAGTTTCCACAACGTACTGCTACTTACCTATAAGGTATCCCAAATCCGGGTAGAGGATTCAAACCTGTTGTACCCCAAAATTTTCCCTCTCACTTATCAAGAATTTTCTCACGAGATCTCCTTAGGCTCAAGACTGCACTAGGGTTTGATCAGCTCAAGACACCTCCTTAGGCACTGATGACCAAAATTAGGGTTTCAGTTTGCATAAGGATTTTTGAACTATCAATGCTTCATATGACTTTCATGGACCATTATGGACCCCCAATATTACTCATGTCAAGTTTCAAGCCTTGGATCACACTTTGGATCAGTTAATTAAACAGTTGACCTAAAAATCAGTTGTATTGGGGGAAAAGTCAACTATGGCCAATTTACAGTCAAACCCCATAATTTTTTATCCACATCAACATTTTAAACTCACGTATATCATTTTATCAAGTTTGGACCATAATTCCTCAACAAATTTGATCAAATCTCCAAAAGGGCAAAATGGTCAAAATTAGGGTTTTTGACTAGGAAAGGGAAATTTTTGATTTTTGACCTAGAAAATGGTCAATTGGTTTAAGGCATGATCTCAAGAGTCCAATTGCATCATTTTGACCTAATTACATGATTCAAAACATTGTAAATCCATTGGATTGATAGATGAATTTTGCAGTCAACTGATCAAAAGTCAATTGTATACTCAAAAGTCAAACTTTGACTTTTTAGTCAAATTCAAGTACCAAAGATCATGATTCATAAAAAAATGTCAAAATATGAAACTTATTCATCAAGAAATAAAAAATTCAAGATTTCATTTTGAAAAGTCAAAATTTCTAAACTTAGAAATTTTTCTAAGTGTTGGAAATTTCATGTTTTTTCATAACTTTGAGACAAATTTTCACCATGATGCAAGATGATTCAAGAGAAACTTCCAAAATGAAAGTTGTAGATCTCCATGAAATTTACAACTTTTATTCACACAACTTCTTCCATAAGTTCTTGTATCTCAAGTTATAATTTTATGAACATATGGTCATGAAACTAAACACTTAGTGAAATTTTGCCCTAATTTGACAAGAATTTTGACCTAACTTCATGGCACTTTTTAATATAGTTCCAAGGGTAATATTCAAAATCAATTCAAATATGGGTTGTAGAGCACATTGCAAGCTTTCCAAAATGTCCAAGAAATCCTTGGGATCATTCTTGAGTAGGGAGAATCAAAGAGATGAAGTTGGTGTTTTGTCACTTGAATTATAGGTCATTTTCATGATGAACACAAATGCAATTTCAATGTTAGGCTGCATAATATTTGCTTTGCAGACCTCAAACTTGTTTTTCACTCCATAATTAATTGATTACACAAACTTTTGAGCTATAATCCAAGTGATTTATTCTTTATCCAATTCACATTATCATTTTGGGAAGAAAGTTAACAATACCATTCTTGTAAAGCAGACTTTTGCATAAAGTTCACATTGAGGCTCTAACTTGTTCCCTATGATCATAATCCATCCAAAAAGTCATAAGCAAGCTTGTTTAAGGCATAAAAACTCTATCTTAGCAAGTACACAAGACTTTGAAACTTGTTTTGTCAAAAAATCACATGTTTAGCTTAAGGGTGCAAATCTGAATTTTGATCAACTAGAGCATCCCAAACTTGTTGCTTATAAATAGAGTCACAATTTCTGAGCTAGGACATGAGCTTGAAGACCCTTAAACTCACTAAAACTCCCTCTAGCCACAAACTGTCTCAAAACACCATTGTTGTGTAAATTCTGACTTTACATGCCAAACTCCAAATCCCCTCGTGCGTTCTTTTGGCTTTCACTTCCAAAAGCTTCTAAACATCAAATACAAACCATCCAAAGTCCATTTGCTCAACTGTAACACCTCCATCATCAAGTTCCATTTTCAAAAACAGGGGTCTGCAACTTGACTTCTTCAGAGCTCCTCATCCACTTTCAGCTCAAGCTAATCATTTCATTAGCTTCCTGGGACCTCAAGGAAGCTAACCTGATCCTTGTAGCACTTTGAATCAAGCTCATTCGCATTTCACGATTTCCAGTTTTGAGGTATTTCACTTGAACTTCTATCTCATCATTTAAGCATCATTAATGTTTATTTTGTGAAGGAAAGATGTAGACCTCATTGCCACGAAGCTGTACATATCCATAGCTTGCATTTACATGGCCTGGGCTTAGAGAACTTTAGAGTTAAAGTTTCTGAAATTTTTAGGGTTCAAATTAGGGCCAGAGAAATTCTCATTTATCTTTGACTTTTAGCTTTAGTTATTTACATGGTTAGATTCGTGAGGAAAAATGCAACAACTTTCATTTTATCATCTTCCATTTTTGTTGAGAAATAAAGAAGTTACAAGTACACTGGCTGGAGATTGAAGATGAAGTCATCAGGACTTGATTTGCCTTACATATTTATTTTTTGTTTATATGAACGGATGTATAGCCACTCCAGTAGTAAAGCGTGCGCCTGTTAACCTTTGGAACCTGGGTTCGAGCCCTAGTGGTACCCTTTTTGTGTTTTTACATGTTTTTGCATTTTCTGACCTTTTTTGCAGGGCGCCTGGGCCTTTGGGCTTTTTGTTGTTTTTTTTACTAGCTAACCCCCCTGTGGACTACTTGCACCCCTGGCCCAGTTTTATTTATCTTTCTTTTTATTTTTTATTCATTTCATTTTTATTCTCTTAAATAATTTTCCTAATATTAAAAAATCACAAAAAAAATAGATTTTCATTTTAACTTAGTTTATTTTATTTTTTTCTCACAAAAAAAAATATTTTATTTAACTACACATTATTTATTTTATGGACTAGTCTTTTAATTAAATTAAAACTAGGTTAATATTTATTTTCTTTTTACACCCATTAAATATATTATTTTAGTATAAAAAAAGGGCTAAAAAATATTTTATAATACCTTAAATATTTTCAAGACATAAAAATATTAAAAAAAACACTTTTCTCATAAACTTATTTTCTTTTATTTTAACTAATAGATTTAGGGTTTTGTTAAAAAATCTTTTCTTAAACAAATTTAGGGTTTATTTATTTTATTAATTATTTTTCTTTTAATTAATTATATTAAGACAAAATCCCTTTTTTTATAAAAAAAATCAAACATATATCCATTTACTTCACATTTTATATTTTTGTATATTTATTCACTTTTGCACATTGTATCCATTTAATTCTTTGTACATTGATACTCATTCAATATGGTTGTAATAGACTAACTAGGTTTACATTTTTGCAATCCCCATTTGTAATTTGTATACCCCCTCCCCTAATGATGTAATAGCGTAGTAATTTTACTTTCCGCAATTTATCGCTTTATATACAAATGCTAGTAATTAGGATTTGTATGGAAAGAATAAAATCAATCAAATATAAAACCCTAATTCAAGACAAATCAATGCATTTAAATCAACACATTTGCACATATACACTCTTAGGGTAAACCCACTTTGTTGTCTTACAAAAATGGCCATATTACGCATGTAAGGTATCTTAGCAAAAACAAGCAAATACGAGATCATAGTCCCTCGATGACGCTATCTAAGTTGCCTTTCAAAATGATCTTAGACCCTAAATAAAAATGCTAAGATACCTTGCAATATTTCTAATCATGGTTATATGATGACCCACGCCCGTCCCGTTTACATCCAAAGATAGGGTTGCTTACCAAATCAATGGTAAGACAACAATGTCAAAGGAAAAGGAAATGAACAAGAAAGACATTTGAGTAGGTAGATTGCTCCTAATTACTTGCTCCATTTCAAAACAAACATCCTTTCTATTTTCAAAACAAACACATACACTTTCAAACATATTACAAAATTGAAAACATTTTCAAAAGATCAAACATCTTTGTATACATTCTTACGAACTAGAATCATTACAAAGATTGCCTAAACAATGGCCTCTTTACAAAATATTTTCAAAAACCACACAAAGCACAATTGCAAACAAAAAGCAAGTGATCTAGCAAGTAACTAAGAGCCCATGGATAACCATGGATGAAAAGGGTGCTAATACCTTCCCTTTTCATAATCCACCCCCCGAACTCAAGAAACAATCTCAAAGGTCTTTCCTGTGCTTTTTTACCTTTTCTTTTGGATAAAAGAAAAGTCAGTGGTGACTCTTGCTAACCGCAACATTTGCGATCAAACGCAAAACACCCAAGTCAGTTCTCCCACCGTATCACAGAACTGGCGACTCTGCTGGGGAAAATTCTAAAAGTGGGGTTACCTTAGGGTTAAATAACATCTATTTTCTTTCATTGTTTGATTTATATGCTTTACATTATGGTTCTTTGTTTGGGTTTGAATCCTCTACCCAGATTTGGGATACCTTATAGGTAAGTAGCAATACATTGTGGAAACTGTGCGGGGTATACCGACATGGTCTAAGCAATAGCTATGTTAGTGCAACATATTTGTGGGTATCGGTAGCCTTTGAGTTAATCAAAGAGAATATGGGGCCGCTGAGTGATGTCATAAAGCACTAATGAACTTTTAGAACCTTTACTTGACCAACTTGGCCTTTAGGATGTAGTGAGATGACTGGCTTTGGTGCAGTCCGAAGTTGGTAGATACTCGATACTACACTCATTAAGGTTTGGTTTCTTGAGATATTTTGGTCATCATTAAAGAGGCTTGTGCTGAAACAATGACCAAGGAAACAAACCAGTGATATTGAGCTCCTTATAACCCAGTTACTATTACTAGGACAGGTTTAAGCCAACTAAAATTCAAGAGGCTACTTACCTATAAAACTCCATGCAAGCCTAAACCTAAGGATTTGTTTGTATATGCATACTTGTACATAACATCATGAACATCATGAAAATCATGAACATCATATACATCCACTAACCATTTCAAGGATTTTGGGACTCATCTTTGTTCTTGTTTTGTAGGATATGGATTCACTTCGCAGTAAAACTATTCAAGTCAATCTTGTAAGGATCCCTCCACAACTCAAGGAGCTAGCTTCAAGGATTCCTGAAAACTCTCCATTTACCGAGAGACATGGTCGCCTACTCAACTTGGTCACCTCCAACACAGATGAGGATATGATGAAGGTGCTCTTTCAAATCTTTGATCCTTTACACCATTGCTTCACATTTCCCGATTTTCAACTTGTACCTACTTTGGAAGAATTCTCCCAACTCTTGAGGATTCCCATTCTCAATCAACTGCCTTTCAACGGTACAGAGAGAGACCCAAAGCCATAAGAGATTGCTCAAGCTCTACACTTGCACTCATCTGATATCACAACTCATTGGGAAACAAGGAGTGGTGTCAAAGGTTTCTTAGAAAAGTTCTTGTTCGAGAAAGCCCAAAGCTGTTGGAACTCCTTGGACTTGCTAGCCTTTGAGGAAATTGTGGCTTTCCTCATCTATGGGGTGGTGTTGTTTCCAAATCCTGACCAACTCATAGGTGTCAACGCCGTCAAAATCTTCATATCCCGCAACCCGGTGCCTACATTGCTAGGAGATATGCTACACTCTTTTCACACTCACACAATGAGGAAAAGTGGTGTCCTTATGTGTTGCACTCCTCTCTTGGCAAGATGGTTTATTTCGCATCTTCCCCAATATGTATTAAAAAATGGGCAAGGTTCAAGGTGGTCACAAAGGTTGATGACGCTCAAACATTCAGACATTCATTGGTGCTCCCGATCCAAAGAAAATGTTATCATTATCGACCGTTGTGAAGAATTCCCTAATGTCCCTTTACTTGCCATTAGGGGAGGTATCACCTACAACCCATGCTTAGACTTAAGACAGTTTGTTACGCCCGAAGGGATAGACCGTACGAGATGCTGATTCAAGGTTTAGTATTTGACTATGACAACAAAAATCAAGGTCTTCGCCAGAGATTTATCTGAGCTTGGAGGATGTTAAACAAGGTGGATAACAAGACATTAGGGCACAAGAATTCCATCCCTCTTGAGCCTTACCTCAAATGGGTATGAACTCGTGCTCAGAGTCTTATAATGCCTTACCCCTCTATTCTCCTGGTAATCATTGAGCCTGTCATGGAAGGAGATGTTCCATACACTATCCTACATCCTGACATGCCTACCTCTCTTGAAGACCTACAAATGGATTGGATACAACTCAAGTGGGAGCGAGATACTTTCAAAGCCCAATTCTACGCAAGCGAGAAGAAGGTTTTGGAACTCACTAGGCTACTTCATGAGGAGCAGACTCTCAATGCCTACATCACTCCAAAGAGGATATGCACTACCTTTTTATCTTAGAGCTTTTATATTTCCTTATAAGCCCAAGAGGCATTGATGTACTCAAGCTTTAACTTATTAATATAACGTGTGTTTCCTTTTTGTCTAAAATAAATTTGAATCTTTTAAATCCTTGAAATCATTACATACGCATATACCATTCATCATAAGATAATCAGGTCTTTTCCAACAAGTCTCCTCATATCTCTACTATTTATTTCAATAAGATGGATCTCGAGCAAACAATGAAGGAACTCCAAGCTCAGAATATACAGTTTCAACAGTTGCTCTTGACCCTAGCCAAAGGACAAGAAGAGTTGAAGACTTTGCTGGCCGAGGAGAAGAAAAAGAAGACAAAGAAGGTAACCGGAGTCCTAAACATGGGAAGAAGATTTCATGGGAAGACAAGAAGGACCTTAGACTTTGCAACGACATCCGGTGAGAGAGACAATCAAGATGGGAAAGGCAAGGAAACAGTTGTCCCGTCTGAATCAGAAGAGGAAGAGGAAGAAGAAGACTATTCTGAAGAATAATACCCTCCAACTGAGGACTAGTATAAACATCTCGAAAAGCGGTTGAGTGTGATGGAAATCCAGAAAGTGCCTGTCTTGGACTTTGAGGGATTGCGTTTAGTGTTAGGGATTGTCATTCCTCCTAAATTGAGAGCACCTGTGTTCGCCAAATATGACGGAGTTTCATGCCCTAAAATGCATCTCCGGTCCTATGTGAGGAAAATTCAGCCCTATACCGCTGACAAAGACTTATGGGTACACTTCTTCCAAGACAGTTTGTCTGGAACTCAACTTGACTGGTTTTACCAACTAGAAAGAGCCAACATTCATAATTGGGAAGATCTTGTTGTAGCCTTCTACAAACAATACCAATACAATGTTGACCTTGCACCTACCCGTACTCAACTTCAGAGTATGGACATGGCTTCAAATGAAGGCTTCAAGGACTATGCGCAAAAATGGAGAGATTTAGCCGCAAGAGTTCAACCTCCTCTATTTGAGAGAGAGTTGGTAGACATGTTCTTGGGCACCTTGTATGTTCCCTTCTTCAATCATTTAATTGGAAGTTCATCGGCAGGTTTTATTGAACTGATATTGACCGGAGAAAGGGTAGAAGTCGGTATAAAGAGTGGAAAGATTCAGAAAGATACATCCTCTACTGCTACAAGGAAGCCATTTATCGGAAAGAAAGAAGTGGTTGCAGTTTACCCTCAGAGAAATCAAGATAGGGCCGAACGCCGTCCAATGGTGAGGCTGTTATGATTCCTAAGCCTGTGCCTGATCAGCAAAGAAACAACCAACCGAGGATGGAAAGACCGGTCAGGCAGTTCACCAAAATTAACATGACCCTATCTCAGGTATTACCGCATCTACTAAGATCCAATTTGGTGACCTTGAAAGAAGCTCCGAAAAACCCCAATACAACATCTCCTCACTATCATCCCAATGCCCGTTGCGCATATCACTCTGAAAGTCTCGGCCATGACACTAATAACACTTGGGGTCTAAAGAACAAAATACAAGACCTCATTGAAGCAAAAGAGATTGAATTCGATGCGCCCGAAAAGACAAATTTCATTTCTGCCCCTATGCCCAAACATGGCCATAATACCAATGCCATTGAAGAAGAAATGTTTGTTACTTTAGTTGATGAACTTATGACCCCACTCCTGACTATTAAAGTGAACTTGTTGAATGCCGGTGTGTTCCCGGGCTGTGATGAAGGCTGTCATTTCTGTTTGTCCTCACCAACCAGCTGTCCTTTGTTGAAAACAGGCGTTCAGTACCTAATAGATAACAAATAAATTTTGTTTGAAAAGACTTATGTTCCACCTGTTCCTTTTAAAGATGTCTCTATTATCACCATTTTCGCCGATTCTTCCAGGGTCTCCACCAAAAGACCCGTTAGAATTACATTAGTTCCAAAAGTAGCTCCTTTAATAATCACAATGCCTGGACCAGTCCCATATTCGTCAGACAAAACCATACCATGGAATTATGGAGGGGATGTCTACTACCACGGTATCAAGCAGGATTGGCCAGTCGCTGAAGATTCGAGTTCCAAAAAAGTCAACTTCGACATCAGTAATATTGCAGGAACTAGCAAGATTACCCGAAGTGGAAGGATATTCTCTCCAGAGATTGCTCCCCCAAAAACAGTTTCTGGACCCGTAATCATTCATGTTGTTGTTTCTCCTCTGAAGGCTATTCCCATTCCTACAATCATCTCAGCTAATACTCCAACTGACAAAGCTATTACAACCCCTGTTATCGTTCCTACTGACACTCATGTTGCTGAGTTAACCGAGACTCGAGGTAAAAGTATTCTGATTGAGCCTATCCGAACAAAGGCTCAGTCATTGGCTATCCCTGAGACCTCTCGGAAAGAGATGGAGGAAATTCTGAAGATCATAAAAAGAAGCGACTACGATGTAGTTGAACAACTGGGGAAAACTCCCTCTAAAATTTCCATGCTGGCATTACTACTATGTTCCGAGGCGCATGCAAAAGCCTTGGTAAAATTCCTGAAAACTACCCATGTACCCCAAGAGACATATGCCGATTAGTTTCAATACTGTGTAGCCAGCTTGACTGCAGATAATGCTCTAGGATTTTCGGATGTTAATTTAACGCCAAGAACAAGGAAGCATAATGAGGCATTGCATGTCTCAGTTGAATGTAGGGGCACAACCCTGGCTCATGTTTTGGTGGACAATGGCTCATCTCTGAATGTATTGCCTAAAAAAGCTCTTGATAGGCTTGACTGTGAGGGATTGACATTGAAGCCAAGTAACATAGTAGTAAGGGATTTTGACGGCTCGAAAAGGATGGTACATAGGGAAGTGGATATCCCCATAAAGGTTGGAACTCAAACATTTGATTCAACTTTTTATGTAATGGATATATGTCCCTCATATTCCTGCTTGCTAGGCCGACCATGGATTCACAATGCGGGTGTCATTACTTCTACATTGCACCAAATGCTAAAATACCCGATTCAAGGGAAGATTATCACCGTTCATGGAGAAGAAGAGTATATGGTCAGCCATCTCAATTCCTTCAGATATGTGGAATTAGATGGTGAATTTATTGAAACTCAATTTCAACACTTTGAAAAGGTCATGCAAGATGTGGCAGTAACCAAGGTTGTTCCCAAGATCACAAGGCCTCCACTACGAATGTCATCTCTGAAGGATGCCAAAGCAGTGGTAGAAGAAGGTGGATACACTATATGGGGATAACTCCTAGATATCCCATATAAGTCTGACAAGTTTGGCATGGGTTTCACTTAAGGTGCCCAGAAGGCTGTGCGCCGCGCTCGTGTCGGAGGACCACCCCTGAAGATCAACAACCATGAGGCCAACGCTGTAGAAGATGATGAAGATAGTTGTGACTTGGAGGATTGGATATTCCCAACTGTCAGTGGAGGGCTCAGCAATTGGGAGGCTAGAGATTTTGTCCCGATCACTTTTATCCCAAAGTAATATGTCTTTATATTTTATTGGATCTGTAATATTAAAAAAATTCGCACTCTTAAAACCTTGTGTCTTACCTGAGGCATAATGGTCCATTTGTAAGGGTTATTATCTGATTTTCATATGATATCAATGAATCATGGACGTTTTCGCATAAAAACTTTTGTGCTCATTGTTTTTTCTTTTTCTTTTTTATTTCTTTCAAGGATAGTTATACCCTTACACACACTCACACTCACAATGCAGGTATACATCCATTCGGGATCCCATGGGTAACGATACTGCTATGGCCTTTTGTGACTCTGAGAATCTAATCTGCCAAGCCGAAGACGAAGGTGAGGAAGATTGTGAAGTACCAGGGGGACTTGCCAGACTACTACAACAAGAAGAGAGAACCATTCAGCCTCACGAGGAACCCGTGGATACAATCAACCTAGGTACCGAAGAAGACAAAAAAGAGGTCAAGGTGGGTGCCAATCTGGAACCCGGTGTCAAGGAGCGTCTGATTCAGTTGTTACACGATTATGTTGAAGTCTTTGTCTGGTCATATGAAGATATATCGGGACTTGATGCAGATATTATGGTACATCATCTGCCTACAAGAGAGGATTGTCTGCCAGTAAAGCAAGAGGTTCGCCGCATGAGGCCTGATATGTCAGAAAATATTAAAGCAGAATTCATGAAGCAATTCAACACTGGATTCTTGGCTGTCACCTCTTATCCCCAATGGGCTGCCAATGTTGTTCCCGTGCCCAAAAAGGACGGTAAAGTGCGAATGTGTCTGGACTACAGAGATTTGAATAGGGCAAGCCCTAAGGATGATTTTCCACTCCCCCACATTGATATTCTAGTTGACAATACGGCACAACACAAAGTATTTTCTTTCATGTACGGTTTCTCAGGCTACAACCAAATCAAAATGGCACCTGAGGACATGGAGAAAACAACGTTTGTCACGCAGTGGGGCACTTTCTGCTATAAGGTGATGCCATTCGGACTAAAGAATGTTGGGGCAACCTATCAGCATGCTATGGTAGCTCTATCTCACGACATGATACATCACGAAATAGAGGTCTACGTGGACGATATGATAGCCAGATCTCAAATAGAAGAAGAGCATCTTGATCACTTAAAAAAACTGTTTGAGAGACTGAACAAGTATAAGCTAAGGTTGATTCCAAATAAATGCACATTTGGGGTACGGTCTGGTAAACTCCTAGGCTTTGTCGTCAGCAATAAAGGTATTGAAGTAGACCCTGCCAAGGTAAAAGCAATACAAGAGATGCCTGCTCCTCATACTGAGAAGGAAGTCAGAGGGTTCTTGGGACGTTTGAACTACATTGCCAGATTCATCTCTCACCTGACAGCTACTTGTGAACCAATCTTCAAATTGTTGAAGAAATATCAAGTAGTCAAATGGAATGACGAGTGCTAAGTTTCTTTTGACAAAATCAAAGAATACCTACAAGAGCCTCCTGTGTTGATACCACCAGTCGAGGGAAGACCATTGATCATGTATCTGACTATTTTAGAAAACCCAATGGGGTGTGTATTGGGGCAGCATAATGAGTCTGGCCGAAAAGAGCATGCTATTTATTACTTGAGCAAAAAGTTTACCGACTGTGAAACCAGATATTCACTACTCGAGAAAACTTGCTGCGCTCTGGCATGGGCTGCTCGCCGGCTAAGACTGTATATGCTGACTCATACTACTTTGTTGATATCTAAAATGTATCCGATAAAATACATCCTCGAGAAGCATACTCTTTCTGGGAGAATAGTGAGATGGCAGATGATCCTGGCGGAACATGACATATAGTATACTACCCAGAAAGCAATAAAGGGCAGTTTATTAGTTGATCACCTTGCTCACCAAGCTGTAGAAGACTACCAATCCATGAAGTTCTAATTTCCAAATGAAGACATCATGACGGTAAATAACTGTGAAGAATTCAGGCCATATGAAGGACCTGAACAAGGATCTCGATGGACCCTGTTCTTTGATGGGGCATCCAATGCACTTGGAAATGGTATCGGTGTTGTACTCATATCTCCGGAAGGGTGTCATACTCCCTTTACCGCAAGACTCTGCTTCAATTGTACAAACAACATGGCGGAATACGAAGCATGCATCTTTGGTCTCAGAGCTGCCATAGACTTGGGGATCAAATCCTTGAATGTATTCGGAGATTCAGCTTTGGTTATCAGTCAGATCAAAAGAGAATGGGACACCAAACACCCTAACCTTATCCCTTATAAAGAACATGTTTTGACATTGCTACCACATTTTGAGAAGATCACCTTCGAGCATTTCCCACGAGAAGAAAATCATCTAGCAGACGCACTAGCCACATTATCATCCATGTTTAAACTTAATTGGGATAATGAGGCTCCCCAGATCACCATCGAACGAATGGATGAACCAGCACATTTTCACGAGATTAATACTGAAGAAGTAGTGGACCAGCCTTGGTTCCACGAAGTCAAGAGGTATCTCGAGGCTCGAGAATATCCAGAAGGAGCTTTAGTCAATGACAAGAAGTTATTAAGAAGATTCTCTGCTAAGTTCTTCCTTAGTAATGGCATTATTTACAAATGCAACCATGACTCTGTGTTACTTCAGTGCGTAGACAAGGTTGAAGCCGAAAGGATCATGGACGAGTTACGTGAAGGCACTTTTGGCACCCATTCCAGTGCGCATACGATGGAAAATAAAATCCTACGGGCAGGCTATTACTGGTCTACCATGGAAGCAAATTGCTATCAACACTCTCGAACTTGCCATAAGTGTCAGATTTATGCTGACAAGATGCATGTACCTCTGATTCCTTTGAAAGTCTTGACAGCTCCTTGGCCCTTTGTTATATGGGGAATTGATATGATTGGGGAAATCAAGCCCACATCTTCCAATGGACACCGCTTTATCCTAGTGGCCATTGACTATTTTACAAAGTGGGTGGAGGCAGCTTCCTTCGCTTCCGTTACCAAGAATGTTGTCGCCCAGTTCATCAAGCAAAATCTCATTTGCCGGTATGGTATCCCAGAGAGGATCATCACTGACAATGGTACAAATCTTAACAACACTATGATCACTTCCTTATGCGAACAATTCAAGATTCAGCATCACAATTCTTCTCATTACCTGCCGAAGATGAATGGTGTTGTCGAAGCTGCAAATAAGAACATTAAAAAGATCATACAGAAAATGACAGTCACATAAAAAGACTGGCATGAGATGCTACCATTTGCTCTCCACGGGTATCGTACCACAACTCGCACATCAACTGGGGCAACACCCTATTCTCTGGTTTACGGCATGGAGGTTTTCTTGCCTATCGAGGTCCAGATCCCCTCTCTGAGGATTATGAAGGATTTACGGCTGAACGAAGACGATTGGATCCAGACTCGACTTGATCAACTGAACTTGATTGATGAGAAGAGACTTACTGATGTTTGCCATGGTCAAATGTATCAAAAACGGATGATCAAGGCTTTCAACAAGAAAGTCAGACGCCAAGTGTATCAAGTTGGGGATCTAGTGATCAAACGTATCATGTTGCCGCAAGGTGATCCTAGGGCCAAATGGACTCCTACCTATGAAGGACCATTTGTAATAAAAAACATTTTCTCTGGTGGGGAAATGATCTTGACCACCATGGATGGTGACGACCTGCCACATCCTGCGAACATGGATATAGTCAAAAGATATTACGCATAAGAGACCCGCTAGGTTAACATACCTAGGCAAAACAAGGGCATCCCGATGAACCAAAAAGGTTCAGGAAAAAATTATGGATAAAACAAAAAAATTTGTACACCCGGCAAGTTAAAAACCCGAAAGGGCGACTTGGGTAAAAAAGGGTTTCCCGGTGTACTGAAAACCTGAAAGGGCGATCCAGGCAAAAGTTTGGGAATTAAAGCGTATGACTATGTCCCGTTGGATCACTTTGAGGACAACCTTTGGCTTCAACTTGTGAACTCGACATTTCTGAGCAATTCAATCATCTTCGGACAATGCAACAAATAGACAAAATGCTCAGAGATACAAAGGCTGTGGCAGAATGGGAACCCCATGGGATAAACACACATAGCTGTCTTTTATTTGTATTAAAAGTTTCATTTTTTCTTATGACAGTGTTCTCCTACTAGAATGTTTGTCTCACTGTACAAAAATACTTACTCAAAGTCAATACAAAGATATTCCTTTAAAAGTGAAAAACTATCTATTTTTCTTTACTCTTGTATTTTGTTTACAAAAACGTCCAATGATTCATTGTTGAACATATGCATTTGAACATAATTACTGTTTACAAATAAACAAAATAAAAGACAATTACTAATGGCTTTAAGAGGTAGGGAAATATCTCTAAGCTATTTCCATAAATCCCCCACAATTTACAGTATAATCCCCAGCAGAACAGAGCTTCAAGTTATCGATCCCCAGTAGAAGTCGTCAATTTTCTCAAGATTCCCCAATAGGATTTTACAAGCAGTATACGGCATTTTCCTTACAACAGAGTTTGTTTCTCTAAGCGTAAATTCATCAACACTTCAACTTCACAACATGAAGACTTATACTCCATATCCTCAGCAACATTCAGGGATTTATTTTCTTTAATCCAACAAACAGTGCAATAGACTAGCTCACATACGCATACATTGCATCCACATATCATAAACATTGATAAAACAAATGCATTATATCATACATTCCATACAACATGACTTTGCATTTTAGCTAACATTTTACCCTTTTCAGGATAAGATTAACAGCTATCATTAACAATGTTCAGAGTTTTTAGATATAGTTCAGATACGCTCCAGACACGGATGCCATTCTGATACTCATTCTGACTCAACTTTCAGATACAGTTCAGATACGCTCCAGACACGGATGTCATTCTGATACTCATTCAGACTCAACTTTCAGATACAATTCATATACTCTCTAGACACGGATGCCATTTTGATACTCATTCAGATTCAACTCTCGGATACAGTTCAGATATGCTCCAGACACGGATGCCATCTAATAATCATTCAAAATCAGCTCCCAGATGCAGTTCAGATACGCTCCAGATACAGACGCCATTCTGATACTCATTCTTTCAGCTTACAAATTACAATATAAACAATAACTTTTGGATGGCATCTTTAAGCCCATCTCCAACAACTTTCTATCACCTCTCCAAATGGCATCTTTAAGCCCATTCCCTCAACCATCACATCACCGAGTACAAATTTCTGGGCACTCTAGTTTCCAATCATCTTCCACCTTCGAGTCACAACTGGCAAAACATGTCAATCTAACTCTTCAGGCTTAATAAGATTGAACAGGGGCAGCTGTTGTACCCCAAAATTTTCCCTCTCATTTATCAAGATTTTTTCTCACAAGACTTCTTGGACTCAAGACAAGATTAGGGTTTGCTCAGCTCAAGACATCATCTTGTACTGATAACCTGAAATTAGGGTTTGGGTTTGCACAAGGATTTTTGGACCATCAATGCTTCATGTGACTTTCATACACCATCTTGCACCCCTAATATTTCTCATGACAAGTTTCAAGCCTTGAATCACATTTTTGACCAGTCAATTGGACAGTTGACCTAAAAATCAGTTGTATTGGAGGAAAAGTCAACCATGGCCAATTTACAGTCAAACTTCATATTTTTTTATCCACAACAACATTTTGGACTCATATGTACCATTTTATCAAGTTTGGATCACAACTCCTCAAGAAATTTGATCAAATCATCAAAAGGGCAAAATGGTCAAAATTATGGTTTTAGACTGAGAAAGGGCAATTTCTGATTTTTAACCTAGCCAATGACCAATTGGTTTCAAACATGATTTCAAGAACTCAATGGCATCATCTTTACCTAATCACATGGTTCAAAAGATCTCAAGTACATAGGATTGACAGATGAATTTTGCAGTCAACTAATCAAAAGTCAATTGTACACTGAAAAGTCAAACTTTGACTTTTTGGTCAAAATCAAGTGCCAAGGGTCATAATTCATTAAGATATGTCAAAACGTGAAACTTGTCGACCAAGAAACCTAAAATTGCAAATTAGGGTTTTTAATTTGAAATTTTTCATAACTTAAATTTTTCTAAGTATGGAAAACTTCTTATTTTTTCCCAACTTTCCACAACTTTTTCACCATGATGCAATTGGATTTAAAGGAAACTTCCAACATGAAATTTGTAGTCCTCCATTAAATCTACAACTTTTATTCACAAAATTTTCCAAAAAGATGCTTGGATCTCAAGTTATGAATTTGTGAATAAGGGTCCATGAACTAAAAGACTTAGTGAAAATTTGCCCTAATTTAGGCAGGTTTTTGACCCAACTTCATGGACATTTTTCACATAGTTCCAAGAGGTATCTCAAAATGCATTTAAAATATGGATTGTAGAGCATGTTGCAAGCTTTCCAAAATGTCCAAGAACTCTCCAAGATCATTTTTGGTTAGGGAGAATCGAAGAAGAGAAAATGGCATTTTGACACTTTTGTTCAAGCCATTTTCACAATGCACCAAGTTGCAAATCTGATCAAGCATGCTTGTACCTTGCATTACAGGTCCTAAATCCCTTCTACACTCCATTTTTAAATGTTGACTCAATGGATAATGGCTTTGTTTAGGCTTTTGAAGTATTGCACAAGGAATAAATCCATAAATGGCATAAAGGGCACAATGCCATTTTGATAAAGCAAGTTTTTTGCAACTTTACAATTCTTGAGCCATGGACATGTTTCTTTGTTACAAGCAATGTCCATAGATATCAGGCAATGTTTACCAACCCTTGGCAGCCCTAGAACTAGCAAGTACAGCATTTTTGCATGGTCACTTCAACCTTTCTTCAAAAACAAGAAAAGTGGCCAAAAGGTAGAGAATTGGTACATCTGATAAAGGGAGGGCTTGGCATCATTCAAAACGGACTTCACAAACTTGTTACAAGAAAAAACACGAAAGAACAACATCTAAAACACTCTCAAACTCAGAAAACACAAATTTCTGCCCAAACAGGGCAGCTTCTGCAAAACTCTTGCCAACTCAATATTTGCTCGTGCGTTTCTCCCTTTAACACTTCAAACACCTTCCATACATCCTACCGAAGCTATCCAAGCCCTTGTCCTGTTGCTGTAACCTCTATTTCAGACATCACCATCTTCAAACTTGAAGGTTACAGGTTGACTCGTGCAGGAAGTTTCAGCCATCCACAAGGTCAGCTAAGCATTGGAATAGCTTGAGGGAACTTCAAGGAAGCTCACACGATCCTCAGGCCTCACTCAAAGTCCCCACATTGCCATATTCAAATCCAGCTGAAGGAGGTATTTTTCAAAACTTTATCTCTCTATTTAGGCATCCTCAAGCCACGATTTGTGAAGCAAAAATGTAGTCTCTAGCATGGTGAAGTTGTACATATGCATAGTTGTCATTTATATTAACTGAGCTAAGAGAATTTGATTGTTGAACATGCTGAAAAAACTAGGTCAGAAATTAGGGCTATTGAAATTCTCCATGATCTTTGAGAGTTAGATTATGAATTTTATATCATTGGAATCGTGAGGTTCCAAGCTACATTTTTTATGTTGCAAGTTTTTGTTTTTGTGCAAAGAATAGAGAGTTACGGGTTTAAGTAGAAAATGCGCGCAAGGAAGAAGGAACCAAGGACAGAGACGAAGCTGTTGTCTTGGGCTTTTTTGCTTCTGGCCTTTTTTGGTTTTGCTATTCACACCCCCTGAATTCCTTTTGCACCCCCTGCCTTATTTCTTATATTTTCATATTTTTCTTGCATAAATACATTTTATTGCATATTTAAATACTTGTTTATTTATTTATTGTACAATAATTTAATTGGGTTGTAATAGTATTTTAGGGTTTTATTTTGTGCAAATATCCCCATTCAAAAACTTGTATCCCCCCTCCCATAATAATTGTTGTAATAGCTTAGTTTTATTTTACGCAATTTATCGCATTATACCATGTTTAGTAAAACTAGGGTTTTGTATGATAAGACAAAAATCAAACAAATAGAATGACCTAATACAAGACAAACAAAAGCATGTAAAATGACACACCTTTCACACAAGCACCCCTAGGGTTTCACCCACTTGGTTGCCTTAAAAAATGGCCATGGTATGCATGCAAAGTATCTTGGCAAAACAAAACAAAACAAAAGATCATAGTCCCTTGATGACGCTATCAAAAGGTTGCCTAAAACAAATGATCTTGGTCCCTCAAAATGCTAAAGATACTTGGAAACATTGCTATCATGGTCATACGATGACCCACGCCCGTCCCGTTTAACATCCAAAGATATGGTTGTTTACCAAAGCAATGGTAAATCAACAATGTCAAAGGAATAAAAATGTATAGGAAAGACATTTGAGTAGGTAGATAGCTTCTACTTACTTGATCCATTTCAAAATAATCCTTGCTATTTTCAAACAAACACACACACATTTCAAACCATTTTCAAACATCTTTCAAAACATTGAAACATTTTTCAAAAGACAAACATCTTTGTATACATTCTTACAAATGAGAATCATTACAAAGATCGCCTAAACGATGGCCTCTTTTCAAAATACTTTCAAAACCACACAAAGCACCATTTAAAACAATTGCAAAAGCAAAGCAAGTGATCTAAACAAGTAGCTAAGAGACCACGGATAACCATGGATGAAAAGGGTGCTAGAACCTTCCTTTTTCATAATCTACCCCCTGAACTCAAGAAAACATCTCAAAGGTCTTTCCTGTGCTTTTTACCTTTCCTTTTGGATAAAATAAAAGTCGGTGGCGACTCTTGCAAAACCGAAACATTTGCAAACACAAACGTAAAACCTCAAGTCAGTTCTCCCGCCGTATCACATACCCCAAAATTTTCCCTCTCACTTATCAAGAATTTTCTCACAAGATCTCCTTGGGCTCAAGACTGCACTAGGGTTTGATCAGCTCAAGACACCTCCTTAGACACTGATGACCAAAATTAGGGTTTGAGTTTTCACAAGTAATTTTGAACTATCAATGCTTCATATGACTTTAATGTACCATTATGGACCCCCAAGATTACACATGTCAAGTTTCAAGCCTTGGATCACACTTTGGATCAGTCAATTGAACAGTTGACCTAAAAATCAGTTGTATTAGGGGAAAAGTCAACTATGGCCAATTTACAGTCAAACCCCATAATTTTTTATCCACATCAACATTTTAAACTCATGTGTATCATTTGATCAAGTTTGGTCCATAATTCCTCAAGAAATTTGATCAAATCTCCAAAAGGGCAAAATGGTCAAAATTAGGGTTTTTGACTGGGAAAGGGCAATTTCTGATTTTTGACCTAGCCAATGGTCTATTGGTTTAATGAATGATCTCAAGAGTCCAATTTCATCATTTTTAACTAAGTACATGATTCAAAACATTGCAAATCCATTGGATTGACAGATGAATTTTGCAATCAACTGATCAAAAGCCAACTGTATACTGAAAAGTCAAACTTTGACTTTTTGGTCAAATTCAAGTACCAAAGATCATAATTCATCAAAACATGTCAAAATATGAAACTTATACATCAAGAAATCAAAAAGTCAAGATTTCATTTTGAAAAGTCAAAATTTCTAAACTTAGAAATTTTTCCAAGTGTTGGAAATTTCATGTTTTTTCATAACTTTGAGCCAAATTTTCACCATGATGCATGATGATTCAAGAGAAACTTCCAACATGAAAGTTGTAGATCTCCATGAAATATACAAATTTTCTTGACACAACTTCTTCCAAAAGTGCTTGGATCTCGAGTTATAATTTTATGAACATAGGGTCATGAAACTAAACACTTAGTGAAATTTTGCCCTAATTTGACTAGGATTTTGACCTAACTTCATGGCACTTTTTCATATAGTTCCAAGGGTAATATTCAAAAGAAATTCAAATATGAATTGTATAGAACATTTTAAGCTTTCCAAAATGTCCAATAACTCCTTGAGGCCATTCTTGAGTAGGGAGAATCGAAGAGATGAAGTTGGTGTTTTGTCACTTGAATTATAGGTCATTTTCATGATGAACACAAATGCAATTTCAATGTTAGGTTGCATAATCTTTGCTTTGCAGGCCTCAAACTTGTTTGTCACTCCATAATTAATGGATTACACAAACTTTTGAGCTATAATCCAAGTGATTTAAGCTTTATCCAATTCACATTGCCATTTTGGGAAGAAAGTTAACAATACCATTCTTATAAAGAAAGCTTTTTGCATAAAGTTCACATTGAGCCTCTAACTTGTTCCCTCTGATCATACTCCATCCACAAAGTCAGAAGCAAGCTTGTTTAAAGCATAACCACTTTATCTTAGCAAGTACACAAGACTTTGAAACTTGTTTTGTCAAAAAAATCACATGTTTAGCTTAAGGGTGAAAATTTGAATTCTGATCAACTAGAGTATCCCAAACTTGTTGCTTATAAATAGAGTCACTATTTGTGAGCTAGGACACGAGCTTGAAGACCCTTAAACTCAATAAAACTCCCTCTAGCCAGAAATTGTCTCAAAACATCATTGTTGTGCAAATTCTGACTTTACATACCAAACTCCAAATCCCCTCGTGCGTTCTTTGGCCTTTCACTTCCAAAAGCTTCTAAACATCAAATACAAACCATCCAAAGTCCATTTGCTCAACTGTAACACCTTCAACATCAAGTTCTATTTTCAAAAACAGCGGTATGCAGCTTGACTTCTCCAGAGCTCCTCAGCCACTTTCAGCTCAAGCTAATCATTGCATTAGCTTCCCGGGACCTCAAGGAAGCTAACCTGATCCTTGTAGCACTTTGAATCAAGCTCATTTTCATTTTATGATTTCCAGTTTTGAGGTATTTCACTTGAACTTCTATCTCGTCATTTAAGCATCGTTAATGTTTATTTTGTGAAGGAAAGATGTAGACCTCATTGCCACGAAGTTGTACATATCCATAGCTTGCATTTACATGGCCTGAGCTTAGAGAATTTTAGAGTTGAAGTTTCTGAAATTTTTAGGGTTCAAATTAGGGCCAGATAAATTCTCATTTATCTTTTACTTTTAGCTTTAGTTATTTACATGGTTAGATTCGTGAGGAAGAATGCAACAACTTTCATTTTGTCATCTTCCATTTTTGTTGAGAAATGAAGAAGTTACAGGTACACTGGCTAGAGGTTGAAGATGAAGTCATCAGTATTTGATTTGCCTTATATATTTATTATTTTGTTTATATGAACAGATGTATAGCCACCCCAGTGGTAAAGCGCGCGCCTGTTAACCTTTGGGACCTGGGTTCGAGCCCCATTGGTACCCTTTTTGTGTTTTTACATGTTTTTGCATTTTCTGACCTTTTTTGCAGGGCGCCTGGGCCTTTGGGCTTTTTGTTGTTTTTTTACTAGCTAACCCCCCTGTGTACTACTTGCACCCCTGGCCCAGTTTTATTTATTTTTCTTTTTATTTTTTATTCATTTTATTTTTATTCTCTTAAATATTTTTCCTAATATTAAAAAATGACAAAAAAAATTAGATTTTAATTTTAACTTAGTTTATTTTATATTTTTCTCACAAAAAAAATATTTTTTATTTAACTACACATTATTTATTTTATGGACTAGTCTTGTAAATTAAATTAAAACTAGGTTAATATTTATTTTCTCTTTACACCCATTAAATATATTATTTTAATATAAAAAAAGGGCTAAAAAATATTTTATAATACCTTAAATATTTTCAAGACATAAAAATATCAACAAAAAAAAACACTTTTCTCATAAACTTATTTTCTTTTATTTTAACTAATAGATTTAGGGTTTTGTTAAAAAATCTTTTCTTAAACAAATTTAGGATTTATTTCTTTTATTAACTATTTTTATTTTAATTAATTATATTAAGACAAAATCCATTTTTTTCTAAAAAAATCAAACACATATCCATTTACTTCACATTTTATATTTTTGTATATTTATTCACTTTTGCACATTGTATCCATTTAATTCCTTGTACATTGATACCCATTCAATATGGTTGTAATAGACTAACTAGTCTTACATTTTTGCAATCCCCATTTGTAATTTGTATACCCCCTCCCATAATTATGTACTGGCGTAGTAATTTTACTTTCCTCAATTTATCGCTTTATATACAAATGCTAGTAATTAGGGTTTGTATGTGTGATACGGTGGGAGAACTGACTTGAGGGTTTTGTGTTTGATTGCAAATATTGCGGTTAGCAAGAGTCACCACCGACTTTTCTTTTATCCAAAAGGAAAGGTGAAAAAGCACACGAAAGACCTTTGAGATTGTTTCTTGAGTTCGGGGGGTAGATTATGAAAAGGGAAGGTATTAGCATCCTTTTCATCCATGGTTTTCCATGGGCTCTTGGTTACTTGCTAGATCACTCGCCTTTTTGTTTTGAAATTGTGTATTGTGTGGTTTTGAAAGTATTTTATAAAAGAGGCCATTGTTTAGGCGATCTTTGTAATGATTCTCGTTCGTAAGAATGTATACAAAGATGTTTGTCTTTTTGAAAATGTATTCAATGTTTGTAAAATGTTTTGGAAATGTGTGTGTTTTGCTTTGAAGATAGCAAGGATAGTTGTTTGAAAATAGAGCAAGTAACTAGAGGTAATCTACCTACTCAAATGTCTTTCTTATGCATTTTCTATTCCTTTGACATTGTTTCTTACCATTGATTTGGTAAGCAACCCTATCTTTGGATGTAAATGGGACGGGCGTGGATCATTGTATAACCATGATTAGCAATGTTTCAAAGTATCTTAGCATTTTTTGAGGGACTAAGATCATTTTGTAAGGCAACTTAGAATAGCGTCATCGAGGGACTATGATCTTATATTTGTTTGTTTTGCCAAGATACTTCGCATGCGTAATATGGCCATTTTTGTATAAGGCAACCAAGTGGAGAAACCCTAAGGATGCTTGTGTGCAAGTGTGTTATTTTCATGCTTTGATTTTGTCTTGGATTTAGGGTTTCTATTTGATTTGTTTTTTTATCTTGTCATTCAAACCCTAATTACTAGCATGGTATGTAAAAGCGGTAAATTGCGTAATTTAAAGATTACTACGCTATTAAAACATTTAATGGGAGGGGGGGTACAAATTATGAATGGGGATTTGCAATAATGTAAATCTAATTAAGCTATTACAACCAAATTGAATTTGTACAAACATTGGAATAAATAATGTACAAGACAATTTAAATATGCAAAGATATATAAATGCAAGAACATATAGAGAAAAAATAAAATAAAATTGGCCAAAAATATAAATTTAGCATTTTTATATTTTTTATGATTTTTAGTATTAAGAAAAATATATTTAATAAAATAGAAATGGAAATAAAAATGAATAATAAAAATTATGGGCCAGGGGTGCAGCAAGCAAACAGGGGGTAGCATGTTAGCAAAAACGCTAAGGCCCAAATGTTGAAGCCCATCCTACAAACAGCCAAAAATGAAATTGGAAAAATATGAGAAAAAAACAAAAGGTGGCGCCAAGGTTCGAACCCACGACCTATGCATTTCCAGCGCGCTACCTTGCTACTGGGGTGGCTGTACATCTGTTAGTTTATGTGAAACAAGAAAAAAATAACACAAAAAGCTTCCTTGGCCCTGTACTTCGTCTTCTTCCTCTAGCTATTCAGACCTCTTGTAACTTTTTCATCTCTCAACAAAAATGGAAATTGATAACATGAATGTTAAAGCATTTTATTTCACGATTCTAACCATGTGCATAACTAAAACTATAAGTCCAAGATTAAAGAGAATTTTAATGGCCCTAACTCTTAACCTAATTTTTGCAGAAACTTCAGACTCAAAATTCTCTCAACTCAGGCCAAATAAATGCAAGTTATGGATATGTACAGCTTCGTAGCAAGGATTTCTACATTATATATTCACAAATGGAAAGCTAACTATGCATGTATCAAGAGTTGGAAAAACAGAAAACTCACCTTGAAAATGGAAATTGTGTTTTGGAAATGAGCCTGCTTTAGGATGCCGTGATGATCAGGTTAGCTTCCTTGAACCTCTAAGAAGCTAATGCAATGCTTAGCTTGTCTTAAGGGTGGATGGAATGATCTCTAGAAGTACACCTGTGTTACTCTATTTTTGAAGTTCAACAATGGGGAAGATGGAATTACAGTGATGTTTCAGGGTGTGGGATGGTTTTCTTGTAAGGTAAGGAAGCTTAAGGAAGCAAAAGGCCTGAAAACGCACGAGTGGAATGGAAGATTCAATTCATAAGTCAGAAATGGCAAGTTTGGAAGCTTGGTATGAAATTTATGATTCTAGGGTGTTTCAAGGCTTACGCATTCGTGCTTTTAGTTGCAAAGTGATGGCTTTATATAGAGCAAAAGATTGGAGGACTTGTGCTTGCTCAGAAGTACAAGATCACATGTCTTGCTACATTTCTTGTTTTTGAAGCAAGTGTGAGAAATGACTTCTTAATGCATGGTTCTGATCTTGTAGGGTATTGTGAAGCTTTAAACATGTTTTGTTCAGGCTTAGAGGCTTGGTTTGTGCAGAAAGAACAAGTCCAAGGCTCAAGAAATGAAAAAATGCATAAAACATGCTTTTCCAAAATGGCAATGTTGCCTTTCTTCCATAAATGGTTATTTTCTTGTACAATGCATTTAATACTTGGCCTTAGGGCATGAAATCTTGTGCAATCCATTAATGGTGGAGTGACAAACGAGTTTGAGGCCTGAAAAGTGAAGATTGTACAGCATGCTTGAGGATTTGAATTTTGTTCTTCATGAATTGGCTTGAGATCAAAGTGAGAAATTGCCAACTCCATCTCTTCGATTCTCCCTACTCAAGAATGATCTCAAGGAATTCTTGGACATTTTGGAAAGCTTTAAATGTGCACTATAACTCATCTTTAAAATTAATTTCAAGATTCCTCTTGGAACTAGGTGAAAAATTTCCATGAAGTTGGGTAAAAAACCTGCCTAAATTAGGGCAAAATTTCACTAAGTTATTTTAATTCATGGGCATGTATTCACAAAATTATATCTTGAGATAGAAGCATCTTTAGGGAAAAATGTGTGAGGAAAAGTTGTATATTTCATGGAGATCTACAACTTTCATGTTGGGAATTTCCTTTGAATCATTTTGTAACATGGTGGAAATTTGGCTTAAAGTTAAGAAAAAATAAGAAATTTTCTATACTTCGAAAAATTTCTAAGTTAAGAAAATTTCAAATTTTAAAACCAAATTTTCAATCTTTGATTTCCTGATGAACAAGTTTCAAATTTTGACATGTTTTAACGAAATGTGATCCTTGGTACTTGAATTGGACCAAAAAGTCAATGTTTGACTTTTCAGTATACAGTTGACTTTTGATCAGTTGACTGCAAATTTCATCATCAATCCAATAAAAATGCAATGTTTTGAACCATGTTATTAGGTCAAGATGATGAAATTGAGCTCTTGGAATTATACTTTAAACCAATTAGTCATTTTCTAGGTCAAAAATCAGAAATTGCCCTTTCTCAGCCAAAACCCTAATTTTGACCATTTTGCCCTTTTGATGATTTGATCAAATTTATTGAGGAGTTATGGTCCAAACATGATCAAATGATACATATGAGTCTATAATGTTGATGTGGATTAAAAATTATGAAGTTTGACTGTAAATTGGCCATAGTTGACTTTTTCCCCAATACAGCTGATTTTTAGGTCAACTGCTCAATTGACTGAGCAAAAATGTGATCCAAGGCTTGAAACTTGACATGAGTGATCTTGGGGGTCCATAATGATCAATGAAAGTCATATGGGGCATTGAAAGTTCAAAAACCCTTGTGCAGACTCAAACCTTAATCCAATCTTGAGTTAAAGAGATCTTGTGAGAAAAGTTCTGATAAATGAGAGTGCAAATTTTGGGGTACAACAGCTGCCCCTGTTCAATCTTCTTAAACCTGAAGACTTAGATTGGAGAGATTTGCCATTCGTGACTCGAAGGTGAAAGATGATTGGACACTAGAGTTCCCATATATTTTCACTCGACGACGTGTAGTTGAGGGAATGGGCTTAAAGATGCCATTTGGAGAAGTGATATAATCTTGTTGGAGATGGGCTTATAGATGCCATCCAAGAATGTTTGTTGAATTGTAAGTTGTAAGCTGAAAGAATGAGTATCAGAATGGCGTCCTTGTCTGGAGCGTATCTGAACTGTATCTGAAAGGTTGTATCTAAATGAGTATCAGAATGGCATCCGTGTCTAGAGCATATCTGAATTGTATCTAAACTTGAAATCCGAATGAGTATCAGAATGGCATCCGTGTCTGGAGCGTATCTGAATTGTATCTGAACTTGAAATCTGAATGAGTATCAGAATGGCATCCGTGTCTGGAGCGTATTTGAATTGTATCAGAACTTGAAATCTGAATGAGTATCAGAATGGCATCCGTGTCTAGAGCGTATCTGAATTGTATCTGAACTTGAAATCCGAATGAGTATCAGAATGGCATCCGTGTCTGGAGCGTATCTGAACTGTATCTGAACTTGAAATCTGAATGAGTATCAGAATGGCATCCGTGTCTGGAGCATATTTGAATTATATCAGAACTTGAAATCTGACTGAGTATCAGAATGGCA
Organism: Vicia faba; assembly: GCA_948472305.1. Taxonomy (NCBI): domain Eukaryota; kingdom Viridiplantae; phylum Streptophyta; class Magnoliopsida; order Fabales; family Fabaceae; genus Vicia; species Vicia faba. The sequence goes on from OX451740.1 coordinate 648,657,363, forward strand.
TCCGTGTCTAGAGCGTATCTGAATTGTATCTGAACTTGAAATCTGAATGAGTATCAGAATGGAATCTGTGTCTGGAGCGTATCTGAACTGTATCTGAACTTGAAATCCGAATGAGTATTAGAATGGCATCCGTGTATGAAGCGTATCTGAACTGTATCTGAACTTGAAATTCGAATGAGCATCAGAATGGCATCCATGTCTGGAGCGTATCTGAACTATATCTGAACTTGAAATTTTAATGAGTATCAGAACTTGAAATCTGAATGAGTATTAGAATGGAATTCGTGTCTGGAGCATAACTGAACTGTATCTTGATTGCATATTGTTAATGGTAGTTGTTAATCTTATCGTGAAAAGGTTAAAATGTTAGCTGAAACACAAAGTTATGTTGCATGAAATGTATGATGCAATGTATTTTCTTTATCAATGTTTATGATATGTGGATGTAATGTATGCACATGTAAGTTGATTTGCCGTATTGTTGTTTGATTGAGGAAAATAAATCCTTGAATGCTGCTGAGATATGTTGAAATTTTGTGTCTTGAAGTTGAAATACTGACGAACTGTTGCTGAGAGAAGTAAATTCTATTGTGAGGGCAACGCCATGTACTGCTTGTAAGATCTTCCTGGGGAATCCTGAGAATTTTGACTATTTCTACTGGGGATTAATAATCTGAAATTTGTTCTGCTGGGGGTTTAAATGACTTACTGTGGGGATTACTTATGGAATAGCCTAGAGACGTTTTCATGTCCTTTCAACCTATCAGTAATTGTCTTCCTCATTTTATTTATTTGTTAACAGTAATTATGTTCAAGTGCATATGTTCCTCAATGAATCCTTGGACGTTTTTACAAACAAAACACAATCGTAAAGAAAAGACAAATAGCTTTTTTTTTGTATTTTCAAAGAGATATCTTTGTATTGACTTTGAATAAGTATTTTGTACAAAGGAGACAAACATTCTAGTAAGAGAATGGTGCCATAAAACAAAGAATTTATATAAAGAAAGATAGTTATGTGTAATAATCCCATGGGGTTCCAATTCTACTATATCCTTTATATCTCTGAATATCTTGTCTATTTGTTGCTTCGTTCGAAGATGATTGAATTGATCAGAAACTCCGAGTTTGTTAGTGGAACTCAAAGGTTTTCCGTTAAGTGATCCGATGGGACATAGCCATACGCTTTAATTCCCTAACTTTTTCCTGGACCGCCCTTTCGGGTTTTCAATCCACTAGGAAACCCTTTTTTGCCCAAGTCGCCCTTTCGGGTTTTCAACTTGCCGGGTGTACAGATTTTTTTATTTTATCCCTAATTTTTTCCCGAACCTTTTTGGTTCGCCGGGATGCCCTTGTTTTGCCTAGGTATGTCAACCTAGCGGGTCTCTGATGCATAGTATCTTTTGACTATATCTGCATTCGCGGGGTGTGGCAGGTCGTCACCATCCATGGTGGTCAAGATCATCGCCCCACCGGAGAATATGTTCTTGATTACAAACGGCCCTTCATAGGTAGAAGCCCATTTGCCCCTGGGATCACTTTGTCACAAAATGATACGTTTGATCACTAGATCCCCAACTTGATATACTTGGCGCCTAACTTTCTTATTGAAAGCCTTGTTCATCCGTTTTTGATACATTTGACCATGACAAACAGTAGTAAGTCTCTTTTCATTAATTAAGTTCAGTTGATCAAGTCGAGTCTGGATCCAATCGTCTTCATTCAAACCTGCATCCTTCATAATTCTCAAAGAGGGGATCTGAACCTCAATAGGTAGAACAGCCTCAGTGCCATAAACCAAAGAATAAGGTGTTTCCCCAGTTGACGTGTGAGTTGTGGTACGGTACATGTGGAGAGCGAATGGTAGTATCTCATGCCAGTCTTTGTACGTGACTGTCATCTTTTGTATGATCTTCTTAATGTTTTTATTCGCAGCTTCGACAACACCATTCATCTTTGGCCGATAGGGGGAAGAATTGTGATTTTAAATCTTGAATTGCTCGCACAAGGCGGTGATCATACTGTTATTAAGATTTGTACCATTGTCAGTGATGATCCTTTCCTGGATACCGTACCGGCAAATGATATTTTGCTTGACGAAGCGGGAAACAACATTCTTGCTAACGGAAGCGAAGGAAGCTGCTTCAACCCACTTGGTAAAATATTCAATGGCCACTAGGATGAAACAATGTCCATTGGAGGCTGTAGGCTTGATCTCTCCAATCATATCAATTCCCCACATAGTGAAGGGCCAAGGAGCCGTCAATACATTCAGAGGAACTGGGGGTACATGCACCTTGTCAGCATAAATTTGACACTTATGACAAGTCCGAGAGTGTTGATAGCAATCTGCTTCCATAGTAGACCAATAATAGCCTGGCCGTAGGATTTTCTTTGCCATCATATGCCCACTGGAGTCGGTGCCAAAAGTATCGTCATGTAATTCATCCATGATCTTTTCAGCTTCAACCTTATCCACGCACCGAAGAAAAATGGAGTCATGATTGCGTTTGTACAGGATGCCATTACTAAGGAAGAACTTAGCAGAGAATCTCCTTAATAACTTCTTATCATTTATTGAAGCTCCTTCTGGATATTCTTGAGCCTCGAGATACCTCTTGACCTCATGAAACCAAGGCTGGTCCACTACTTTTTCAGTATTAATCTCGTGACAATGCACTTGTTCATCCATTCGTTCGATGGTGATTTGGGGAGCCTCATTATCCTAATTAAGTTCAAACATAGATGACATTGTGGCTAGAGCGTCTGCTAGCTGATTTTATTCTCGCGGGAAATTCTCGAAGGTAATCTTCTCAAAATGTGGTAGCAATGTCAAAACATGTTCTTTGTAAGGGATAAGGTTTGGGTGCTTAGTGTCCCATTCCCTTTTGATCTGACTGATGACCAAAGTTGAATCTCCAAACACATCTAAAGATTTGATTCCCAAGTCTATGGCAGCTCTGAGACCAAATATGCATGCTTCGTATTCCGCCATATTGTTCGTACAGTTGAAGCAAAGTCTGGCAGTAAAAGGAGTATGACACCCTTCTGGAGATATGAGTACAGTGCCGATACCATTACTAAGTGCATTGGATGACCCCATCAAAGAACAGGGTCCATCAGGATCCTTGTTCAAGTCCGTCATATGGTCTGATTTCTTCACAGTTGTCTAATGTCATGATGTCTTCATCCGGGAATTCAAACTTCATAGATTGATAGTCTTCTATAGCTTGGTGAGCAAGGTGATCATCCAATACACTACCCTTTATAGCTTTCTGGGTAGTATACTGTATGTCATATTCTGTTAGGATCATCTGCCATCTAGCTATCCTCCCAGACAGAGCAGGATTCTCGAAGATGTATTTTATCGGATCCATCTTAGATATCAACAAGGTAGTATGAGTCATCATATACTGTCTTAGCCGGCGAGCAGCCCATGCCAGAGTGCATCAAGTTTTCTCGAGCAGTGAATATTTGGTTTCATAGCCGGTAAACTTTTTGCTCAGGTAGTAAATAGCGTGCTCTTTTTGGCCAGACTCCTAATGCTGCCCCAATACAAACCCCCATTGAGTTTTCTAAAACGGTCCGATACATGATCAGTGGTATTCCCTCGACTGGTGGAATCAAAATAGGAGGCTCTTGTAAGTACTCTTTGATCTTGTTAAAAGCAACCTGGCATTCATCATTCCACCTGACTACTTGATCTTTCTTCAATAGTTTGAAGATTGGATCACAAGTAGCTGTTAGGTGAGAAATGAATCTGGCAATATAATTCAAGCGTCCCAAGAATCCTCTGACTTCCTTCTCAGTATGAGGAGCAGGCATTTCTTGTATTGCTTTAACCTTAGCAGGGTCGACCTCAATACCTTTGTTACTGATGACAAAACCTAAGAGTTTACCGGACCGTACACCGAATGTGCACTTGTTTGGGTTCAACCTAAGTTTATACTTCTTCAATCTCTCAAACAACTTTTGCAAGTGATCAAGGTGCTCTTCTTCCGTTTGTGATCGGGCTATCATATCGTCTACTTATACCTCTATTTCATGATGTATCATGTCATGAAACAAAGCTACCATGGCGCACTGATAGGTTGCCCCAGCATTCTTCAGTCCGAATGGCATTACTTTGTAGCAGAATGTGCCCCACTGTGTGACAAATGTAGTTTTCTCCATGTCCTCAAGTGCCATTTTGATTTGGTTATAACCTGAGAATCCATCCATGAAGGAAAACACTTTATGTTGTGCCGTATTGTCAAAAAGGATATCAATGTGGAGGAGTGGAAAATCATCTTTAGGGCTTGCCCTATTCAAATCTCTATAGTCCACACACATTCGTACTTTGCCGTCTTTTTTAGGTACGGGAACAATGTTGGCAACCCATTGAGGATAGGAAGTGACAGCCAAGAATCCCGCATTGAATTTCTTCATGACCTCCACTTTGGTCTTTTCTGACATATCAGGTCTCATGCGGCGGACTTTTTGTTTTACTGGCGGACAATCTTCTCTTGTAGGGAGACGATGTACCACGATGTCTGTATCCAATCCCGGCATATCTTCATATGACCAAGCAAAGATCTCAACATAATCACGCAACAGCTGAATCAGACGCTCCTTGACACTGGGCTCTAGATTGGCACCCACCTTGACCTCTTTTTTATCCTCCTCGGTACCCAAGTTGATTGTATCTATTGTTTCCTCATGAGACTGAATAGCTCTTTCCTCTTGTTGTAGTAGTATGGCCAATTCCCCTGGTGCTTCACAATCTTCCTCACCTTTGTCTTTGACTTGGTAGATTAGGTTCTCAGAGTCACAAATGGCCATAGCAGTATCGTTACCCATGGGATCCGGAATGGAGGGGTACCTGCATTTGTGAGTGTGGGTGTGTGTAAGGGTATAGCCATCTTTTTTTTTTAAAATAAAATGTAAAATAAAAAACAATGAGCACAAAAGTTTGTATGTGAAAAACGTCCATGATTCATTGAATGTCATATGAAGATGAAATAATAACCCTTACAAATGGACCATTGTGCCTCGGGCAAGACACAAGGCTTTAAATGTGCGAATTGTTTGTGAATATTACAAGTCCAACAGAAATGTAAAGATAAATTATTGAGGGATGAAAGTTATTGGAATAAAGTATCTGACCTCCCAATTGCAAAGTCCTCCGTTGACAGTTGGAAATATCCAATCCTCCAAGCTGCAATCCTCTTCACCCTCTTCCACCGCATTGTACTCTCGGTTGCTAATCTTCAAGGGTGGCCCTCCAGTACGGGCATGGCGTACAACCTTCTGAGCACTTGAAGTGAACCCTAAGCCAAACTTGTCAGATTTATACGGAATATCTGGAAGTTGCCCCCAGATGGTGCATCCACCCTCCTCTATTACTACCTTGGCGTCTTTTAGAGATGACATCCGGAGTGGAGGTCTTGTGATCTTGGGAACTTGGGACGCAGTCTTGGTCACTGCTACCTCTTGGGGGACCTCTTCGAAATGTTGAAAAGGAGTTCCAATGAACTCGTCGTCCAATTCCACATACCTAAAGGAATTGAGGTGGCTAATCATATACTCTTCCTCTCCGTGGATAATGATAATCTTTCCCTGGACCGAATATTTTAGCATCTGGTGCAGTGTAGAGGTGACAGCGCCAACATTATGGATCCACGGCCGTCCTAGCAGACATGAGTAAGAGGGGTGGATGTCCATTACATAGAAGGTTGAGTTGAAAGTTTGAGTTCCAACCTTTATGGGGATATCCACCTCCCCGTGGACCATCCTCTTTGATTCATCAAATTCCCTTACGACTATGTTACTGGGTTCCAACGTTAGTCCTTCACAGTCCAGTCTATCGAAGCTTTTTTCGGTAAAACATTCAAAGATGAGCCAGTGTCCACCAAGACATGGGCCAGAGTTGTGCCCCTACATTCCACAGAGACATGCAATGCCTCGTTGTGCTTTCTTCCCTTTGGTGTTAGATCAGCATCTGAGAAGCCTAGACCGTTGTCCTCCGTCAAGCTGGCCACGCAATCTTGAAATTGGTCAGCAGATGTCTCTTGTAGCACATGGGTTGTCTTTAGAAACTTCACCAGGGCTTTCGCGTGTGCTTCGGAACACAGCAGCAATTCCAGCATGGATATTTTGGAGGTAGTTTGCCCCAATTGTTCAACAACGTCGCAGTCGCTCCTCTTTATTATTTTCAGGCTCTCCTCCATTTCCTTCTTGGAGGTTTCGGGGATAGTCAGTGATTGAGACTTTCTCCGGACAGGCTCTACTTGAATACTTTTTCCTCGAGTTTCAGCAGCAGGAGTGTTGGTAGGAAGAACAGCAGGGGTTGTATCGTCTTCGTCAATAGGAGCATTTGCAGAGATGATTGTTGGTACGGAAGTAACCTTTGGAGCAGCCACGAGTCCAAAAATTGCCTTTGGGGGGGCAATTTCTGGAGAGAAGATTCTACCGCTTCGGGTAATCTTACTGGTTCCGGTAATATTACTAATGTCGGAGTCTTCTTCTTCGGAGTTTATCTCTTCGGTGGCCAGCCCATCTTGTTTGATGCCATGGTAGTAGATGTCCCCAACGTATTTCCACGACACAGTTTTGTCTGATTCATACGGGACTGGCCCAGGCATTGTGATTATAAGAGGAGTAGCTTTTGGAACCGATGTAATTCTAACGGGTCTTTTGGGGACCCTGGAAGAATTGGCGGAGATGGTGATGATTGAAACGTCTTTAACAAGAACATGTGAAACAGGAGTACTTTCGAACAGAATTTCTTTGTTTTCTATCAAGCGTTGAATTCCTGTTTTCAACAAAGGGTAAACAGTTAGTGAGGATAAGCAGAGGTGGCAGTCTTCATTACAACTCGGGAATACACCGGTTTTCAACAAGTTTATCTTAATGATTGGGAGTGGAGTCACAAGTTCATTGACTATGGTAATAAACAGATCTTCTTCAATTGCATTGGCGTTATGACCATGTCTAGGCATAGGAGCAGAAATGACATTTGGATTCTCGGGCGCATCAAAATCAATCTCTTTTGCCTCTATAAGATCTTGAATTTTGTTTTTCAAGGCCCAACAGTTGTTGGTGTCGTGACCCGGACTTTCGGAATGATATGCGCAATGGGCATTTGGGTGATAATGAGGGGACGCTGTGTTGGGGTTTTTTGGAGCTTCTTTTAAAGTTGCCAAATTGGATTTTAGAAGGTGCGGTAAAACCTGGGCTATAGTCATATTACTTTTGGTGAATTGTCGGACTGGCCTTTCCACCCTCGGTTGGTTACCTCTTGGTTGATCAGATATAGGATTTGGGATCATAATAGCCCCTACCATTTGTCGGCATTCAGCTCCCCCTTGATTCCTTTGTGGATATACAGCGGATACCTCCTTCTTCCCAATGAAGGGCTTCCTCACAGCTGTAGAGGCAGATGAATCCTTATGAATCTTTCCACTTTTTATGCCAACTTCCACCCTCTCTCCGGTCAGTGTTAACTCAGTAAATCTTGCATATGAGCTTCCAATTAAATGGTTGAAGAAAGGGCCTGATAGAGTGCCTAAGAACATGTCCACCAACTCCCTTTCAGACAGAGGGGGTTGAAATCTCCCAGCTAGATCTCTCTATTTCTGCGTGTAATCCTTGAAACCCTCATTGGAAACCATGGACATATTCTGAAGTTGAGTACGGGTAGGCGCCAAATCTGCATTATATTTATATTGCTTATAGAAAACTGCGGCAAGGTCTTCCTAGTTATGGATGTTGGCCCTTTCCATTTGGTAAAACCAGTCGAGTTGTGTTCTAGATAGACTATCTTGGAAGAAATGCACCCACAAGTCTTTATCAACGGAGTGTGGCTGGATCTTTCTCACATATGATCGGAGGTGCATCTTAGGACACGACACCCCCATCATATTTTGCAAACAAAGGTACTTTGAATTTTGGAGGGATCACGATCCCCGACACTAGTCCCAATTCTTCAAAGTCTATACCTGGCACCTTTTGTATTTCCATAGCGCTCAAATACTCTTCAAGATGTCTGTACTTATCATCAGCTGGAGGATACTATTCCTCAGAGTAGTCTTCCTCTTCCTCCTCCTCTTCATATTCGGACGTGACCGCTGTTTCTTTTCCTTTCCCCTCTCCTTCACCAGATGTTGTTGCAAAATCCAGGGTTCTTCTAGTTTGTCCTTGGAACATTCTCCCCATGTTTAAAATCCCAGTGACCTTTTTTGTTTTCTTCTTCCTTTCCTCCTCCAGCAGAGTGTTCAACTCCTCTTGCCCCTTGGCTAGGGTCATGAGTAACTGTTGAGATTGCATGTTCTTAGCTTCGAGATCTTTGACTGTCTGTTCGAGATCTATCTTACTGAAATAAACAGTAGAGAAATGAGGAAACTTGTTGCAAAAGACCTATTTATGTTATGATGAATGATATGTGCATATGCAATGTTTTCAAGGATTTCAAAAATTCAAGTTTGTTTTAGACAAAAAGAAACACATGTTATATTAATAAGATAAAGTTTGAGTACATCAATGCCCCTTGGGAAAAATAACACAAAACTCTAAGATAAAAAGGTAGTGTGCATCCTCTTTGGTGCAATGTAGGCATTTAGAGTTTGCTCCTCATGAAGTAGCCTAATGAGTTCCAAAACCTTCTTCTTGCTTACGTATAATTGGGCTTCGAAAGTATCTCGCTCTCCCTTGAGCTGAATCCAATCCCTTTGTAGGTCTTCAAGATATGTGGGCATGTCAGGGTGTAGGATAGTGTATGGAACTTCTCCCTCCTTAACAGGCTCAATGATCACCGGGAAAATGGAAGGATAAGGCATCATAAGACTTTGAATGCGGGTTCGTACCCACTTAAGGTAAGGCTCAAGAGGGATGGAATTCTTGTGTCCCAAAGTCTTTCTATCCACCTTGTTTAGCATCCTCTAAGCTCGGATAAATCTCTGGCGAAGACCTTGACAGTCGCTGTCGTAGTCGAATACCAAACCTTGAATCAGCATCTCGTATGGGCCATCCCTTCGGGCGTAACCAAACTGTCTTAGAGCTAAACAAGGATTGTAGGTGATGCCTCCCCTAATGCCAAGCAGAGGGACATTAGGGAATTCCCCACAACGGTCAACAATGATAACATTCTCATTAGATCGGGAGCACCAATGAATATCTGAATGTTTGAGCGTCATTAACCTTTGTGACCACCTTGAACCTTGCTCATTTTTTAATACTGATTGGGGAAGATGAGAAATAAACCATCTTGCCAGGAGAGGAGTGCAACACATAAGGACACCTCTTTTCCTCATTGTGCGAGTGTGAAAAGAGTGTAGGATATCCCCTAGCAGTGTAGGCATCGGATTGTGTGACATGAAGATTTTGACGGCACTCACATCTATGAGTTGGTCAGGATTGGGAAACAAAACCATCCCATAGATGAGAAGAGCCAAAATTTCCTCAAAGGCTTGCAAGTCTAAGGAATTCCAACAACTTTGAGCTTTCTCAAACAGGAACTTTATTAAGAAGCCTTTGACACCGCTTATAGTTTCCCAATGAGTTGTGACATTAGATGAGTGCAAGTGCAGAGCTTGAGCAATCTCTTCTGGATTTGGGTCTCTTTCCGTACCGTTGGAAGGTAGTTGATTGAGAATGGGAATCCTCAAGAGTTGGGAGAATTCTTGCAAAGTAGGCACAAGCTGATAGTCGGGAAATGTGGAGCAATGGTGCAAAGGATCAAAGAACTGGAAGAGCACTTTCATCATATCCTCATTTGTGTTGGAGGTGACCAAATTGAGTAGACAACCATGCCTCTATGTGAATGGAGAGTTCTCAGGGATCCTTGAAGCTAGCTCCTTGAGTTGTGGAGGAATTCTTACAAGGTTGACTTGAATAGTTTTCCTGCGAAGTGAATCCATATCCTACAAAACAAGAACAAAGATGAATCTCCAAAATACTTGAAATGGTTAGTGATGTGTATGATGCTCATGATGTCCATGATGTTATGTACAAGTATGCATATACAAGAAAAGCAAACAAATCCTTAGTTTAGGCTTGCATGGAGTTTTATAGGTAAGTACCCTCTTGAAGTTTAGTTGGCTTAAACCTGTCCTAGTAATAGTAATCGGGTTCTAAGGAGCTCAATATCACCGGATTGTTTCCTTGGTCATTGTTTGAGCTCAAGCCTCTTTAATGGAGACCGAAATATCCCAAGAAACCAAACCTTAATGAGTGTAGTATCGAGTATCTACCAACTTCGAACTGCACCAAAGTCGGTCTTCTCACTACATCTTAAAGGCCAAGTTGGTCAAGTAAAGGGTTCTAGAAGTTTATTAGTGCTTCATGACATCACTCAGCGTCCCCGTATTCTCTTTGATTGACTCAAAGGCTACCGGTACCCACAAATATGTCACACTAACATAGCTATTTCTTAGACCATGTCGGTATACCCCGCACAGTTTCCACAACGTATTGCTATTTACCTATAATATATCCCAAATCCGGGTAGAGGATTTCAAACCCAAACAAAGAACCATAATGTAAAGAAAACAAGTCAAACAATGTAAGCAAATAAATGTGATCTAGCCCTAAGGTAACCCCACTTTTATAAGTAATCCCCAACAGAGTCGCCAGTTCCATGAAACGGTGTGAGAACTGACTTGTGGGTTTTGCATTTGATTGCAAATGTTGCGGTTAGCAAGAGTCGCCATCGACTTTTCTTTTATCCAAAAGGAAAGGTGAAAAAGCACAGGAAAGACCTTTGAGATTGTTTCTTGTGTTTAGGGGGTAGATTATGAAAAGGGAAGGTATTAGCACCCTTTTCATCCATGGTTTTCCATGGGCTCTTAGTTACTTGCTAGATCACTTGCCTTTTTGTTTTGAAATTGTGCTTTATGTGGTTTTGAAAGTATTTTGTAAAAGAGGCCATTGTTTAGGCGATCTTTGTAATGATTCTCGTTCGTAAGAATGTATACAAAGATATTTGTCTTTTTGAAAATGATTTCAATGTTTGTAAAATGTTTTGGAAATGTATGTATTTTGTTTTGAAGATAGCAAGGATAGTTGTTTGAAAACAGAGCAAGTAACTAGAGGTAATCTACCTACTCAAATGTCTTTCTTATGCATTTTCTATTCCTTTGACATTGTTGTCTTACCATTGATTTGGTAAGCAACCATATCTTTGGATGTAAACGAGACAGGCGTGGGTCATCGTATAACCATGATTAGCAATGTTGCAAAGTATCTTAGCATTTTTTGAGGGACTAAGATCATTTTGTAAGGCAACTTAGAATAGCGTAATCGAGGGATTATGATCTTATATTTGTTTGTTTTGCCAAGATACTTCGCATGCGTAATATGGCCATTTTTGTATAAGGCAACCAAGTGGAGAAACCCTAAGGATGCTTGTGTGCAAGTGTGTTATTTTCATGCTTTGATTTTGTCTTGGATTTAGGGTTTTCTATTTGATTTGTTTTTTATCTTTCCATTCAAACCCTAATTACTAGCATGGTATGTAAAAGCGGTAAATTGCGTAATTTAAAGATTACTACGCTATTACAACATTTTATAGGAGGGGGAGTACAAATTATGTATGGGGATTTGCAATAATGTAAATCTAATTAAGATATTACAACCAAATCGAATTTGTACAAACATTGGAATAAATAATGTACAAGACAATTTAAATATGCAAAGATATATAAATGCAAGAAAAGGATTTTTGTTTTGTTTTCTATGTGAAAAGAAGTTTTGAACTAAACCTAATAACTTAAGAAAAGGAGATTAATTCTTGAAAAAAAATAGTTAACCCTAATTTCTATTTTAAAAGAAAAGAAAATTCTTTAACTATTATTTTTTGTGCATTTTTTTTTGTATTGAAAATAGATAATATTTTATGAAAACATTTAGTCTCTTTATATGTTAAAAAAATACTTATAAATGTGAGAAAAAAGAAATAAATGATTAAACTAATTCTATTTTTTATTCACAAGTTTATTAAAGAAAATATATATATATATATATATATATATATATATATATATATATATATATATATATATATATATATATATATATATATATATATATATATATATATATATATATATATATATATATATATATATATATATATATATATATATATATATATATATATATATATATATATATATATATATATATATATATATATATATATATATATATATATATATATATATATATATATATATATATATGTGTGTGTGTGTAACTAAAATCAAAAAAAAATTTATGAGAAAAAATAAAATAAAATGGACCAAAAATATAAATTTAGCATTTTTATATTTTTTATGATTTTTAATATGAAGGAAAATATATTTAATAAAATAGAAATGAAAATAAAAATGAATAATAAAAATTATGGGTCAGGGGTGCTGCAAGCAAACAGGGGGTAGTATGTTAGAAAAAACACTAAGGCCCAAATGTTGAAGCCCATCCTGCAAATAGCCAAAAATGAAACTGGAAAAATATGAGAAAAAAAATAAAAGGTAGCGCCAAGGTTCGAACCCACGACCTATGCATTTCCAGCGCGCTACCTTGCCACTGGGGTGGCTGTACATCTGTTAGTTTATGTGAAACAAGAAAAACATAACACAAAAAGCTTCCTTGACCATGTACTTCGTCTTCTTCCTCTAGCTAGTCGGACCTCCTATAACTCTTTCATCTCTCAACAAAAATGGAAATTGATAACATGAATGTTATAGCATTTTATCTCACGATTCTAACCATGTGCATAACTACTACAAGTCCAAGAATAAAGAGAATTTTAGTGGCCCTAATTCTTAACCTAATTTTTTTAGAAACTTCAGACTCAAAATTCTCTCAACTCAGGCCAAATAAATGCAAGTTATGGATATGTACAGCTTCGTAGCAATGATGTCTACATTGTATATTCACAAATGGAAAGCTAACTATGCCTGTATCAACAGTTGGAAAAATAGAAAACTCACCTTGAAAATGGAAATCGTGTTTTGGAAATGAGCCTGCTTTAATATGTCGTGATGATCAGGTTAGCTTCCTTGAACCTCTAGGAAGCTAATGCAATACTTATCTTATATTGAGGGTGGCTGGAATGATCTATAGAAGTCCACCTGTGTTACTCTATTTTTAAAGATCAACAATGTGGAAGATGGAGTTACAGTGATGTTTCAGGGTGTGGGATGGTTTTCTTGTAAGGTAAGGAAGCCTAAGGAAGAAAAAGGCCTGAAAACGCACGAGTGGAATGGAAGATTCAATTCACAAGTCAGAAATGGCAAGTTTGGAAGCTTGGTATGCAATTTTTGATTCTAGGGTGTTTCAAGGCTTGGGCATTCGTGCCTTTAGTTGCAAAGTGATGGCTTTATATAGAGCAAAAGATTGGAGGACTTGTGCTTGCTCAGAAGTACAAGATCACATGTCTTGCTACATTTTTGTTTTTGAAGCAAGTGTGAGAAGTGACTTCTTAATGCATGGTTCTGATCTTGTAGGGTAGTGTGAAGCTTTAAACATGTTTTGTTCAGGCTTAAAGGCTTGGTTTGTGCAGAAAGAACAAGTCCAAGGCTCAAGAAATGAAAAAATGCATAAAGCATGCTTTTCCAAAATGGCAACGTTGCCTTTCTTCCATAAATGGTTATTTTCTTGTACAATGCATTGAATACTTGGATTTAGGGCATGAAATCTTGTGCAATCCATTAATGGTGGAGTGACAAACGATTTTGAGGCCTGAAAAGTGAATATTGTACAGCATGCTTGAGGATTTGAATTTTGTTCTTCATGAATTGGCTTGAGATCAAAGTGAGAAATTGCCAACTTCATCTCTTCGATTCTCCCTACTCAAGAATGATCTCAAGGAGTTCTTGGACATTTTGGAAAGCTTACAATGTGCACTATAACTCATATTTGAAATGCATTTCAAGATTCCTCTTGGAACTAGGTGAAACATTTCCATGAAGTTGGGTCAAAAACCTGCCTAAATTAGGGCAAAATTTCACTAAATTATTTTAGTTCATGGGCATGTATTCACAAAATTATATTTTGAGATCGAAGCATCTTTAGGGAAAAATGTGTGAAGCAATGTTGTAGATTTCATGGAGATATACAACTTTCATTTCGGGAATTTCCTTTGAATCATTTTGTAACATGGTGGAAATTTGGCTTAAAGTTGAGAAAAAATAAGAAATTTTCTATACTTAGAAAAATTTCTAAGTTAAGAAATTTTCAAATTTTAAAACCAAATTTTCAATATTTGATTTCTTGATGAACAATTTTCACATTTTGATATGTTTTGATGAATTGTGATCCTTGGTACTTGAATTTGACCAAAAAGTCAAAGTTTGACTTTTCAGTATACAGTTGACTTTTGATCAGTTGACTGCAAATTTCATCTATCAATCCAATAAAAATGCAATGTTTTCAACCATCTTATTAGGTCAATATGATTCAATTGAGCTCTTGGGATCATGCTTTAAACCAATTAGTCATTTGCCAAGTCAAAAATCATAAATTGCCCTTTCTCAGCCAAAACCCTAAATTTGACCATTTTGCCCTTTTGATGATTTGATCAAATTTCTTGAGGAGTTATGGTCCCAACTTGATCAAATGATACATATGAGTCTAGAATGTTGATGTGGATTAAAAATTATGAATTTTGACTGTAAATTGGCCATAGTTGACTTTTTCCCCAATATAGTTGATTTTTAGGTCAACTGCTCAATTGACTGAGCAAAAGTGTGATCCAAGGCTTGAAACTTGACATGAGTGATCTTGGGGGTCCATAATGATCAATGAAAGTCATATGGGGCATTGGAAGTTCAAAAAACCTTGTGCAGACTCAAACCCTAATCCAGTCTTGAGTTAAAGAGATCTTGTGAGAAAAGTCCTGATAAATGAGAGGGCAAATTTTGGCGTACAACAGTATGGAAAGAATAAAATCAATCAAATAGAAAACCCTAATTCAAGACAAATCAAAGCATGTAAATCAAAACATTTTCACATATACACCCTTAGGGTAAACCCACTTTGTTGCCTTACAAAAATGGCCATATTACGTATCTAAGGTATCTTAGCAAAAACAAGCAAATACGAGATCATAGTCCCTCGATGACGCTATCTAAGTTGCCTTTCAAAATGATCTTAGCCCCTAAAGAAAAATGCTAAGATACCTTGCAATATTTCTAATCATGGTTATACGATGACCCATTCCCATCCCGTTTACATCCAAAGATAGGGTTGCTTACCAAATCAATGGTAAGACAACAATGTCAATGGAAAAGGAAATGAACAAGAAAGACATTTGAGTAGGTAGATTGCTCCTAATTACTTGCTCCATTTCAAAACAAACATCCTTGCTATTTTCAAAACAAACACATACACTTTCAAACATCTTACAAAATTGAAAACATTTTCAAAAGATCAAACATCTTTGTATACATTCTTACGAACGAGAATCATTACAAAGATTTCCTAAACAATGGCCTCTTTACAATATACTTTCAAAAACCACACAAAGCACAATTTCAAACAAAAAGCAAGTGATCTAGCAAGTAACCAAGAGCCCATGGATAACCATGGATGAAAAGGGTGCTAATACCTTCCCTTTTCATAATCTACCCCCCGAACTCAAGAAACAATCTCAAAGGTCTTTCCTGTGCTTTTTTACCTTTCCTTTTTGTTAAAAGAAAATTCGGTGGCGACTCTTGCTAACCGCAACATTTGCGATCAAACGCAAAACACCCAAGTCAGTTCTCCCACCGCATCACAAAACCCTAACAAAGAACCATAATGTAAAGCATGCAAGTTAAACAATGAAATCAAGTAAATGTGATCTAGCCCTAAGGTAACCCCACTTTTTGAATATTCCCCAGCAGAGTCACCAATTCTGTGATACAGTGGGAGAACTGACTTGGGTCGTTTGTGTTTGATCGCAATTATGCGGTTAGCAAGAGTCTCCATAGACTTTTCTTTTATCCAATATGGAAAGGTAAAAAAGCACAGGAAAGACCTCGAGATTACTTCTCGGGTTCGGGGGGTAGATTATGAAAAGGGAAGGTGTTAGCACCCTTTTCATCCATGGTTTTCCATGGGATCTTAGTTACTCGCTAAATCACTTTCTTTTGTTTGAATGTGCTTGTGGTGGGGATTTTGAAAGTATTTTGAAAATGTCTTTGCAGTGGTTCTCGTCTCTATAAGAACGCATACAAAGTGTTGTTTCGAAAAATAGTTCAAAGAGGTGTTTGTGTATTTTGTTTTTTGAAGGTGATTTTGAAAAGATGTTTTTGTAATGGTTCTCGTCTTTATAAGAACGTATACAAAAAGTTTTTGTCTTTTGAAAAAGGTTTTAATGTGAAAGTATTGGTGTAAAATATTTGGTTGTGAGAAAGCGAGCAACTAAAAGCGAATCTATCTACTCAAAAGGTCTTAAATGTTCTTTTCTTCCTCCTTTAGATGTTGTTATCTTACCATTGATTTGGTAAGAAGCCCATCGTTGGATGTGAAGGGACAGGCGCGGGACGTTTGCCCAGTCATAGAAGGCAACTTGTGAGACGCTTTAGCAATTTTCGTAAGGGACTAGATCGTTTTACCGAAGGCAACATCGAGGGACATCGAGGGACTACAGTCTTTTTTATGGAATGGTCTTTGCTAAAGCATACCATATTCGAGGGACATGACTGTACTTCCGAGGTAATGAGCGAGGTTACCCTAGAGGTGTGCGTGTGAAAACGTTTGTTTGATTCAAGTTATTTTGTTCTTTGATTAGGTTATCTAGTGATTGATATTGAATCTTGCCATACACGCCTATTTACTATACAGTATATAGAAAACAGTAAATTGCGGAATTTAAATTTCTACGCTATTACAGAGCTTTCAAAAATGAGGGTACAAATTTACAAATGGGGATGAATCAATGCGATTAAAAGTACGAGTAGATAAATAATACAACCAAATCGAATCAAGCAATTAATCGAAATTACAACAAGTTTATGAAGTAAAAATTAATTGACAAAGTATAAGATTCTAAGTATTTTGTTTGAAAAGTTTTGAAAAGAAAATAAAACCTAATCTAGAAAATAAAATAATTGACTAGAAGAAATTAAGTCATGTTTTGGTATTTTATTTTTTTTTCATGAAGAAATTAAACAATTTAAAAGAAAGTTAACTAAAAAAATTCATTAATAAAATTAATCAGAGTCCTAAACTAAATTAATTAAGAAAATTAACTGATTTTGGAATTGTATTATTTAATTGAATTTTAAGACAAAAACTAAATCTAAGTTAAACTAAGAAATAGTAAAAGAAAGTTGCAAATAGAAGACTAGGGGGTGATGTTGGAATTCGCATGGGCTGTTGATAAGGAGGAAAGGCCCAAAGTAATACTAAAAAAAGTTTTCACACAAAAGAAAAGAAAAGAAAAACAAAAAGGAAATATTGGGCCAGGCCGGGTTAACCCGGATCCAAACTCAGCTCTGCTTCAAACCAGAAAGACAGGGTTCTGAGGAAAACCGTAAAAACAGTGCCTCCTTCTCACGCTTCAATCTTCTTCCTTCTCTCTCGCTTCATCCTCTCTCTATCTCACGCTCTCAACCAGATTCTTTCTTTCTATGTCTTTATTTCCTATTTCTCTAACCTCACTCTTCTTCTCACGATTCTGCACTTAACCATTGATGGGAATTTCTAATCTCATGGTAACAGCCTCAACAATCAGTCTCAAATTTTGTTCTTAGCTCGAAAATTAGATTTTGGGATGGGGTTTCGAGTTTCATAGTCAACTCGAATCTATTTGGGACTTTTTGCTTCAGCTATCTCACACTCGATAAGCTCTTCTCACTTTCTTCCCTTAATTTGTTTAAAATAGTGAAAAAGTAGGATCTAATGCATATTTGGCTTATGTTGGAGCTACAAAATCTTAGGGTTCTAGAAGTTTATTCAAAAATAAAGCAACAAGAAGTTATGAGTGAAGACCAAGATAAAGAGATGTTGAAGCTTACCAGTAATTCTTCGTGATCGCTGCTAATGGAGTCAGAAATTCGGACTAATCAACTCGAGTATGTTTTACTCAATTGACTATGCTCTGATTAAGTTTGTTACTGATATTGACTTGCTGAGTGAAGTGATGTTGCAGAATAATAGTGTAGAGGCATAAAGGTTTTGATTTTAGGTTGTTTTGTGGGGAACGAAAATGGGTGAGGAAGGTTAAGGGTATGAGGTTGAGTTGTGATTGTTCTTGGCTTGATTTTTGCTGGTTCTGTTTCCTGGTTTTTTCTGACTATGGTCTTTTTTTGTGCTGTGATTTGTAGCTTGTTGGTTTTCTGTTTTGACAGGGGTTTGTGCAAATGAATTTTCAGTGATTTGTTTTCTCTGAGTTTTGCTCTTGGTTTTTTGTTTGCTGGTGTGATCTGTATGCTTGGCCTATTTTTTGATGGCCTCTCCTCTTATGTTGGTTATCTCTTTCTTATATACAGTCTCCTTATGTTTTGGGGGGAAATCAGATCACTTTGAATATTTTTGGGTTAGCTGACTTTGTGGCCTTTGGGTGCAGAATTTTGGACTGTTTTAGAATGCTGACGTGCTGCCTTTTGAGTGCAGATTAAGGCATGTCTATTTTGGTGCATGTTTGTGCAGGTTTCGGACTGAGGTATAGCAGCCTGTGGACTCTTGTACTTAGACTGTTTGGGACAGAAAGTGCAGTAGGTTGTAGGCAGGCTTATGCTGGTTTGGGGACTGTTATCGCTAGGTGACATATTTCCAAGCCTACTCTTTTTTCTCTTTATCTTTCAATGAAAATATAAGGCTACTATGCTTTTCCTTCTATGAAAAATTCTGAAGGGTTTGTATGATTTTCAGGAAAATGATGATAACTTGTTTGTTGAGCCAAGCAAGCTAGTTATGCTTTGCCTTGTTCCATTTTGTTTTACTTATTGTTTCCTTCTTCTGTCATCCTGGCAACCTATGCTTCCTTGCTTGCCATGTTTTATTGTTATCTGCTATGATATTTTCTGCAATATTGTAGTAAGTTTGCCCTGTTGTTCTGTTTGCTGCAGGTTTGTTTGGCAGCTTGTGCTGCATCATTGCAGCCTAATGCTGTCTGTCTTGTTGTGTTGCTATTTTTCTTGCTTATTAACCTTGGACTTGGCAGCTTTTCTATTGATGTATTGTTGCCGCTTGGCAGCCTTGGACTTGGTAGCTTTGCTTGGCAGCTTTGACTTGTTTTGTAGCCTGTTCTTTTGCAGTCTTGGACTTGCTGCTATACTTGCTGCATATTGTGCTGCTTGTATAGCATCCTGTTGTTTGGCAGCCTGTTCTTTCTGCTTATGCTTGCTTTACTTGCTGGTTTTGCAGCCTGTTCTTGCTATTATATGCTTGTTTTATTTTATTTTCCTTCTTGTGAACCAAGGTCCAACCTTGTGATTTGCACGAATGGGAGGAGAGAGATTATGATAACAAAAACAAACTTAAAAATCGGATTCCTATATACAAACCCTAATGATGAAATTCTCGTTTCTTTTCTTTATATATCACCTCGCTTGAATCGTTTGTTAACTTTCTCTTTTTTCTTGTTTCATAAACATGAGGTGTGGATGGAAAGCGAGGATTGCTTGAAGATGAAGTAATGGAGACTTGAAGAAACAAAATAAAAGTTCTCTCTTTGTAGACAAAAAAAATTTAATTCTTTGTAAACAAAAACTTGCAATTTATTTCATTTGTAAATTTGGTGTAATGAAATTTATTGTTCAAAACTTGAATTTACTTAAACTTTGCAATTCTCAATTCAATGTTTTGGATTAAAACATCTTAGTTTGGTAACTTGGATTTCAAGCAATCACAAAATGATCAAATAACCAATGCGCCTTGTACTCCAATCAAATTTCTAAACAAAATAAATGTTTAAGAATTCAATTCTAACTTGGTTAACTCAAACTCAAAGCCATGGTCGTCTAAATAATGATCTTAATCTTCTCCTCTTGTCCACACCAAATTTACATTCAAAATGAAACTCGCATGTCATGCTCAATGAAATGGAACTTCATTGCCGAACAATCATGCTTTGAGAACCATCATCAACCTTAACAAATTTCAAGATCAATGATGATTAAGAACACTTGAAATCAAAAAATGACTTGCAACGATTCGATGACTTTCAAAGTCTTCCCGACGCAATTTTCTTTCGATCTTTGAAGATGAACTCATGTGCAACATCACCTTTAACGCATTGGAATTTTGGTGATCTTCTACATGTAATCAGCTCTTGATTTGTGAAGAGAAATTGGAGTTAACATCAGGGAGAGTCGTACGCAAGAAGAAATGCTCAAAAATATCGAATAATGAAGAAGTTACAGTCGCTTGAACTTGGTCTTGCAAAAGGTCAGCTTTTTGGTTAACAGAGTCATTTTCAGTCGTCTGAATCATTGACTGAGCAAACTTATGATGGGAGATTCAAAATTTGGCAGGAACATCCTTGAGGAGACATGAAGATCTATGAAGACCATTTGAACCCTTGAAGAATCAATTTTCTTTGAGAAACGTCAAACCCTAATTATTGACTTACTGCCTAGGAAGAGAATCTATCTCATCAAACTTCTGAGCCAAATTGAGTATTCGAGAAGACCTAGGATAGCATCTTGAATAAAAAATGAGAGGGAAAATTTTGGGGTACAACACGTAGTAACTCCAAGTTCCACAAATTTATCGCTTTATATACAAATGCTAGTAATTAGGGTTTGTATGGGAAGACTAAAACCAATCAATTATAAAACCCTAATTAAAAACAAAACCAAACATGAAAAATAATACACTTGCACACAAGCACCCTTCGAGTAAAATCCATTTGGTTGCCTTACAAAATGGCCATATTACGCATGTGAGGTATCTTAGCAAAAACAAGAAAAATATAAGATCATAGTCCCTCGATGACGCTATCTATGTTTCCTTTCAAATGATCTTAGTCCCTAAAAGATAATGCTAAGGTACCTTTCAACATTGCTAATCATGGTTATACGATGACCCACGTCCGTCCTGTTTACATCCAAAGATAGGGTTACTTATCAAATAAATGATAATATAATAATGTCAAAGGAAAGAGGAAATGAACATGAAAGACTTTTTGAGTAGGTAGACTGCTCCTAATTACTTGCTCTATTTCAAAATAAAACATCCTTGCTATTTTTAAAACAAACACCTACACTTTCAAAACATCTTACAAACTTGAAAACATTTTCAAAAGATCAACATATTTGTATACATTCTTACTGTGATACGGTGGGAGAACTAATTTGAAGGTTTTGCATTTGATTGCAAATGTTGCGGTTAGCAAGATTCTCCACCGACTTTCCTTTTATCCAAAAGGAAAGGTGAAAAAGCACAGGAAAGACCTTTGAGATTATTTCTTGAGTTTGGGGGTTAGATTATGAAAAGGGAAGGTATTAGCACCCTTTCATCCATGGTTTTTCCATGGGATCTTAGTTACTTGCTAGATCACTTGCTTTTATTTGAAATTGTACTTGGTGTGGTTTCTGAAAGTATTTTGTAAAGAGGACATTGTTTAGGCAATCTTTGTAATGATTCTTGTTTGTAAGAATGTATACAAAGATGTTTGATCTTTTGAAAATGTTTTCAAGTTTGTAAGATGTTTGAAACTGTAAGTGTTTGTTTTGAAAATAGCAAGGATGTTTGTTTGAAATTGAGCAATTAATTAGGAGCATTCTACCTACTCAAAAGTCTTTCTTGTTCATTTTCCTTTTCCTTTGACATTGTTATCTTACCATTGATTTGGTAAGTAACCATATCTTCGGATGTAAATGGATAGGCGTGGGTAATCATATAACTATGGTTAGCAATGTTGCAAGGTACCTTAGCATTATTTTTAGGGACTAAGATCATTTGAAAGGCAACTTAGATAGCGTCATCGAGGGACTATGATCTTGTATTTGCTTTGTTTTTGCTAAGATGCCTTACATGCGTAATATGGCCATTTTGCACAAGGTAACCAAGTGGAATAACCCTATGGGTGCTTGTGTGCAAATGTATTGTTTTCATGCTTGTTTTTGTCTTGAATTAGGGTTTTCTAAGTATTGGTTTTAGTCTTTCCATACAAACCCTAATTACTAGCATGTTATATATAAAAGCGATAAATTATGGAATTTAAAGTTACTATGCTATTACAACATTTGTGGGGAGGGGGTGTACAAATTGAATGGGGATTGCAAGAATTTTAAACCTAGTTAGTCTATTACAACCATATTTAATTGGCATCAATGTACAAGGAAATAAATAAGTACAAAGTATAAAATGAATAAATGTACAAAAATGCAAAATATGAAGTAACTGGATATTTGTTTGGTTTTCATGAGAAAAATGGAATTTGTTTTAACCTAATTAATTAAAGAAAATAATTAATCAAACTTAAATTTATTAAGAAATTTTTTTAAATAAAACCCTAAATTTGTTAATTGATTAAAAGAAAATAAGTTTAGAAAAAGTATTTTTTTTGGTATTTTTGTCTTAAAAATATTTATAGCATTATAAAATATTTTTGACCTTTTTTTTATATATGAATAAATATATTTTAATAGGTGTAAAAGAAAAATAAATATTAACCTAGTTTTAATTAAATTTCCAAGATGCTTTATAAAAAATAAATAAAGTATAGTTAATAAAAACATTTTTTTGAGAGAAAAATAAAATAAGCTAAGTCAAAATATAAATCTATCATTTTTTTGTATTTTTATGATTTTTTTAGTATTTAGAAAATATATTAAGAAAATAAAAATGAAACAAAAAAGAAAATAAATAAGCTTGGGCCATGGGTGCAAGTAGTCCACAGGAGGGTTAGCTAGTAAAAATAAAAATAAACAACAAAAAGCCCAATGAGGCTCAGGCGCCCTGCAAAAAAAAGGTCAAAAAGTGGAAAAAAAACATGTAAAAAACACAGAAGGGTACCACTGGGGATCGAACCAGGTCCCAAAGGTTACAGACGCGCGCTTCTACCACTGGGGTGGCTATACATCAGTTGACATAGGCAAATCAATAAATATACAAGGCAAAACGCACCCTGATGACTTCATCTTCAACCTCCAGCCAGACCAACTGTAACTTGCTCATTTCTCATCCAAAATGAAAATTGTAAACATGAAACTTGTAGCAAATTTTCTCACGGTTTCAAAAATGTAAAGCATTAAAACTATAGATCAAAGATAAGCATGAATTTTAATGGTCCTAATCTGAACCCTAAAAATCTCAGAAATTTCAGTTTCAAAATTCTCTAAGCTCAAGCAAAATTAATGGAAACGATGGACATGGTTAGCTTTAGGGCAATGATATGTACATGTTTTGTTCATAAATAAATCATTGATGATGCCTATATGAGGAGTTCCAAGGTTAGAAAACTTACCTCAAAACTGGAAATCGTGTTTTGAGTTTGAGCTAGTTTCAAGTGATGGTGATGATCAGGTTAGCTTCCTTGAGGTCCCAGGAAGCTAATGCAATGATTAGCTTGAGAAATGGATGGCTGAAATGGTTTGGAGAAGTAAATGTGCAGAGCTCTATTTTTGGAAATGAAAGATGGTGTTAATGGTGTTACAGTTCTATAACAGGGTGTGGGATCAACTCTATATGATTTTAGAAACTTTAGAAACCAAAAGGCCAAGAAACGCACGAGTACATTATGAGTTTCAAGTTTTTGGTCAGTTTGTGTGAAAATGGAAGTGTGAAGTGTGATTCTGAGTTCTAGATTCTTTCAAGGCTTGATAATTCGTGTGTTTGGTGCAAATAGTTTGTGTATCTATAAGCAAAAGTGTTTGAGAGCTTTTGACAATCAGAAGTACAAGTTCTTAGCTTTTGGCTAGGTTACTTAATTTTGAAGAAAAGAGGGAAAAAAGTTTCAAGGAGAGGTACAAGCATGGGATGGATGATTAGAAGTGTTTGAAACATTTCTCATGAGTTATAGGACCTGTTTGATCAGAAGAGAGCAAGTGCAAGACTCAAGAACAAGTTTTGTACAAAAAGTTACTTTATCAAAATGGCAATGTAACCTTTCTTCCAAAAATGGATATAAAGCATGTTCATGCATTGAATGCTTGAAGTGAGGCCTCTAACAGCTGTGTAAACCATTAATTATGGAGTTCCTGACAAGTTTGAGGCCTGCAAAGTAGTGTTTATGCAGCATAGTTTGAATTTGAATTTTGTTCATCACTAAAATGACTTGTAATTAAAGTGATAAAACCCTAACTTCCTCTATTCAATTCTCCCTACTCAAGAATGATCTCAAGGAGTTCTTGGACATTTTGGAAATATTGTAATGTGATCTACAACCCATATTTGAATTTCTTTTGAAGATTACCCTTGGAACTATATGAAAAAGTTCCATGAAGTTGGGTCAAAATCCTGACCAAATTAGGGAAAATTTTCACTAAGTGTTTAGTTTCATGACCACATATTCATAAAATTATAACTTGAGATCCAAGCACTTTTGGAAGAAGTTGTGTAAATAAAAGTTATATACTTCATGGATATATACAATTTTAATGTTGGAAGTTTCTCTTGAATCATCTTGCATCATGGTGAAAATTTTGTTCAAAGTTATGAAAAAATAAGAAATTTCCAACACTTAGAAAAATTTCTAAGTTTAGAAATTTTAACTTTTCAAAATGAAATCATGACTTTTTGTTTTCTTGATGAATAAGTTTCATATTTTGACATGTTTTTATGAATTATGATCTTTGGCATTTAAATTTGACTAAAAAGTCAAAGTTTGACTTTTTAGTATACAGTTGACTTTTGATCAGTTGATTGAAAAATTCATTTGTCAATCCAATGGACTTGCAATGTTTTGAACCATGTCATTATGTTAAAATGATGCAATTGGGATCTTGAGATAATGCCTTAAACCAATTGATCATTTGCTAGGTCAAAAATCAAAAATTGCCCTTTCCCAGTCAAAAACCCTAATTTTGACCATTTTACCCTTTTAGAGATTTGATCAAATTTCTTGAGGAGTTGTGGCCCAAACTTGATCAAATGATACATATGAGTCTAAAATGTTGATGTGGATCAAAAATTATGGAGTTTGACTGTAAATTGGCCATAGTTGACTTTTTCCCTATTACAATTGATTTTTAGGTCAACTGCTTAATTGACTGATCAAAAATGTGATCCAAGGCTTGAAACTTGACATGAGTAATCTTGGGGGTCCATAATGATCCATGAAAACTATATGGGAAATATAAAGTTCAAAAATCCTTGTGCAAACTCAAACCCTAATTTTGGTCATCAGTGCTTAAGGAGGTGTCTTGAGTTGATCAACCCTAGTGCAGTCTTGAGCCCAAGGAGGCCTTGTGAGCAAAATTCCTGATAAGTGAGAGGGTAAATTTTGGGGTACAACAGCTTCCCCTATTCAATCTTATTAAGCCTATAGAGTTAGATTGGCAAGTTTTTCCATTCGTGACTCAAAGGTGGAAGATGATTGGACACTAGAGTGCCCAGAAATTTTCACTCAGTGATGCGATTGTAGAGGGAATGGGCTTAAAGATGCCATTTGGAGGGATGATGGAGAGTTGTTGGATATGGGTTTGTAGATGCCATCCAAAAGTGATTGATGAATCTGAAAGAGAATCTGAATGAGTATCAGAATGGCATTCGTGTTTGAAGCGTATCTGAATCGTATCTAAAAAGTAAACTCTGAATGAATATCATAATGGCATCCGTGTCTGGAGCGTATTTGAACTGTATCTGAAAATTGAATCTGAATTAGTATCAGAATGGCGTCTGTGTCTGGAGCGTATCTGAACTGTATCTGAAAGTTGAATCTGAATGAGTATCAGAATGGCATCCGTGTCTGGAGCGTATCTGAACTGTATTTGAAAGTTGAATCTGAATGAGTATCAGAATGGCATCAGTGCCTGGAGCGTATCTGAACTGTATCTGAAAGTTGAATCTGAATGAGTATCAGAATGGCATCTGTGTTTGGAGTGTATCTGAACTGTATCTGAAAACTGAATATTGTTAATGGTAGTTGTTAACCTTATCCTAAAAAGGGGTGAAATGTTAGCTAAAATGCAAATTCATGTTGTATGAAATGCATGGTATGATGCATTTGTGTTATCAATGTTTATGATATATGGATGCGATGTATGCGTATGTGAGCTAATCTGCTGCGCTGCCGTTGGATTGGGGAAAATAAATCCCCGACTGCTGCTGAGGATGTGGGGTGTAAATCTTCATGTTGTAAAGTTGAAGTGTTGATGAATTTCCACTTAGAGAAATAAACTCTGTTGTAAGGGAAATGTCGTGTACTGCTTATAAGATCCTGAGAAATCGGACGACTTCTACTGGGGATTGATAACTGGAAGTTTTATTCTGCTGGGGATTAAACTGCACACTTTGGGGGATTTCATGCAGATAGCTTAGAGAGATTTCCCTACCTCTTAAAGCCATCAGTGATTGTATCTCTATTTGGTTTATTTTTAAACGGTAATTATGTCCAAATGCATATGTTCAAAAATAAATCATTGGACGTTTTTGTAAACAAAACAAGAGTAAAGAAAAACAGATAGTTTTTCACTTTCAAAGAGATATCTTTGTATTGACTTTGAGTAAGTATTTTTGTACAAGAAGACAAACATTCTAGTAAGAGAATGCCGTCGTAAAAAATGAAATTTGATACAAAGAAAAGATATCTATGTGCAATAATCCCATGGGGTTCCCCTTCTGCTATAGCCTTCGTTCCTCTGAGCATCTTGTCCACTTGCTTCCTTGTCCAAAGATGATTGAATTGATCAGAAACTTTGAGTTTGTCAGTTGAAGCCAAAGGTTGTCCGTAAAGTGAACCAACGGGACATAGTCATACGCTTTATTTCCCTAACTTTTTCCTGAACCGCCCTTTCGGGTTTTCAGTCCACCGGGATGCCCTTTTTTGCCCAAGTCGCCCTTTCGGGTTTTCAGCTTGTCGGGTGTACAGATTTTTTTGTTTTATCCCTAAATTTTTCCCAAACCTTTTTTATTCACCGGGATGCCCTTGTTTTTCCTAGGTGTGTTAACCTAGCGGGTCTCTTATATGTAGTATCTTTTGACTATGTCTGTGTTCGCAGGGTGCGACAGGTCATCGCAATCCATGGTGGTTAAGATCATTGCTCCACCAAAGAATGTGTTTTTTATTACAAATGGTCCTTCGTATGTAGGAGTCCATTTTCCCCTGGGATCACCTTGAGGCAGTATGATACATTTGATCACCAGATCTCCAACTTGATACACTTGGCGTCTGACCTTTTTGTTGAAAGCTTTGATCATCTGTTTTTGATACATTTGACCATGACAGACAGCAATAAGCCTTTTTTCATCAATCAAGTTTAGTTGATCAAGTCGAGTCTGGATCCAATCATCTTCATTTATCCATGCATCCTTTATAATTCTCAAAGAGGGGATCTGGACCTCAATAGGCAAGACAGCCTCCATGCCATATACCAGAGAGTAGGGTGTTGCCCCGGTTGATGTGCGAGTTGTGGTACTATATCCGTGGAGAGCGAATGGTAGCATCCCATGCCAGTCTTTGTATGTGACTTTCATTTTCTGTATGATCTATTTCATGTTCTTATTCGCAGCTTCGACAACACCATTCATCTTCGGCCGATAAGGGGAAGAATTATGATGTTGGATCTTGAATTGCTCGTACAAGGCGGTGATCATAGTATTGTTCAATTTGTACCATTGTCTGTAATGATCCTCTCCGGGATACCGTAACGACAGATGAGATTCTTCTTGATGAATCGGGCGACAATGTTCTTGGTAACGGAAGCGAAAGAAGCTGCCTCCACCCACTTGGTAAAATAGTCAATGGCCACTAAGATGAAGCGGTGTCCATTAGAGGTTGTTGGTTTGATTTCCCCAATCATATCAATCCCCCATATAGCAAAGGGCCAAGGAGCCGTCAATACATTCAGAGGAACCGGAGGTACGTGCACCTTGTCAGCATAGATCTGACACTTATGGCAGGTTCGAGAGTGTTGATAGCAATCTGCTTCCATGGTAGACCAGTAATAGCCTACCCGTAGGATTTTCTTTGCCATTGTATACCCACTGGAATGGGTGCCAAAAGTTCCTTCATGTAATTCATCCATGATCCTTTCAGCTTCGACCTTGTCTACACACGAAAGTAACACATAGTCATGGTTTCACTTGTAAAGAGTGTCATTACTAAGGAAGAATTTAGCAGAGAATCTCCTTAAGAACTTCTTATCACTGACTGAAGCTCCTTCTGGATATTCTTGAGCCTCGAGATACCTCTTGACTTCGTGAAACCAAGGCTGGTCCATTACTTCTTCAGCATTAATCTCGTGACAGTGTGCTATTTCATCCCTTCGTTCAATGGTGATCTGGGGAGCCTCGTTATCTCATTTAAGTTTAAACATAGATGACATCGTGGCTAGTGTGTCTGCTAACTGATTTTCTTCTCACGAGAAATGCTCGAAGGTAATCTTCTCAAAGTGTGGGAGCAATGTCAAAACATGTTCTTTGTAAGGAATAAGGTTATGGTGTTTAGTGTCCCATTCCCCTTTGATTTGGCTAATAACCAAAGCTAAATCTCTGAATACATTCAAAGATTTGATCCCTAAATCTATGGCATCTTTGAGACTAAAGATGCACGCTTCGTATTCCGCCATATTATTTGTACAATTGAAGGAGAGTCTTGCAGTAAGGGGAGTATGACATCCTTCAGGAGATATGAGTACAGCACCAATACCATTTCCGAGTGCGATAGATACCCCATCAAAAACCAGTGTCCATCGGGATCCTTGTTCAGGTCCGCCATATGGTCTGAATTCTTCATAGTTGTTTACCATCATGATGTCTTCATCTGGGAATTCGAACTTCATGGATTAGTAGTCTTCTGCAGCTTGGTGAGCAAGGTGATCAGCTACTACACTGCCCTTTATTGCTTTCTGGGTAGTATATTGTATGTCATATTGTGTCAGGATCATCTTCCATCTCGCTATTCTCCCAGAGAGTGCAGGCTTCTCGAAGATGTATTTTATTGGATCCATTTTAGATGTCAACAAGGTAGTATGAGTTAGCATATATTGTCTTAGCCAGCGAGCAGCCCATGCCAGAGTGCAGCAAGTTTTCTCGAGCAGTGAATATCTTGTTTCACAGTCGGTAAACTTTTTGCTCAGGTAATAAATAGCGTGCTCTTTTCGGCCAGACCGGTCATGCTGCCCCAGCACACACCCCATTGAATTTTCCAAAACTGTTAGATACATGATCAATGGTCTTCCCTCGACTGGTGGCATCAAAACAGGAGGCTCTTGCAGGTATTCTTTGATCTTGTCGAAAACAGTTTGGCATTCATCATTCCATTTGACTACTTGATCTTTCTCCAGTAGTTTGAAGATTGGTTCACAAGTAACTGTCTGGTGAGAAATGAATCTAGCAATGTAGTTTAAACGTCCCAAGAATCCTCTGATTTCCTTCTCGGCACGAGGAGCAGGCATCTCTTGTATCACTTTCACCTTGGCAGGATCCACTTAAATACCCTTATTACTGACGATAAAGCCTAGGAGCTTACCAGACCTTACTCCAAACGTGCATTTATTTGGGTTCAACCTCAGCTTGTATTTCTTTAGTCTCTCAAACAGTTTATGTAAATGGTCAAGATGCTCTTCTTCTATTTGAGATCTAGCTATCAGGTCGTCCACATAGACCTCTATTTCATGATGTAGCATGTCGTTAAATAGAGCTACCATGGCACGCTGATAGGTTGCCCCAGCATTCTTTAGTCCGAACGGCATAACCTTGTAGCAAAATGTCCCCCATTGTGTGACAAAGGTTGTCTTCTCCATGTCCTCAGGCGCCATTTTAATTTGGTTGTAACCTGAGAAACCGTCCATGAAGGAAAACACTTTGTGTTGTGTCGTATTGTCAACTAGAATATCAATGTGGGGAAGTGGGAAATCATCCTTAGGGCTGGCCCTATTTAAATATTTGTAGTCGACACACATTTGTACCTTGTCGTCCTTTTTGGGAACGGGAACAACATTGGAAACCCATTGCGGATAACAGGTGATGGCCAAGAATCCAGCGTTGAATTGCTTCATGGCTTCAGCTTTAATCTTCTCTGACATATCGGGTCGCATTAAACGGACCTTTTGTTTTACTGGTGGGCAGTCCTCTTTTGTAGGTAGACGATCTACCACAATATATGCATCAAGTCCTGGCATGTCTTCATATAACCAGGAAAAGACCTCAACATACTCGTGTAACAACTGAATCAGACGCTCCTTGACACTGGGTTCCAGATTGGCACCCACCTTGACTTCCCTTTTGTCTTCCTCAGTACCTAGGTTGATTTTGTCCACTAGTTCCTTGTAGGGCTGAATGGTCATCTCTTTTTGTTGTAGTAACCTGACGAGCTCCCCTGATACTTCACAATCTTCCTCACCTTCGTCTTCGGCTTGGTAGATTAGATTTTCAGAGTCACAAAAGGCCATAGCAGAACTGTTACCCATGGGATCCCGAATGGATGTAGACCTGCATTGTGAGTGTGAGTGTGTGTAAGGGTATAGCTATCTTTGAAAGAAATGAAAATGTAAAAAAGAAAAACAATGAGCGCAAAGTGTGTATGCAAAAATGTCCATGATTCATTGATGTCATATGGAAATGAGATAATAACCTTTACAAATGGACCATTGTGCCTCGGGTAAGACACAAGGTTTTAAGAGTCCGAATTGTTTTAATATTACAGATCCAACAAAATGTAAAGAAAAATTACTGTGGGATAAAAGTGATCGGGACAAAGTCTCTAGCCTCCTAGTTTCTGAGCCCTCCACTGACAGTTGGGAAAATCCAATCCTCTAGGTCATAGTTGTCTTCATCATCCTCCACTGCATTGACTTGGTGGTTGCTGATCTTCAAGAGTAGTCCTCCAGAACGAGCGCGGCGTACAGCCTTCTGGGCACCTGAAGTGAAACCCAAACCAACCTTGTCAGATTTATATGGGATATCTGGGAGTTGTCCCCAAATAGTGTACCCACCTTCTTCTATTATTGCCTTGGCATCCTTTAAAGACGACATCCTGAGCAGAGGCCTTATGATCTTGGGAACTTGAGACACAGCATTGGTCACTGCCACATCTTGCGGGACTTCTTCAAAGTGCTGGAATGGAGTTTCAATAAATTCACCATCTAATTCCACATATCTGAAGGAATTGAGATGGCTGATCATATACTCTTCTTATCCATGAACGGTGATAATCTTCCCTTGAATCGGGTATTTCAGCATTTAGTGCAATGTAGAAGTAACAGCGTCGGCATTGTGAATCCATGGTCGGCCTAGTAAGCAGAAATATGAAGGGCGAATATCCATTACATAAAAAGTTGAATCAAATGTTTGGGTTCCAACCTTTATAGGGATGTCCGCTTCCCCATGCACCATCCTTTTTTAGCCGTCAAAGGCTCTCACTACTATGTTGCTTGGTTTCAATGTCAATCCCTCGCAGTCAAGCCTATCAAGATCCTTTTTTAGGCAATACATTCAGAGATGAACCAGCGTCAACCAACACATGATCCAGAGTCGTGCCCCTGGATTCCACTGAGACATGCAATGCCTCATTATGCTTCCTCCCTATTGGCGTTAAATCAGCATCCAAAAAACCTAAACCATTATCTGCAGTCAAGTTGGCTATGCAGTCTTGAAACTGATCGGCAGATGTTTCTTGGGGTACATGGGTAGTTTTCAATAATTTTACCAAGGCCTTTGCATGCGCCTCGAAACATAGTAGTAAAGCCAGCATGGAAAGTTTAGATGGAGTTTTCCCCAGTTGCTCGACTACATCGTAGTCGCTTCTTTTTATGATCTTTAGAATTTCCTCCATCTCTTTCCGAGAG
This sequence comes from Vicia faba, assembly GCA_948472305.1. NCBI lineage: Eukaryota > Viridiplantae > Streptophyta > Magnoliopsida > Fabales > Fabaceae > Vicia > Vicia faba. The sequence continues at coordinate 648,689,228 of OX451740.1, forward strand.
GTCTCATGGATAGCCAATGATTGTGCCTTCGTCCGGACAGGCTCAATCAGAATACTTTTACCTCGAGTCTCAATTGATTCGGCAGCAGGAATATCAGTAGGGGTGATAGCGGGGATTGTAACAGCTTTGTCAGCAGGAGTATTAGCAGAGATTATTGTAGGACTGGGAACAGCCTTTGGGGGAGCAACAGCAACAGGGATGATTACAGGTCCAGAAACTGCTTTTGGGGAAGCAATTTCTGGAGAGAATATCCTTCCGCTTCGGGTTATCTTACTAGTCCCTGCAATATTAGTGATATTGGAGTCAACCTTCTCAGAACTTGAATCTTCGGTAGCTGGACAATCTTGCTTGATACTGTGGTAGTAGACATCCCCACCATAATTCCATGGTACGGTTTTGTCAGACGAATACGGGATTGGTCCAGGCATTGTAATTATCAAAGGAGCTACTTTTGGAACTGATGTAATTCTAACGGGTCTTTTGTTGTAGACCCTGGAAGAATTTTCGGAAATGGTAACGATGGAAACATCATTATAAGAAACAGTTAGAACAAAAGTCTTTTCGAATAAAATTTCCTTGTTATCTATTAGGCACTGAACGCCTGCTCTCAATAAAGGACAGCTGGTTGGTGAGGAGAAACAGAAATAACAGCTTTCATCGCAGCCTGGGAAAACACTGGCATTCAATAAGTTCTTTTTGATAATCAGGAGTGGGGTCATAAGTTCATCAACTGAAGTAACAAACATATCTTCCTCAATGGTGTTGGTATTATGGTCGTGTTTGGGCATAGGGGCAGAAATGACATTGGGCTTTTGTGGCGCATCTAATTCAATCTCTTTAGCTTCAAGGAGGTCTTGTACTTTGTTCTTTAAAGCCCAACAGTTGTTAGTGTCATGGCCGGGACTCTCAGAGTGGTATGTACAGCAGGCATTAGGATGATAGTGAGGAGAGGTTGTGTTAGGGTTCTTTGGAGCTTCTTTCAAGGTCACTAGGTTGTATCTTAACAAATGCGGTAATACTTGAGATAGTGTCATATTAATTCTGGTGAATTGTCTGACTGGTCTTTCCATTCTTGGTTGGTTGTTTCTTTGCTGATCAAGCACAGGTTTAGGAATCATAAAACCCCCACCATTGGACGGCGTTCGACCCTATCTTGATTTCTCCGAGGATATACAGCAACCACTTCTTTTTTTTCCGATGAATGGCTTCCTTAAAGCAGCAGAGGATGCATCTTTTTGAATCTTTCCATTCTTTATCCCGGCTTCTACCCTTTCTCCGATCAATATCAATTCAGTAAAACCTACCGATGAACTCCCAATTAAGTGATTAAAGAAAGGACCAGACAAGGTGCCCTAAAACATGTCTACCAACTCTCTTTCAGATAGGGGAAGTTGAACTCTTCCGGCCAAGTCCCTCCATTTTTGCGCATAGTCCTTGAAGCCTTCACTTGAAACCATGGCCATACTCTAGATTTGAGTACGGGTAGGCGCAAGATCAGTATTGTATTGGTATTGTTTGTAAAAGGCTGCAGCAAGATCTTCCCAGTTATGAACATTTTCCCTTTCTAACTGATAAAACCAATCAAGTTGAGTTCTAGACAGACTGTCTTGGAAGAAATGTACCCATAAATCTTTATCTGCGGTATGGGGATGGATCTTCCTTGCATAGGACCGGAGATGCATTTTGGGGCATGAGACTCCGTCATATTTTGCGAACACAGGTGCTTTGAATTTTGGAGGAATGACAATCCCCGATACTAACCCCAACTCCTCAAAGTCTAAGCCAGGCACCTTTTAGATTTCCATTGCACTCAATCGTTCTTCTATATGCTTATACTTGTCGTCGTCTGGAGGGTATTATTCTTCATAATAGTCTTCTTCTTCCTCTTCTTCTTCTGAATTAGACTGAACAACTGTTTCCTTGCCCTTCCCATCTTGATTGTCTTTCTCACCGGATGTCGTTGCAAAGTCTAAGGCCCTTCTTGTCTGCCCTTGGAATCTTCTTCCCATGTTCAGAATTCCCGTTATTTTCTTCGTCTTATTTTTCTTCTCCTCAACCAGCAAGGTCTTCAACTCTTCTTGTCCTTTGGCCAGAGTTAAGAACAAATGTTGAAACTGTGCATTCTGAGCTTGGAGGTCCTTCACCGTTTGCTCGAGATCCATCTTATTGAAATAAATAGTAGAGAGATGAGGATACTTGTTGCAAGAAACATGCTTATGTTATGATGAATGATAAATGCATACGCTTGACTTCAAGGATCTTAAGATTCAAATTTGTTTTAGACAAAAAGGAAACACACGTTATATTAATAAATTAAAGCTTTGAGTACATCAATGCCTTCTTGGTAAAAACAAATACAAAAACTCTAAGATAGAAAGGTAGTACGCATCCTCTTTGGTGCGATGTAGGCATTCAGAGTCTGCTCCTCATGAAATTGCTTAGTGAGTTCCAAAACCTTCTTCTCGCTTGCGTAGAATTGGGCTTCGAAAGTATCTCTCTCACCCTTGAGTTGTATCCAATCCCTTTGTAGGTCTCAAAGAGAGGTGGGCATGCCAGGATGTAGGATATTATATGGAACATCTCCTTCCATGACAGGCTCAATGATTACCGGGAGAATGGAGGGATAAGGCATCATAAGACTCTGAGCACGAGTTCGTACCCATTTGAGGTAAGGCTCAAGAGGGATGAAATTTTTATGCCCCAAAGTCTTTCTATCTACCTTGTTCAACATCCTCCAAGCTCGGATAAATCTCTGGCGAAGACCTTAATCTTCGTTGTCGTAGTCAAATACCAAACCTTGAATCAACATCTCATGCGGGCCATCCCTTTGGGCGTAACCAAACTGTCTTAAAGCTAAACAGGGTTTGTAGGTGATACCTCCCCTAATGCCAAGTAAGGGGACATTAGGGAACTCTCCACAACGGTCAACAATAGTAACATTCTCTATGGATCGGGAGCACCAATGAATGTCTGAATGTTTGAGCGTCATCAACCTTTTTTACCACATTGAACCTTGCTCGTTCCTTAATACAGATTAGGGAAGATGCGAAATAAACCATCTTGCCAAGATAGGAGTGCAACACATAAGGACACCTCTTTTCCTCATAGTGCGAGTGTGAAAAGAATGTAGGATGTCCCCTAGAAATGTAGGCACCGGGTTGCGGGACATGAAGATTTTGACAGCGTTCACATCTATGAGTTGGTCAAGATTTGGAAACAAAACCATACCATAGATGAGGAGAGCCACAATTTCCTCAAAGGCTTGTAAATCCAAGGAGTTCCAACAGTTTTGGGCTTTCTCAAACAAGAACTTTGCTAGGAAACCCTTGACACCACTCCTTGTTTCCTAATGAGTTGTGACATCAGATGAGTGCAAGTGTAGAGCTTGAGCAATCTCTTATGGCTTTGGGTCTCTTTCCATACCATTGAAAGGTAGTTGATTGATAATGGGAATTCTCAAGAGTCAGGAGAATTCTTCCAAAGTAGGCACAAGTTTATAGTCGGGAAATGTGAAGCAATGGTGTAAGGGGTCAAAGAACTGAAAGAGCACCTTCATCATGCCCTCATATGTGTTGGAGGTGACCAAGTTGAGTAGGCGACCATGTCTCTTGGTGAATGGAGAGTTTTCAGGAATCCTTCAAGCTAATTCCTTAAGTTATGGAGGGATCCTTACAAGGATGACTTGAATAGTTTTCCTGCGAATAGAATCCATGTCCTACAAAACAAGAACAAAGATGAATCCCAAAATCCTTGAAATGGTTAGTGAATGTGTATGATGTTATGATGTTCATGATGTTATGTACAAGTATGTATATACAAACAAAGCAAACAAGTCCTTAGGTTTAAGCTTTCATGGAGTTTCATAAGTAAGTACCCTCTTTAAGTTTAGTTGGCTCAACCTGTCCTAGTAATAGTAACTGGGTTCTAAGGAGCTCAATATCACCGGTTTGTTTCCTTGGTCATTGTTTCAGCACAAGCCTCTTTAATGGCGACCGAAATATCCCAAGAAACCAAACCTCAATGAGTTTAGTATCGAGTATCTACCAACTTCGGACTGCACCAAAGTCGGTCATCTCACTACATCCAAAAGGCCAAGTTGGGCAAGTAATGGTTCTAAAAGTTCATTAGTGCTTCATGACATCACTCAGCGGCCCCGTATTCTCTTTGATTAACTTAAAGGCTACTGGTACCCACAAATATGTCTCACTAACGTTGCTATTGCTTAGACCATGTCGGTATACCCTACACAGTTTCCACAATATATTGCTACTTACCTATAATGTATCCCAAATCCGGGTAGAGGATTCAAACCCAAACAAAGAACCATATTGTAAAGCATACAAGTCAAACAATGCAAGCAAGTAAATGTGATCTAACCCTAAGGTAACCCAACTTTTAGAATTTTCCCCAACAGAGTCGCCAGTTCTGTGATACGGTGGGAGAACTGACTTGAAGGTATTGCGTTTGATTTCAAATGTTGCATTTAGTAAGAGTCGCCACCGACTTTTCTTTTATCCAAAAGGAAAGGTGAAAAAGCACAGGAAAGACCTTTGAGATTATTTCTTGAGTTCGGGGGGTAGATTATGAAAAGGGGAGGTATTAGCACCCTTTTCATCCATGAATCTTTCATGGGCTCTTAGTTACTAGCTAGATCACTTGCTTTTGTTTGTAATTGTACTTGGTGTGATTTTTGAAAGTATTTTGTAAAGAGGTCATTGTTTAGGCAATCTTTGTAATGATTCTTGTTTATAAGAATCTATACAAAGATGTTTGATCTTTTGAAAATGTTTTCAAGTTTGTAAGATGTTTGAAAGTGTAAGTGTTTGTTTTGAAAATAGCAAGGATGTTTGTTTTAAATTGAGCAAGTAATTAGGAGCATTCTACCTATTCAAAAGTCTTTCTTGTTCATTTTCCTTTTCCTTTTACATTGTTATCTTACCATTAATTTGGTAAGTAACCCTATCTTTGGATGTAAACGGAACTGTCGTGGGTCATCGTATAACCATGATTAACAATGTTGCAAGGTATCTTAGCATTCTTTTTAGGGACTAAGATCATTTGAAAGGTAACTTAGATAGCGTCATCGAGGGACTATGATCTTGTTTTTGCTTTGTTTTTGCTAAGATACTTTACATGCGTAATATGGCCATTTTGTATAAGGCAACCAAGTGGAATAATCCTATGGGTGCTTGTGTGCAAATGTATTGTTTTAATGCTTGTTTTTGTCTTGAATTAGGGTTTTCTAAGTATTGGTTTTAGTCTTTCCATACAAACCCTAATTACTAGCATGTTATATATAAAAGCGATAAATTGTGGAATTTAAAGTTACTATGCTATTACAACATTTGTGGGGAGGGTGTACAAATTAAATGGGGATTGCAAGAATTTTAAACCTAGTTAGTCTATTACAATCATATTGAATTGGCATCAATGTACAATGAAATATATAAGTACAAAGTATAAAATAAATAAATGTACAAAAATGCAAAATATGAAGTAAATGGATATTTGTTTGGTTTTCATGAGAAAAAGGGAATTTGTTTTAACCTAATTAATTAAAGAAAATAATTAGTCAAACTTAAATTTATTAAGAAAATTTTTAAATGAAACCCTAAATTTGTTAATTGATTAAAAGAAAATAAGTTTAGAAAAAGTATTTTTTGGTATTTTTGTCTTTAAAATATTTATAGCATTATAAAATATTTTTGACCTTTTTTTTATATATGAATAAATATATTTTAATAGGTGTAAAAGAAAAATAAATATTAAAATAGTTTTAATTAAATTTACAAGATGATTTATAAATAATAAATAAAGTATAGTTAATAAAAACATTATTTTGTGAGAAAAAATAAAATAAACTAAGTCAAAATATAAATCTATCATTTTTTTTGTATTTTTATGATTTTTTCAGTATTTAGAAAATATATTAAGAAAATAAAAATGAAATAAAAATGAAAATAAATAAGCTTGGGCCAGGGGTGCAAGTAGTCCACAGGGGGGTTAGCTAGTAAAAATAATTTAAAAAAACAACAAAAAGCCCAATGAGGCCCAGGCGCCCTGCAAAAAAAAGGTCACAAAGTGCAAAAACATGTAAAAAACACAAAAGGGTACCACTGGGCTCGAACCCAGGTCCCAAAGGTTACAGACGCGCGCTTCTTCCACTGGGGTGGCTATACATCCGTTAACATAGGAAAATCAATAAATATACAAGGCAAAACGCGCCCTGATGACTTTATCTTCAACCTCCACCCAGACCAACTGTAACTTGCTCATTTCTCATCAAAAATGAAAACTGTAAACTTGAAACTTGTAGCAAATTTTCTCACGGTTTCAGAAATGTAAAGCATTAAAATTATAGATCAAAGATAAGCATGAATTTTAATGGCCCTAATCTGAACCCAAAAAATCTCATAAATTTCAGTTTCAAAATTCTCTAAGCTCAAGCAAAATTAATGGAAACTGTGGACATGGTTAGATTTAGGGCAATGAAATCTACATGTTTTGTTTACAAATAAATCATTGATGATGTCTGTATGAAGAGTTCCAAAGTTAGAAAACTTACCTCAAAACTGGAAATCGTGTTTTGAGATTGAGCTTGTTTCAAGTGATGGTGATGATCAGGTTAGCTTCCTTGAGGTCCCAAGAAGCTAATGCAATGATTAGCTTGAGCAATGGATGGCTGAAATGGTTTGGAGAAGTCAATATGCAGAGCTCTGTTTTTGGAAATGGAGGATGGTGTTAATTTTGTTACAGTTCTATAACAGGGTGTGGGATCAACTCTATATGATGTTTAGAAACTTTAGAAACCAAAAGGCCAAGAAACGCACGAGTAGATTATGAGTTTCAAGTATTTGGTCAGTTTGTGTGAAAATGGAAGTGTGGAGTGTGATTCTGAGTTCTAGGTTCTTTCAAGGCTTGAGCATTATGTGTTTGGTGCAAATAGTTTGTGTATCTATAAGCAAAAGTGTTTGAGAGCTTTTGACAATCAGAAGTACAAGTTCTTAGCTTTTGGCTAGGTTACTTGATTTTGAAGAAAAGAGAGAAACAAGTTTCAAGGAGAGGTACAAGCATTGGATGGGTGATTGTAAGTGTTTGAAACATTTCTCATGAGTTATAGGACCTGTTTGATCAGAAGAGAACAAGTGCAAGGCTCAAGAACAAATTTTGTACAAAAAGTCACTTTATCAAAATGGCAATGTAACCTTTCTTCCAAAAATGGATATAAAGCATGTCCATGCATTGAATACTTGAAGTGAGGCCTCTAGCAGCTGTGTAAACCATTAATTATGGAGTGTCTAACAAGTTTGAGGCCTGCAAAGTCGTGTTTATGCAGCATAGTTTGAATTTGAATTTTGTTCATCACTAAAATGACTTGTAATTAAAGTGATAAAACTCTAACTTCCTCTCTTCGATTCTCCCTACTCAAGAATGATCTCAAGGAGTTATTGGACATTTTGGAAAGCTTGTAATATGCTCTACAATCCATATTTGAATTGCTTTTGAATATTCCCCTTCGAACTATATGAAAAAGTTCCATAAAGTTGGGTCAAAATCCTAGCCAAATTATGGCAAAATTTCACTAAGTGTTTAGTTTCATGACCGCATATTCATAAAACTATAACTTGAAATCCATGAACTTTTGGAAGAAGTTGTGTAAAGAAAAGTTATAGACTTCATGGAGATCTAAAACTTTCATGTTGGAATTTTCTCTTGAATCATCTTGCATCATGGTGAAAAATTTGTTCAATGTTAGGAAAAAATAAGAAATTTCCAACACTTAGAAAAATTTCTAAGTTTAGAAATTTTGACTGTTCAAAATGAAATCTTGACTTTTTGTTTTCTTAATGAATAAGTTTCATATTTTGACATGTTTTGATGAATTGTGATCTTTGGAATTTGAATTTGACTAAAAAGTCAAAATTTGACTTTTTAGTATACAGTTGACTTTTGATCAGCTGACTGGAAAATTCATCTGTCAATCCAATGGACTTACAATGTTTTAAATCATGTCATTAGGTCAAAATGATGCAATTGGACTCTTGAGATCATGCCTTAAACCAATTGATCATTTGCTAGGTCAAAAATCAGAAATTGCCCTTTCCCAGTCAAAAACCCTAATTTTGACCATTTTGCCCTTTTTGAGATTTGATCAAATTTCTTGAGGAGTTGTGGTCCAAAATTGATCAAATGATACATATGAGTCTGAAATGTTTATGTGGATCAAAAATTATGGAGTTTGACTATAAGTTGGCCATAGTTGACTTTTTTCTTAATACAACTAATTTTTATGTCAACTGCTCAATTGACTGATCAAAAATGTGATCCAAGGCTTAAAACTTGACATGAGTAATATTGGGGATCCATAATGATCCATGAAAACCATATGGGGCATAGAAAGTTCAAAAATCCTTGTGCAAACTCAAACCCTAATTTTGGTCATCAGTGCTTAAGGAGGTGTCTTGAGTTGATCAACCCTAGTGCAGTCTTGAGCCCAAGGAGATCTTGTGAGCAAAATTCTTGATAAGTGAGAGGGCAAATTTTGGGGTACAACACTTACGAACTAGAATCATCACAAAGTTTTTCTAAACAATGGCCTCTTTACAAAATACTTTCAAAAACCACACGGAGTACAATTTCAAACAAAAGCAAGTGATCTAGCAAGTAACTAAGAGCCCATGGAAAACCATGGATGAAAAGGGTGCTAATACCTTCCCATTTCATAATTTACCCCCCGAACTCAAGAAATAAATCTCAAAGGTATTTCCTATGCTTTTTCACCTTTCCTTTTGGATAAAAGAAAAGTCGTTGGTGACTCTTGCTAACCGCAATATTTACGATAAACCGCAAAACAACCAAGTCAGTTCTCCCACTGTATCACACATACTGACAGATAAGGTTATGCTTGATGAACCGCGCCATAACATTCTTGGTAACAGTAGCCTCAACCCACTTCGTGAAGTAATCAATGGCAACAAGGATGAAGCGATGCCCGTTTGAAGCGATAGGTCTGATTTATCCAATCTTGTCAATACCCCACATTGCAAAGGGCCAAAGAGAAGTTAAGACTTTTAGAGGAACTACAGGTATGTGCACCTTATCAGCATAAATCTGGCACTTGTGACAAGTCCGCGAATGTTGATAACAGTCTGCTTCCATAGTGGACCAATAGTATCTTGCCCGTAGGATCTTTTTAGCCATAGTGTGTCCACTAGAATGGGTGCCAAAGGTACATTCATGTAAATCATCCATAATCTTTTTCGCTTCATTCTTGTCTACACACCGAAGCAAAGTAGAGTCATAGTTGCGCTTGTAGAGGATCATGTTACTGAGAAAGAATTTGGCAGAGAACCTTCTTAGGAACTTCTTATCATTGACTGAAGCTCCTTCAGAATACTCTTGGCATTCGAGATATCTTTTGACTTCATGGAATAAAGGTTTGTCCACTACTTCTTCAGTATTAATCTCGTGATAGTATATTGGTTCATCCATTCCCTCAATAGTGATCCGAGGAGCCTCATTATCCCACCCGACCTTGAACATGGATGACATAGTGGCTAGCGCATCCTCTAATTGATTTTCCTCTCGTGGAAAATGCTCAAAGTAATTTCTTAAAAGTATGGGATTAATGTCAACACATGCTCTTTATACGGGATGAGATTAGGATGCTTTGTGTCCCATTTTCCTTTGATTTGGCTGATTACCAAAGCTGAGTCTCTGAACACACTTAAGAACTTGATCCTTAAATCGATTGTAGCTTTGAGACCCATGATGCTTGCTTCATACTCAGACATATTGTTGGTGCAGTTAAAGCATAGCCTAGCAGTGAAAGGGGTATGACAGCCCTCGGGAGATATGATCACAGCATCGATTTCATTGCCAAGTGCATTGGAAGCTCCGTCAAAAACCATAGTCCATCGAGATCTTTTCTCAGGTCCTTCATCTGGTCCAGGTTCTTCATAATCAGTTACTAACATGATGTTCTCATCTGGGAACTCAAAATTCATGGATTGGTAATCATCCACAACCTGATGAGCCAAATGATCAGCTAGTACACTTCCCTTGATTTCTTTCTGGGTTGTGTATTGAATGTCATATTCGGTCAGGATCATTTTCCATCTCGCTATTCTTCTAGATAGAGCAGGCTTCTCGAAGATTTATTTGATAGAATCCATTTTAGAGATCAACAAGGTAGTGTGATTCAACATATATTGTCTTAGTCGGCGAGCAGCCCATGCCAAAGTGCAACAAGTTTTCTCGAGCAGTGAGTATCTTGTTTCACAGTGGGTAAACTTTTTGCTAAGGTAGTAGATTATATGCTCTTTTCGACCAGACTCGTCATGGTACCCCAGCACACACCCCATTGAATTATCTAATAATGTTAAGTACATTATCAAAGGTTTTCCTTCAAGCGGAGGCATCAGAATTGGAGGCTCTTGGAGGTATTCCTTGATTCTGTCAAAGGCATTCTGGCATTCGTCATTCCACTTTACCACTTGATCTTTCTTCGGGAGTTTGAAGATCTGCTCACAAGTAGCAGTTAGATGGGAAATGAACTTGGAAATGTAATTTAAACATCCCAAGAAACCCCTAACTTCCTTCTCAGTGCAAGGAGTCGGCATCTCTTGTATAGCTTTAACCTTTGCAGGGTCTACCTGAATACCCTTGTCACTGACAATGAAACCTAGGAGTTTACCATACCTTACCCCAAAGGTGCACTTGTTCGAGTTCAGCCTCAACTTGTACGTCTTCAGTCTATCAAACAACTTTTGCAAGTGATCAAGGTGCTCTTCTTTAGTTTGAGACCTGGCTATCATGTCATTAACATAGACCTCTATCTCATGGTGAATCATGTCCTGGAACAAAGCTACCATGGCTTGCTGATAGGTTGCCCCAGCATTCTTCAACCTAAATGGCATCACTTTGTAATAGAAAGTGCCTCATTGTGTGACGAAGGTTGTTTTTTCCATGTCTTCGGGTGCCATCTTGATCTGATTGTAACCAGAGAACTCGTCCATGAAGGAGAAGATCTTATGTTGTGCGATGTTATCAACCATAACATTAATATGGGAAAGCGGGAAGTCATCCTTGGGGCTTTCCCTATTCAAGTCTCTGTAATCCACACGCATACGTACCTTACCATCCTTCTTAGGTACTAGAATAACATTAGCAACCCATTATGGATAAGAAGTGACAGTTAGGAATCCAGAATTGAACTGTTTCATGTCTTCAGCCTTGATATTTTATGACATCTCAGGACACATACGACGAACCTTCTGCTTCACTGGAGGGCAATCTTCTTTAGTTGGCAGACGATGAACAACAATGTCAGTGTCCAGCCCTGGCATGTCTTCATATGACCAGGCAAAGATCTCGACATAATCATGCAACATCTGAATCAATCGTTGTTTGACACTAAGCTCCAAATTTGCACCTATCTTGACTTCTATTTTGTCCTCTTTTGTACCCAAGTTCATTGTCTCAACTGGCTTTTCATGAGGTTGTATGGCCCTTTCCTCCTATTGTAACAATCTAGCAAGTTCTCCTGGTACTTCACAATCATCCCCACCTTCGTCCTCAGCTTGGTTGATCGGATTTTCAAAGTCATAACTGGAAATAGCAGAACCGTTATCAATGGGATCCATAGTGGATGTGGATCTGCAGTTTGATACGTGAGTGTGTGTAAGAGCATAGTTGTATTGATAAAGTAAAAAGCAGAAGAGAAAGACAGGGAGCGCAAAATTTGTATGCAAAACGTCCAATGCTTGATTAATGACATATGAGATTGAAAATGATAACTCTCACAAATAAACCATTGTGCCTCGAGTAAGACACAAAGCCATAGAGTTTATATTATTTATTTATTACATATCCGAAAACAAGAAAGACAATTACTCATGAATAAAAGTAATCGGCACACAATCTTTAGCCGTCCAATTAATGGGTCCACCATTGGTAGTAGGGAAGATCCAGCTGTCCATGTCACGGTCACCATCACTATCTTCTAAAGTGTTGATCCCATGATTGATGATGCGTAGGAGAGGTCCTCCGGCATGAGCACGACGAACAGCCCTTTGAGCCCCTAAAGTGAAACCCAAACCAAACTTATCAGATTTGTATGGAATGTCAGGGAGTTTGACCTAAATGGTACACCCACCTTCTTCAATTACTTCTTTGGCGTCCTTGAGAGAAGCCATCTCCAATGGAGATCTGGTGATCTTTGGCACACTGGTAACAATCTCGATTGCAGCCATGGTCTGAGCCACCTCTTCAAAGTTCTGACAAGGGGTCTCGATGAACTCGCCGTCCATTTCGACATGCCTGAAAGAGTTCAGGTGGCTTACCATGTACTCCTTTTCACCATGTACAGTGACAATCTTTCCCCTTACTGGGTTCTTCAACATCTGATGCAAAGTGGAAGTAACAGCTCCAGCCCCATGGATCCAAGGGCGTCCCAACAAACAGGAATAAGATGGTCGGATATCCATCACGTAGAAGGTGGATTCAAAGGTTTGGGAACCAACTTGGATAGGGATGTCCACCTGCCCGTACACCATTCTTTTCGAACCATCGGAAGCCCTCACCGCAATGTTAATGGGCTTCAGAGTCAAACCTTCGCAATCTAATCTGTCAAGAGCCTTCTTGGGCAGAACATTCAGCGGTGAACCGATATCCACTAGAACATGGGCCAAAGTGGTGCCCCTGCATTCAATGGAGACATGCAGTGCATCATTGTGTTTTCTTCCTCTGGGTGTCAAATCAGCATCAGAAAAACCCAGTCCATTATCAGCGGTCAAACTAGCCACAGAATCTTCGAATTGATCAGTGGAGGTTTCTTGTGGTACATGAGCTATCTTGAAGAATTTTACTAAAGCCTTTGCATGGGCTTCAGAGCATAACAGTGGGGCCAAAATTGAGATCTTGGAAGGAGTCTTCCCTAGTTGTTCAACCATATTATAGTCTCTCTTTTTAATTATTTTCAAGATTTCTTCCATTTCCTTCTTATAAACCTCAAGGATAGCTTTTGGATGTGCCTTCGTCTGGACAAGCTCAACCAATACCTTTTTGACTCGAGTCTTGGCCGACTCGGTGATAGAGGTGGCAGCAGGGCTAGCAGCAGGAGTTGTCATAGGAATACTGACAAGAGTAGCAGTAGGGACAATCATAGGAGTAGTAACTGTTTTAGGAGGAGAGATGTCGGGAGAGAAAACTCTTCCGCTTCTTCTTATTTTACTGGTCCCAACGATATTACCAACGTAAGAATCAGTACCTTCAGTAACTTTGTCTTCAGCAGCCAACAGAACTTTCTTGACGCCATGGTAATAGATGTCAGCCCCATAATTCCAAGGAACAGCCTTATCATAGGAATATGGTATTGGCCCTAGCATGGTGATGATCAGGGGAGCAAACTTTGGAACAGATGTAATCCTGACGGGTCTTTTGGTGGAGACCCTGGGAGGATTGGCAGAAATGGTTATAATAGAAGCGTCTTTACATGAAACACTTGTGACTGGAGTCTTCTCAAATAAAATTTCTTTATCATTTATCAGGCGCTGAACACCTTCTTTCAACAAATGGCAACTAGTTGGTAGAGATAAACATAAGTGGTAACCTTCACCACAGCCCGGAAATAAACCAGCTTGCAATAGATTTCTTTTAACAGACGTGAGAGGAGTAACAAGTTCCTCAACGGAATCAACAAACGTATCATCATCAACAGCATTAACACCATGGTCGTGCTTGGGCATGGGGGCAGTTATAACATTAGGAGTCTCTGGAGCATCAAATTCAATCTCCTTTGCCTCGATCAGATCTTGCACCTTGTTCTTTAAATCCCAACAGTCGTTTGTATCATGGCCTGGACTTTCAGAATGGTAAGCACGCCGAGCCTTTGGATTATAGTGAGGAGATGCGGTGTTGGGATTTTTGGTAGCTTCCCTCAAAGTTACCATATTGGATTTCAGTAAGTGTGGTAAAACTTGAGACAAGGTCATATTGATCCAGGTAAACTATCTCATAGGCCTTTCTGCTCTTGGCTTATTGTTCCGTTGTTGAGTAACTGCGGGCTTGGATATCATTACAGCCCCTACCGTTGGACGGTGTTCAGTTCTGCCCTGATTTCTTTGACTGTAAGCAGCACTGGCCTCTTTCTTTCCCACGAAAGGTCTCTTTCCTGCACTTGAAGAGGTATCCTTTTGAATCTTGTCGCTCTTAATCCCAACTTCCACTCTTTCTCCGGTTAAGATCAGCTCAGTAAAACCAGCTGAGGAGCTTCCAATTAGATGGTTGAAAAATGGACCAGATAGAGTACCCAAAAACATGTCCACTAACTCTCTATCAGACAGAGGAGGTTGGACTCTTCCTGCTAAGTCTCTCCACTTCTAGGCGTAGTCTTTAAAGCCCTCGCCAAAACCCATGGACATACTTTGGAGTTGTGTACGGTTCAGAGCAAGGTCGGCATTATATTGGTACTTCTTATAGAAAGCAGCAACCAGGTCTTCCCAGTTACGAATATTGGATCCCTCCAACTGATAGAACCACTCTAGTTGAGTCCTGGATAGATTGTCTTGGAAGAAGTGGACCCACAAATACCTGTCAGTGGTGTGAGGCTGAACCTTCCTCACTTAAGATCGGAGATGTATCTTGGGACATGAGACTCCATCATACTTAGCAAACACTGGAACCTTAAACTTCTGCAGGATGAAAAACCCCAGAAACAAAACCCAGCTCTTCAAAATCCAGCCCAGGTACCCTCTGGATTTCCATTGCATTCAGACAATCCTCCAGTTGTTTGTATTTATCATCAGCAGGAGGATACTGCTCCTCATTATAGTCAGATTCATTATCAGATCCATTTGGGCTGAGGTCTTCCTCTCTTGTCTCCCCTACCTGAGTGTCCCCTTCTTTTAACGAAGTTGCTAGTTCTGAAGCTCGCCACACTGGTCCTCTGATCCTTCTTCCCAAATTCACTACACCAACTAGTTTTTTTGGCTTCTTGGTCTTTTCTTTGACGATCAGGGCTTTCATCGCTTCTTGCCCCTTGGCCAGAGCCATGATCATTTGTTGAAACTGAGCATTTTGAGTTTGGAGATCCTTCACTGTTTATTCGAGAGCTATTTCTTTTGTTGAAATAAACAGCGAAAAGAATAAGAAACCTGTCTTGAAACCTGTTTATGCAATGATATGTATGATATGTGTATGCCATGTTTCAAGGATTTCTAAGACCTAAATTTGCCTAAACAGAAAGAGAACAAACGTTAATTGCATTAAGAAGTTTCAACGGTTACAAAGATGCCTCTTGGGCTTACAATAGGACAAACCAAGCAAAGATAAACTCTCAAAGCAAAAAAGGAATCAAGCTCCCCACGGGCGCATCCTCTTTGGAGCAATATAGGCATTTATACTCTTCTCTTCATGAAGTAGCCTGGTGAGCTCTAAAACCTTCTTCTCGCTGGGGTAGAACTGGGTCTCAAAGGTATCTCGTTCCTCTTTGAGCTGAATCCAAGATCTCTGCAATTCCTCGAGAGTAGTCAGCATGTCAGGATGGAGAATAGTATGAGGTACATCTGTATCTGCAACGGGTTCCATGATGGTGGGTAGAATGGAGGAATAAGGCATCATGAGATTTGGAGCTTGTGTTTGCACCCACTTAAGGTAAGGCTCAAAAGGGATGGATTTCTTATGCCCCAGTGTCTTGCTATCCACTTTGTTTACCATGCCCCAAGCTCGTATGAACCTCTGACGTTAACCTTGAACATAATCCTCATAGTTGAACATAATGCCTTGAACCAATACATTATGAGGACCATCTCTCCTAGCATACCCAAACTGTCATAATTCCAAACAAGGATTATAAGTGATTCCTCCCCTAATGCCTAGGAGAGGGACATTAGGGAATTCCCCATAGCGGTTGATGATAGTAACATTCTCTAAGGACCAAGGACACCAATGAATATCCGAGTGTGTGAGGGACATTAACCTATTAGACCATCTCATGCCCTTCTCATTCTTCACAATAGATTGAGGTAGGTGCAAAATAAACCTCCTAGCCAACAGAGGAGTGCAACACAAAAGAGTCCCTCTTCTCTTTACAGTGTGAGTATGCAGAGAGTGTAGAATATATCCAAGTAAAGTAGGCACCCGATTGTGGGACAGAAAGATCTTGACCTCATTCACAGTTATGAGTTGGTCCGGATTAGGAAATAGTACCATTCCATAGATGAGAAGGGACAACACTTCTTCAAAATCTTGTAAATCCAGAGTGTCCCAAAAATGATGAGCCTTTTCAAATAGAAACTTAGCTAGAAACCCTTTGACGCCTCTTCTTGTTTCCCAATTTGCCACGACATCTGACCGCTGTAAAGATAGAGCTTGAGCAATTTCCTCAGGTTTTGGGTCTCTTTCCATACCATTGAAGGGTAAATGATCAATAATGGGCATCCCTAATAACTGAGAAAACTCTTCCATAGTGGGCACTAACTGGTAATCAGGAAAGGTGAAGCAGTGATGTAAAGGGTTGAAGAACTAAAAAAGCACCTTTAACATTTCTTCATCAGGGTTTGAGGTGACCAAGTTGAGAAGTCGACCATGTCTTCCAGTGAATTGAGAGCTTTCGGGAATTCTTGATGCTAATTCCTTGAGTTGAAGAGGTACCCTTACGAGGTTGACTTGGATAGTATTCATGCGAGTGGATGCCATATCCTACAAAATAAGACAACGATAAGCCCTAAAAATCCTTGAAATGGTTAGTATGATATGCCATGTTATGATGTCATGATTATGCTAAGAAATTACAGATATAGCAAGCACAAGAAAATCACACAAAGACCTTAGGTTTAAGGCTTGCATGGGTTTTAAGGTAATACCCTCTTGAAGTTCAATTGGTTCAACCTGTCCTATAAATAGTAACCGGGTTCTAAGGGTGCTCAATATCAATGATCTTTCTCACAAGTTTCATTCCGATAGACAACTGACTTGCCACCAAAAAAAAACTCAGGAGTCAAATCTCAATGAGTGTAGTATCGAGTATCAACCGACTTTGGGGATACACCAAAGACGGCTATCTCACTACGTCCTAGTGGCCAATTTGTTTAATTAAGGTTCTAAGATCAATTGATGCTTCATGACACCATGCAGCAGCCCCGTATTCTCCTTGATTAACTCAAGGGCTACCGCTACCCACCAAAGTGTCACATCAACGTAGCTATCGCTTCAACCGTGTTGGTATACCCTGCACAGTTTATACAGTCTATTTCTACTTACCTAAAAGGTTTCCCCAGATTCGGTTGTAGGATCTATAATAACCCAAAAAATACCCTTAAAAGTAAATCAATCAAAACAAACAAGGAAAAACATATTAGAAATTAACTAGACCCTAAGGTAAACCCCACTTTCAAATATTCCCCAGCAGAGTCGCCGATTCTGTGATACGGTGGCAGAACCGACTATTATACTGGTTTTTCATTTTGTATTCGCAAATGTTGTGGTAAACAAGAGTCGCCACCGACTTTTCTTTTATCCAACAAAGGAAAGGGTGAAAAGAACAAAAAAAGACCTTTTTCAAGATTTTCTGAGTAAGGGGGTAGATTATGGAAAGGGGAGGTGTTAGCACCCTTTCCATCAGTGGTTTTCCACAGGCTCTTAGATACTTGTCATTTTTGAAAATTTCTTTCGTGCTTATGTGTTTTGAAAAGTTTGTTTGTTTTATGATAACTCTTGTATCAGTCCTTAAGAGTGTTGATAAAGCGTTTTTGAAAAATGTTTTGAAAGTGTAGTGTGAAAAAGTTGTTTTTGAGCAAGTACCTAACAGTTATCTACCTACTCGAAAAAAGGTGTTCTTTTCCTCCTTTACTTTAGACGGTTCTATCCTATTATTAGTGAGTAGGTAGCCATAGTAATTGGATGTTGAGGGACTAACGAAGGGACATTTACGTTCACTAAGGCAACTGGGAAAGAAATTTTGGTAATTGTCCTAAAGTCCTAAGATAACTTTTTAACTCAGACGGCGTTGAAAGGGTCATCGAGGGACTTCTGATCTCTTAAACTAAAGGACAGCCACTAAAAATTCTCACCTTTCGAGAATTGTGACTGTTTCCGAAGGCAACCGAAGTGGGAGATACCCTAAGGGTGAACATGTGTAAGTGAATTGATTATGTTCATTTATCTTGCAATTTAGGGTTATCTAATTGTTTTCATTTATAGTCTTTCCATGCAAACCTAATTACTAGCAGTTAATAGTGCAGAAAGTAAAAAGAGGAAGATAGAGTCCTATGATATTACAGGGCCTCGGGGAGGGGGATACATAACCAAAACTGGGGAGTACGGAAATCAAAAGCAGTAAATAAACCCTAATTTATAACTGTTACAAACCATAAATAGTTATAATAATTGGAAAAGAAAATAAAATGGAAAAATGATAAACGCGCGAAGGTCAAGACGGGAACAAGTTGAAAAGTCCTAAAAATCTAATTAATTTAGAAAAAATATTTTGTATTTTATTGAGAAAAATATTTAAAAATTTTAAACCTAATTTCTAATTAGTTTTATTTAAATGAAATAATCAAATTGAAATAATTAAATTAATTAATTTTCAAAAATTAATTTTAATTATGAAAAACCTAATTCTATTCTTTTGTGATTTTTGATTTTATGATTAATTGAAAAAAATGAATTTAAGACAATTAAAATAGAAATAAAGAAATTAAAACCAAAAAGAGAATGGGCCTGATGTTGTTAGTCAATTTGGGGGTGTGGCGCTGCAATTTGTGTTGGGCCCAGATGTGCAGGCCTGTCACCCTACATGAGATCCAGTGTTGCTAGCCCCTGGGGGTTCACCATGTGCAACGCGCTTGGAGCGTTAGATCTAGTGTTGTACGGATCAAATGGTGATGAAGTGGTGATGTAGGGTATGCGTGTGGGATATGTTGTATGGGATCTTGCAAGCAAACATTAGAAAAATGTAAAATTGCTAGACCTGGGATCAAATCCAGGTCCCTTCCTTTACATGCCTTATGCCTTTACCATATGTGATGCCTTCTCATTCATGACTATAATAACACAAAGATACTATAATAGTAATTCAGTCAAAGTGTCAAATTTTCAAACGTGCCAGATCAGATCTCACATGGACCAATGGTAATATGACAATTAAGCCATTGGAGTCTATGCAAGTCAACGGTGCTGGAGTCCAACTCCGGTCACCTTCTCCGATAGCCTCAAAATTCCAAACCTACAAATCACGCAAGATAAAGATGTAAAGGGTACCCTACCCCATATTTCAAGGGCTACGATCATGATGGTGGTGTTCTTTTTTACTAAAACAGCCTGCAAATTTAGATACGAAGAGGAAGGATCTTTGTGCCCTAACAATGGCACTTTTCTGTTTCTACGTCAAAACTTGCATATAATGGTTCTAAGCACACGCAAACATGATGTTAAGCATAAATATATGCAGAGATATCATTTATGTTGCATGAAATAAGAGTTTGAGATCAATGAAATATACCAAACTGTGAGTTACTGGAGGGGACGATCCTGTGTGCTTTGGCCTTCAAAAATGGATTGGTTCAATCACTGGGGTCCTTTGAATGGTGATAGGATGCTTGGGTCTAATGGAGCTTGGATGGACCGAGCATTTGGGAAATGCACCACTCTTTGAAGTTTTTTGAAATTTGCTAGGGCTTCTCTAAGGCAGCTGCGCGTATCCTTGTGGTCTGAACTTGTTAGGAATATATAGCATATCATATTAGGTCAACAAAAGGAGTAAGAATCCTTGGCATTGAGTGTAAACAAATATGCTTCAAAACCTTCCAAAAAAGAATATTTTCTTCCTTTCATGGCTTGCATGATTTCCCTTGATATAATCAGCATATATTGTCCATTATTTAATAGAAAAATGATTTCAAATCAATCTTATATTATTTCCATCATTTATTTATTTAATTTTGAACTTTAATGAATAAAATATCAATATAAATAGAATAAATAATATAATAATTCTAGGGTTATCTTAGAGGTCGTGGACCATGTTGGAAATAAGTTCAGATCATAGAATCCAAGACCCATTTGAAAGAAATCCAAGATTGATCAATATTCTCTTCATGCATTTTTCAAAATTTGGTCAATTTTAACAATGCATATCTCTCAATTTTAACCCTATGAGGGTGTTGTTGGACTTATTAGAGAGCTTAGGATGTCCTCTAAACAACCCTTTTGGTTTCATCTGAATTGAATCTTCCATGTTCATGTAAGGAGCTTTGACCCAAAAAGGTGTTTTTGTTGACTTTTTGAAAGGACCCATAATGTCTGAGCTTGTATCTTTCAATTGATGCATTTCTTGAACTTGAGGGATGAAGAGAAGTTGTAGGTAATTGGATTATATTCAACATGATCCTTGTTGGAAAAATTTCTGATAAAGAATGAGAAAGTTATGGCTGGTCAAAGTTCAGTTGACTTTTCCTATAGAAACCCTAATTAGCAATTTTTGACTTTTGATGAATTAGGAGCATTTCTTGAGGAATCATGATCAACCTTTGATTAAATGATGGATATCACTTCAAAATTTTGATGTTGAAAAAAAATCTTGATGTTTGACTGTATATGGGCCACAGTTGACTTTTGACCTAGTATAGTTGATTTGTAAGCATTTGAGCAGTTGACTGAGCAAACTTATAGTGCAAGGCATGAAACTTGTCATGGACAATCTTGAAGACATATTAGGACCATGTAAAACATTTAAGACCATTGGAGCCCACACATCTTGGTGAAAATTGAAACCCTAGTTAGAGGTTCATTGCCTTATGAGGAGAATTTGTCTAGTCAATTCTTAGTCATCCTTGAGCAATTTGAGGACCTCAATGGGCATGCCTTGAGTAAAATGGGAGGGTAGATTTTGGGGTACAACAATACCTTTTAGTTAAGTAGCAATAGATCGTGGAAACTGTACAGGGTATACCGACACAGTTGAAGCGATAGCTACAATGATGTGACACTTTGGTTGGTATCGGTAGCCCTTGAGTAGTCAAGGAGAATACGGGGTTGTTGTATGGTGTCATGAAGCATCAACTGACCTTAGAACCTTTAATTGAACAACTTGGCCATTATGAAGTAGTGAGATAGTCGTCTTTTGTGTAGCCCAAAGTCGGTTCATACTCGATACTAAACTCATTGAGATTTGACTCCCGAGTTTTGTTTGGTGGCAAGTCGGTTGTCAATCGAAACAAAACTTGTGGGAAAGATCAGTGATATTGAGATCCCTTAGAACCCGATTATTTTCTAGGACAGGTTGAACCAACTAAACTTTAAGAGGGTACTTGCCTTAAAACCCAAACAAACTTTAAACCTAAGGTCTTTGTGTGATTTGCTTGGGCTTGCTATATTTGTATTTCCTTAGCATAATCATGATATCATAGCATCATAACATGGCATATCATACTAACCATTTCAAGGAATTTTTAGGACTTATATTTGTGTTGTTTTGTAGAACATGGCATCCACTCGCAGGAATACTATTCAAGTTAACCTCATAAGGGTACCTCATCAACTCAAGGAATTAGCATCAAAGGTTATTGAGAGCTCTCCATTCACCGAAAGACATGGTCAACTTCTCAATCTGGTCACCTCAAGCCCTAATGAAGAAATGTTGAAGGTGCTCTTTCAATTCTTCCACCCTTTACATCACTGCTTCACCTTTCCTGATAACCAATTGGTGCCTACTATGGAGGAGTTTTCTCAGTTATTGAGGGTGCCCATTCTTGACCAGTTACCCTTCAATGGTATGGAAAGAGACCCAAAACTTGAAGAGATTGCTCATGCTTTATCTTTACAACGGTCCGATGTAGCGGAAAATTGGGAAACAAGAAGAGGCGTCAAAGGGTTTCTAGCTAAGTTTCTATTTGAGAAGGCTCACCATTTTTTGGATGCCCTAGATTTACAAGCTTTTTAAGAAGTGTTGGCCCTTCTCATCTATGGGATGGTACTATTTCCTAATTTGGACCAACTCTTAGACGTGAATGCAGTCAAGGTTTTTCTTTCTCATAATTCGTTGCCTACTTTACTTGGAGACATCCTACACTCTCTGTATACCCGCACTGTAAAGAAGAGAGGAACCCAGATGTGTTGCACTCCCTTGTTGGCTAGGTGGTTTATTTCGCACCTGCCTCGATATGTGTTGAAGAATGAGCAGGGCATGAGATGGTCTAATAGGTTGATGTCCCTCACACATTCAGACATTCATTGGTGTCCTATATCCTTGGAGAATGTTACCATCATTGACCGCTGTGGGGAATTCCCTAATGTCTCTCTCCTAGGCATTAGGGGAGGAATCACTTATAATCATTTTTTAGCGTTGCGACAGTTTGGTTATGCTAGGAGGGATGGTCCTTATGATACACTTGTCCAAGGAATCGTATTCGACTATGAGAATGATGTTCAGGGTTATCGTTAGAGATTCATAAGAGCTTGGGGCATGGTGAACAAAGTTAATAGCAAAACGCTGGGGCATAAGAAATTCATTCCTTTGGAGCCTTATCTTAAGTGGGTACAAGCCCGTGCTCAAAGTCTCAGGATGCCTTATGAGGCCATTCTACCCATCATCATGGAGCTAGTTGTTGAGGGAGACATTCCCTACATTGTTCTTCATCCTGACATGCCGACTAATTTCGAGGAGTTACAAAAATCCTGGATTCAACTCAAAGAGGAACGGGATACCTTTGTAACCCAATTCTACGCCAGCGAGAAGAAAGTGTTAGAGCTCACCAGGCTACTTCACGAAGAGAAGAGTATAAATGCCTACGTTGCACCAAAGAGGATTCCCCGTGGGAAGCTTGAGTCCCTTTTTGCTTTGAGAGTCCATTTTTTCTTTGTTACTTCCTTTGTAAGCCCAAGAGGCATCATTGTAACCGCTTAAACTTCTTAATGCAATTAACGTTTGTTTTCCCTTTGGCTAAGCAAATTTAAGTCTTAGAAATCCTTGAAAACATTGCATACATATATCATACATATCATTGCATAAATAGGTTTCAGGACATGCTTCTTATCTTCTTCGTTGTTTATTTCAGCAATGGCTCTTGAACAAATAGTTAAGAAGCTTCAGGAACAGAATGCTCAATTCCAAGAAATGTTCTTGAATCTGGCTAAGGGACAAGAAGATTTGAAAGCTCTGATTCTCAAGGACAAGAAGAAGAAAAAGAGGCAAGTGGGTGTTCTGAATATGGGAAGAAGGTTCAAAGGACCAGTGAGGCAAGTTTCAGAGCTTGCAACTCCGTCAAAATAGAGAGACAATCAGGAAGGAGAGCCAAGAGAAGAAGACCACAGTACAAGGGAGTCTGAAGAAGACAAAGTTGATTACACCGAGGAACAATACCCTCTTGTTGACGATAAGTACAAACAGTTGGAGAACCGTCTCAATGCCATGGAAGTTCAGAGGGTACCTGGCCTGGATTTCGAAGAGCTAGGGTTGTTTCTGGAGTGGTTATCCCACAAAAGTTCAAAGTTCCCGCATTTGCTAAATATGATGGGGTCTCATGTCCTAAGATGCATCTCAGGTCTTATGTCAGGAAGATCCAGCCACACACTACTGACGGGAATTTGTGGGTGCATTTCTTTCAAGACAGTCTATCAGGGACTCAATTAGAGTGGTTCTATCATCTGGAGGGAACCAGCATCCGTAACTGGGAAGATCTGGTTGTTGCTTTCTACAAGCAGTACCAATATAATGCTGACCTTGCTCCAATTTGTACACATTTTCAGAGCATGTTTATGGGTTCTAGTGAGGGCTTTAAAGATTATGCCCAGAAATGGAGAGACCTTGTAGGAAGAGTCCAGCCTCCTCTGTCTGATAGGGAGCTGGTAGACATGTTCTTGGGTACTTTATTTAGTCCGTTTTTCAACGATCTAATTGGAAGCTCTTCAGCTGGGTTTACTGAGCTGATCTTGACAGGAGAAAGAGTGTAAGTTGGTATTAAAAGTGGTAAGATTCAAAGAGATGCCTCTTCAAGTACTGCAAAGAAACCATTCATAGGAAATAAAGGGGTCAGTGTTGCTTACAACCAGAGAAGTCAAGGCAGAACTGAATGTCTTCCAATGGTGGGAGCTGTAATGATATCCAAACTTGAAGCTACTCAACAACAGAACAGTCAGTCCATAACAGATAAGCCCAGAAGACATTTTACCCAGATTAATATGACCTTGTCTCAAGTTTTTCCACATTTGCTGAAATCCAATCTGGTTACCCTGAGAGAGGCTCCCAAAAATCCCAACACTACATCTCCTCGCTACAATTCAAATGCTCGGTGTGCCTACTGTTGTACCACTACTCATATTCTTAATCTAGCTCTATCCCGGCACCTGATGGATAGAGTAACTGTAAGGTTTGGGCACTTCTTATTTTTCCCTGTTCCTGGAATCATGAGTAATTGTCTTTTGTTTCTTATGTAAATTTTTATGAGCAGAAATTATTTTCAAATGCATATATCAAGAATGGATCATTGGACCTTCTTGCAAAACAAAACAGAAAAAGAAAAAAAATTTGAAATTTCTTATAAAAATGAATTGTATTGATTTTGAAGTTGGCCCGTAATAAGCATTTTTGTACAAAGAGGCTGACGCTCTAGTAAGAGAATGTCGCTGAAAGAGATTACAATTTATGTAAAAGAAATAAAAACAGCTATATGAAACGACCTCATTGGGTTCCAACTCTGCTATTGCCTGTATATCTTCAAGCGTCTCATCACTTTGCTACTTGGTCGAAGGTTGATTAGATTAATTAGCGTCGTTTGAGCTTGATAGTCGATACCGAAGTATGGTTGCAAGATGATCCAATGAGACATAGTGTTACGCTTTAATCCCTAATTTTTTCCTGGACCTCCCTTTCAAGTTTTCAGTCCACCGGGATACCCTTTTTTACCCAAGTCGCCTTTTCAGGTTTTCGACTTGCCGGGTGTACAATTTTTTTTCATTTTCATCCCTAACTTTTGCTTGAACCCTTTTGGTTCTCCGGGAAGCCCTTATTTTTTCCTAGGCCAGTCAACCTAGCGAGTCCTTGATTATGCGTAGTATCATTTCACTATGTCTGCATTGACGGGATGAGGAAGGTCGTCACCATCCATGGTGGTTAGAATCATAGCTCCTCCCGAAAAAATGTTCTTAACCACAAATGGCCCTTCGTACGTGGGGGTCCATTTTCCCCTGGGATCGCCTTGCGGCAGTATGATGCGTTTGATCACTAGATCCCCGACCTGATATTCTTGACATTTGACTTTCTTGTTAAAAGCCTTGATCATCCGCTTTTGATACGTCTGACCATGACAGATAGCAGTAAGTCTCTTTTCATCGATTAGATTCAGCTGGTCAAGTCGGGTTTGGATCCAATCGTCTTCGTTCAAACCCACATCCTTCATAATCCTGAGAGAGGGTATCTGGACTTCGATAGGTAGGACTGCCTCCATGCCATACACCAAAGAGTAGGGTGTTTCCCCTGTCGACGTCCGTGCTGAGGTACGGTACCCGTGAAGAGCGAATGGTAACATATCGTGCCAGTCTTTATATGTTACCGTCATCTTCTGTATAATCTTCTTGATGTTCTTGTTATCCGCTTAAACAGCCCCATTCATCTTCGGCCGGTAGGAAGAAGAGTTATGATGCTGAATCCTGAACTGTTTGCAGAGCTTGGTGATCATTGTATTATTGAGATTTGTACCATTGTCAGTGATAATCCTCTCTGGTACACCATATCGACAGATCACATTGTGTCGGATAAACTGTGCCACGATGTTCTTGGTTACCGTAGCAAAGGAAGCTGCTTCAACCCACTTTGTAAAATAATCAATTGCTACCAGAATGAAACGATGCATGTTAGACGCAGTAGGTCTGATCACGCCAATCATGTTGATGCCCCACATTGCAATGGGCCAAGGAGCTGTCAAGATATTTAGAGGAACCGGAGGTACATGCACCTTATCAGCATAGACTTGGCACTTATGGCAAGTTCGAGAGTGTTGATAACAATCGGCTTCCATAGTGGACCAGTAATATCCTACCCGTAGGATTTTCTTTTCCATGGTATGTCCACTGGAATGAGTTCCGAAGGTACCTTCATGTAACTCTATCATGATCCTTTTTGCCTCTCTTTTGTCTACACACCGCAGTAAGGTTGAATCATGGTTACGCTTATAAAGAATTCCATTACTGATGAAGAACTTCGCAGCGAACCTTCTCAGAAACTTCTTATCATTAACAGATGCCCCCTCGGGGTATTCTTGAGCCTCAAGATACCTCTGTACCTCGTGAAACCAGGGTTTATCTGCTACTTCTTCAGCCTCAATGTCATCAATGTGCGGGTTCATCCAACCTCTCAATGGTAATCTGGGGAGCTTCATTGTCCCACATGACTTTGAACATAGAAGACATGGTAGCTAGAGCGTCCGCCAGCTGATTCTCCTCTCTTGGGAAATGTTCAAAGGTTACCTCCTCAAAGTGTGGGAGCAATGCCAGTACATACTCTTTGTAAGGAATAATATTCGGGTGCTTCGTATCCCACTCGCCTTTGATCTGACTTATCACCAGAGCGGAATCTCCGAATACACTCAAGAACTTAATCCTCAGGTCAATAGCAGCTCGAAGACCCATGATACATGCTTTATACTCCTCCATATTGTTGGTACAGTTAAAACATAAACGGGCGGTGAACGGAGTATGACAGCCCTCGGGAGATATGATTACAGTGCCAATGCCGTTACCCAATGCGTTTGAGGCTCCATCAAAATACATAGACCATCGGGATCCCTCCTCAGGTCCTTCATCCGGTCCAGGTTCTTCGCAGTCGGTTACCAACATAATATTCTCATCCGGGAACTCGAAATTCATGGACTGGTCGTCATCCATGGCCTGATGCGCCAAATGATCCGCCAATACAGTCCCCTTGATTGTTGTTTGGGTTGTGTATTGGATGTCGTACTCGGTTAGGATCATCTGCCATCTTGCTATCCTTCTGGAGTGAGCGGGCTTCTCAAAAATATACTTGATTGTATCCATCTTTGATATCAACAAAGTAGTGTGAGTCAGCATATACTGTCTCAGTCGGCGAGCAGCCCATGCCAAAGCGCAGCAAGTTTTCTTGAGCAATGAGAATCGGGTCTCACAGTCGGTAAACTTTTTGCTAAGGTAATAAATGGCATTCTCTTTTCGACCAGACTCGTCATGCTGCCCCAGCATACACCCCATTGAATTGCCTAGCACTATCAAGTATAAAATCAAGGGTCTTCCTTCAACTGGAGGCATCAAAATTGGTGGTTCTTGAAGGTATTCCTTGATTCTTTCGAAAGCGGTCTGGCATTCATCATTCCACTTTATCACTTGATCTTTCTTCAGCAGCTTGAAGATTGGCTCACAAGTAGCAGTCAGATGTGAAATGAACCTGGCGATGTAATTCAGACGTCCCAAGAAACCTCTAACTTCCTTTTCTGTGCGGGGAGCCGGCATCTCTTGTATGGCTTTTACCTTTGCAAGGTCTACCTGGATACCCTTATCACTGAAAACAAAACCCAGAAGCTTACCAGCCCTTACCCCGAAGGTACACTTGTTCGAATTCAATCTTAGCTTGTACGTCTTCAACCTGTCAAACAGTTTCTGGAGATGATCAATGTGCTCTTCCTTAGTATGGGACCTAGCTATCATGTCATCAACATAAACCTCGATCTCGTGGTGAATCATATCATGGAACAAAGCGACCATGGCACGCTGATAAGTTGCCCCAGCATTCTTCAACCCAAAAGGCATTACCTTGTAACATAAGGTGCCCCACTGTGTAACGAAGGTTGTCTTCTCCGTGTACTCAGGAGCCATCTTGATCTGGTTGTAGCTAGAAAAACCATCCATGAAGGAGAATATCTTGTCCTGCGCGGTGTTGTCGACTAGAACATCAATGTGAGGAAGTGGGAAGTCGTCCTTGGGGCTTGCCCTGTTCAGATCTCTGTAGTTCACACACATCCGTACCTTACCGTCCTTCTTAGGTACTGGGACGACGTTGGCAACCCACTGCAGATAAGAAGTGACAGCTAAGAATCCTACGTCGAACTGTTTCATGACCTCTGCTTTGATTTTTTCTGACATTTCGGGGCGCATACGATGGACCTTCTACTTTACCGGAGGGCAGTCTTCCTTAGTCGGCAGGCGATGTACCACAATATCAGTGTCCAAACCAGGCATGTCTTCATAATACCAGGCGAAGATCTCAACATAGTCGTGTAGCATCTATATTAACCGTTGTTTGACACTAGGCTCTAGATTCGCACCTATCTTAACCTCTTTCCTGTCTTCTTCTGTACCCAAATTCACTGACTCAACTGGCTCTTCATGAGGCCATATGGCCCTTTCTTCCTGCTGTAAAAGTCTAGCAAGTTCTCCAGGCACCTCACAATCATCCTCACCTTCGTCCTCGGCTTGGTTGATCAGATTTTTGAAGTCATAACTGGCAGTAGCAGAGTTGTTATCAATGGGATCCAGAGTGGATATGGATCTGCAGTATGATACGTGAGTGTGTGTAAGAGAATAGTTGTTATGATAAAGTGAGAGATAGAAAAGAAAAACAAAGAGCGCAAAATTTGTATGCAAAAATGTCCAATGCTTTATTAATGATATATGAAATGACAAATAATAGCCCTCACAAGCAAAACCAAGGTGCCTCGGGCAAGGCACGGGCCGTAAAGTTTCAAATTGTTTATTACAAATCTTAAAAACAAAAGTCAATTACCACGGAATAAAAGAAACAGGTATGAAGTCCTTCGCTGTCCAGTTATTCAGTCCACCGTTGGTTGTTGGGTAGATCCAGTTGTCAATGTCTGAATCTTCTTCACTGTCCTCAATTGCATTAACTCCTCGATTGCTGAAGTGTAGGGGAGGTCTTCCAATCCGTGCGCGCCTAATAGCCCTTTGAGCCCCTGTAGTAAAGCCCAAACCAAATTTGTCAATTTTGTGAGTGAAATCAGGGAGTTGACCCCTATTGGTACACCCACCTTCTTTAATCACAGCCCTAGCGTCCTTGAGAGAAGCCATCTTCAACGGAGGTTTATCGGTAGTAACTTTAGTTGATGCCAAGAACTGAGGGACCTCTTCGAAATTCTGACAAGGAGTTTCTATGAATTCTCCGTCCATCTCTACATAACGGAAGGAATTGAGATGACTCACCATATACTCTTCTTCACCTTGCACTATGACAATCTTCCTCTTCACCGGATACTTCAACATTTGATGGAGCGTTGAAGTAACTGCCCCAGCCTTATGAATCCAAGGACGACCCAGCAAGCAAGAATACGATGGTCTAATATCCATTACGTAGAAGGTGGAGCCAAAGGTCTGAGAACCCACTTTAACAGGGATGTCCACCTCCCTGTGCACCATTCTTTTTTATCCATCAAAAGCCCTTAACACAATGTTACTCAGCTTTAGAATCAAACCCTCACAATCCAAACGGTCCAACGCTTTCTTCGGAAGAACATTCAATGAAGACCCGATATCCACCAGCACGTGGGCCATAGTGGTGCCCCTGCACTCGATCGAGACATGCAGAGCATCATTATGATTTCTTCCTTTTGGTGTCAGATCTGCATCTGAGAAACCTAGCCCATCGTCAGCAGTCGGGTTAGCCATGTAATATTTGAACTGGTCTGCTGAAGTTTCCTGCGGCACATGCGCAGTCTTGAGAAATGCAATCAGAGCCTTCGCATGAGCTTCAGAACATAACAACAAGGACAACATGGAGATCTTTGACAGGGTCTTCCCCAGCTGCTCGACCACATTGTAGTCTCTCTTCTTGATAATTTTCAGTATTTCCTCTATTTCTTGTTTAGAGGCTTCCACAACGATCTTCTTAGGTGCCTCTGTCCGAGCAGGTTCACCTATGATTTCCTTGCCCCGAACCCCAGATGGATCAACAGCAGGGGTGATAACTGGAGTGAGAATAGGAATAGTAGCAGTTGTACTAACTGGAGTAGGAACAGCAGAAATGTCAGGAGTGCTGGTTGGAGCAGCAGTTGGAATAACAGTAGGCTTGATGATAGTCTTCGGGGAAATCTCAGGAGAGAAGACCATTCCACTTCGGGTAACTTTACTAGTCCCGACAATATTACTGACATCAGTATCAGCTTCTTTATTCTGTAGATCTTGCTTAATACCATGATAGTACACATCAGCACCGTAATGCCATGGGACAACCTTGTCTGAGGTGTACAGGATAGGACCAGGAACAGTGGTTATTAACGGAGTAATTCTTTGAACAGGTGTAATCCTAACAAGTTTTCTCGAGGAAACCATGGAAGGATTGGCGAAAATGGTTATAATGGCAACGTCTTCATTTGGAACAAATGGAATTATAGTCTTCTCAAACAAAATTTCTTTATTATCCATCAGGCGCTGAACACCTGACTTCAACAGACAACAACCGGATGGTATAGTCGAACACATGTGGTAACCTTCACCACAACCCGGAAATAAACCGGCCAACAGCAAATTCTTCTTAACAGTCATAAGAGGAGTAGAAATTTCTTCAACAGAGGTCACAAACAAATCAGTGTCAACAGCATTAACTCCACGACCATGTTTGGGCATGGGAGCAGTTATAACATTCGGATTTTCTGGAGCATCAAACTCTATCTCCTTGGCTTCGAGCAAATCTTGCACTTTGTTTCTCAGAGCCCAGCAATCATTTGTATCGTGGCCTGGACTCTCAGAATGGTAGGCACACCGCGCGTTGGGATTGTATCTGGGAGAAGTAGTGTTTGGATTCTTGGGAGCCTCTCGCAAGGTCACCAAGTTGGATTTTAACAGATGAGGTAGAAATTCAGCCAAAGTCATGTTGATACGGGTAAACTGTCGCTGTGGTATTTCCACCCTTTGTTGATTGTTGCATTATGGAGAAACTGCGGGTCTTGGTATCACTATAGCATTTACCGTTTGACGGTGTTCAGATTTGCTTTGGCCCCTCGGGCTATAAACTGCATTGGCTTCCTTCTTACCAGTAAAAGGATTCTTTACCAAACTCGAAGAGGCATCCTTCTGTAATTTCCCACTTTGAATGTCAGCTTCTACTCTTTCTCCAATCAAAATCAACTCAGTGAAACCAGATGACGAGCTACCGATCAAATGATTGAAAAATGGACCAGATAGCGTCCCTAAAACATGTCAACCAACTCCCTATCAGACAAAGGGGGTTGGACTCTTCCAGACAAGTCTCTCCACATTTGAGCATAATCCTTAAAACCTTCACCTGCACCTAAGGACATACCCTGGAGCTGAGTACGAGTGGGAGCAAGGTCGGCGTTGTACTGATACTGCTTGTAGAAAGCAACAGCAAGATCTTCCCAGTTTCGGACACTGGCCCCCTCCAACTGATAGAACCATTCAAGTTGAGTCCCTGATAGACTATCTTGAAAGAAGTGCACCCACAAATTTCTATCAGCAGTGTGGGGTTGGGTTTTCCTAACATAAGAGCGGAGATGGGGCTTTGGGCAGGATACTTCATCGTACTTGGCAAAAAACGGAGCTTTGAACTTATGAGGGATGACCACTCCCGATACCAGTCCCAATTCTCCGAAATCCAAACCAGGTATCTTCTGAACTTCCATAGCACTCAGACGGTCTTCTAGCTGCTTCTATCTATCCTCAGCAAGAGGATATTGCTCATCATCAAAATCAGTATCATTGTCAGAGACTGCAGGACTAGGGTCCTTTTCCCTTTCTTGATTCTCCCCTTCTTTGGACGAGGTGGTCAGATCAGCTGGTTGCCTCAACCTTTCTCTGAATCTTTTACCCATATTCAGAATACCAGTCTCCTTCTTCTTTTTCTTCTCTTTCAGAATAAGGGTCTTCAGATCCTCTTGCCCTTTAGCCAGACTTATGAACATCTGTTGGAACTGGGCGTTCTGCTCCTGAAGATCTTTGATGGCTTGATCGGAAGACATATCTACTGAAATAAACAGCGAAGAAGATGAGAAACCTGTAGGGGTACCTGTAATGATGTGCATGATAATGGGATGCGCATGTATTGATTTCAAAGACTTTGGGAGATTTAAATTTGCAAACCAAAATAAACGAAAAACTTTATTAGTTTAAACTTGAAGAGTTCAACAATGCCTTTAAGGCGTTACAAAGAATAAAACAAATCTAAAACTAGAAAAAGCAAAATCAAAAGTCCCATGGTCGCTTCCTCTTTGTGCTGATATAGTCATTGATCACTCTTTCTTCTTCGATCTGCCTGGTGAGCTTCAAAATCTTCCTTTCTTGCTCATGGTACTGTTCCTGTTAAGTATCCCGCTCATTCCTCAGCTGAATCCAAGACCTCTGTAACTCCCCATGATCAGTAGGCATGTAAGGATAGAGAACCGTGTAACGAATACCTTCTTCATTAGTGGGCTCCACAATCACTGGTAATACGGCCTCATAAGGCATCATAAGCTTCTGGGCACGAGCTCGGACCCATTGGAGGTAAGGCTGCATAGGAAGGGAAGTCTTTGGTCCCAACTCTTCGGGGTCAGATCTGTTTACCATGCCCCAAGCTCGTATGAACCTCCGGCAATTCTCCTTAACATCCTCCTTATAGTCGAATACAATGTCCTCGAGAAGTAACTCATGGGGACCATCTCTTCGAGCACGACCAATTTGTTTCAAAGCTAGACAAGGATTGTAAGTTATACCCCTCTGATACCAAGTAATGGGACATTAGGGTACCCCCTACAACAGTCAATAACAGCAGTGTCTTCCATAGCCCGGGAACACCAAAGAATATTCGTATAAGCAAGTGACATTATTCTGTACGACCAACCCAAACCTTCTTCGTTCTTCAGCACAGACCTAGGGAGGTGAGAAATAAACCACCTCGACAACAACGGCATGCAGCACATAAGAGTCCCTCTTCTCTTCATAGTACGGGTATGAAGGGCATGCAAGATATCTCCAAGCAAGGTAGGCATAGGGTTGCGAGAAAGGAAAATCTTGACAGCATTCACATCTATAAAGGAGTCTGGATTAGGGAAGAGAACCAAACCATAGATAAGAAGAGCCAAGACATCTTCAAAAGCCTGAAAATCCAAATCATCCCAAAATAGTTGAGCCTGGTCCTTCAGAAATTTGGCTAGAAAACCTTCGACCCCACTTCGAGTTTCCCAATTGGATACCACATCAGCCCGTTTCAAATGCAAAGCTGAGGCAATGTCTTCTGGCCTAGGAAATTCTTCCATACCTGTGAAGGGTAGCTGTTCAAGAATGGATATGCCCAATAGATTAGAGAACTCTTCCAAGGTGGGTACCAGCTGGTAATCTAGAAAGGTGAAGCAATGATGCTCGGGATCAAAGAACTGAAATAGTACGCTCATCATTTGTTCATCAAGATTTGAAGTAACCAGGCTGAGAAGTTGACAGTGTCTCTTAATGAACATAGAAGTCTCAGAAACTCTTGAGGCTAGCTCTTTAAGTTGGGAAGGTATCTGCACAAAGTTGACTCGGATGGTATTTCTACGCACGGAAGCCATGATCTGCAAAACAGAACAAAGATAAATTCCCTTGGTCTTTGAAATGGTTAGTGTAATGAAACATGAATGCCATGTTATGATGCATGATGTCATGATAAACCACAGGTATAGCAAACACAAATATTGCAAACACAGTCAAATCACACAAAGCCCTTAGGTTTAAGGCTTGCATGAGGTCAAAGGTAGTACCCTCTTGAAGTTAAGTTGGTTTCAAACCTGTCCTACCAAAGTAATCGGGTTCTAGAGGATCTCAATATCACTGACCATCCTCCATCGGTCATGGTTTCAGCTCACGCAATATTTTCTTGTGGTCGGAACTATTCCAAGAGTGTGGTCTCAATGAGTGTAGCATCGAGTATCAACTAGTTCTCAGCTCTACACCGAGGTCAGCTATCTCGCTACTTTCTAATGGCCAAGTTGGGCGATTAAAGGTTCTAAGGTCAGCTGATGCTTAACGACACCACGCAGCGGCCCCGTATTCTCCTCGTTTCTCCACAAGGGATACCGGTACCAACCAATGTGCCACACAAATGTAGCTACTTCTTTAACCGTATCGGTCTACATCATACAGTTCTCTCACAGTCTCTTGCTACTTACCTAAAAGGTATTCCCCAGATCCGGATTAGGATCTATAGTAACCCCAAACAAAACCCTTAAAAGTAGAGAAAACAAAGCAATCAAGAGAAGCAATTATGATGAACTAGATCCTAAGGTATACCCCACTTATAATTCGTCCCCAGCAGAGTCGCCAGTTCTGTGATACGGTGGCAGAACCGACTGTTTGACGCTGGTTTGTGTTTTGCATTTTGTGTTTGCAAAATGTCGCGGTAAGCAAGAGTCGCCACCAACTTTTATTTCATCCAACCGAAAAGGAAAAAAGTACAGAAAAAAATCCATTTTCGAGATATTCTGAGTACGGGGGGTAGATTATAGAAAGGGAAGGTGTTAGAACCCTTTCTACCCATGGTTTTCCATGGGCTCTTAGGTACTTGCTCATCTTTTTAAAATTGCTTGTGTATGTGCTTTGTTTTAAAATGTTGTACTTCATGATAACCCTTGTATCAGTCCTCAAGGGTGTGATGAAGTTTATTTTGAAAGTTTGTTTAAAAAGTGTAAGTGTGAAAAGTTTTGATTTGAGCAATTACCTACTAGCATCTACCTGCTCAAAAAAAGATTGTTTCTATTCTCGTTCCTTTAGACAGTGCTATCCCACTATTGAGAAATAGGTAGCACCGTCGTTGGAGTTGTAAGGGTCAATTCGAAAGGGACGTACGATCACTAAAGCAATGTTAGGACATCTTAGTAATAACCCTAAATTCTTAAGATCATATTCGAGGAAACATTTCCGAGGCAACATTTCCGAGGCAACATTCGAACGGGACCTTTGATCTTTTTAGAAAGGAGGGCAACCACTAAGACACCACATTCTTAACGATCGTTTACCGAAGACAACCGAAGTGAGAGTATACCCTAAGAGTGATATGTGCGAATGATTTGTTTCTATTATTTATCTTTGCAGATTAGGGTTTTCTAACTGTGTTAATTTGTCATGCATTCTTGTCATACAATCCTATTAGCATACATCTAAATAGTTAAATATTTGCAGGAATTAAAAATGCGCGAAAATAAACCTACGCTATTACAAGGCTTCGGGGAGGAGGATTAATTACATAGCCAAAAACCCGGGGAAAAAGCGATGAATAAAAACCCTAAATTAAACTATTACAAACCATGAACAGTTACAAAAATATTGTAAAAAATAATTAACATGCGCGCGATGAATTAAATACGAAACAATTAGGGTTTTGACCCTTGACTAAACCTAATTGCGATTGATTAAAAATATGTTTTTGTCATGTTTTTTAAGAAAATAATGAAAAAGTTAAAGGAAAAACATAATTCTAATTAATTTAAAATTAAGAAAAATAAATTAATTTATCTAAAAGCCTATTTTTGTGTTTGTATTTATTTGAGAAAAAGAGAAAATAAAATAAATCAAGAGTTAACCTAATTTCTAATTTAATTTTAATTGTGAAAATAAATTAAAGTTTCCCTAAGTTAAACTAATTAGATTAAATTAACAAAATTAATTTTGATAAAAAAAGTCTAATTCTAATTTTTTGATTTCTTGATTTTATGATTTTATGAAAAAGGTAATTAATTAGTGAATTAAAAAATTAGAGAAAGTATTAAAAGAATTAAAAAAATAAACAAAGAAAGATGAGATGGGTCTGTGTATTAGCAATCATGGGGGTTGGAATCTGAATTTTCTGGGCCCAGATAGCTAAAGCCTGTTTGACTTTGTTTGATCCAGTGCTGACTTGAGGCGCATGGTAGGCCTCTTGCTACTTGAGCGTTGGATCCAACTGGCTGATTGATCTGATGGTGGAACACAGGAGCGTATGGTAGGCGTATGCTACTGCATTGCATGGGATCTACCTGAAATAACCAAGAAAATGATAAAATGCACACGCCTGGGATCGAACCCAGGACGTGTGCATCAAAGGCTTTCTCCCCAACCATTTGAGCTAGCATGTTAACTTGTAAATAAAATAAAAACAGAACATAATATGTAAAACAAACTAGTGGAGCCAACCCAGCGCGCGAAATTCCAATAAGCGAATCACATGTTGCCACGCCAACTTCTTCTTCCTCTCTCCGTCGCCTTAGTAAATCAAGCTTTTACCTACAGACGTTTATTGTAGGTATAACCTTGTCCATCTCCACAATTGCATAGGCTCAATATAAATGACCATGGCTGGTACCAATCAACTCGTATCATCCTCACGAGTATCATGGTACCAAAATTAACGCCCAATTTTGCCTACATAAAAAAACCCTAAACAAGAACACGAAACCCTAACTATGGCATCTCTTGATTCCTGTACTAAAAACGCAATTAAACAGCACCAAAAGTTTGCAAACTCAATGATAAACAAGAATATATGAATCAAGCATGCTAATGATGCGTAAATCAATGAAAACAAAATCAAAATTTTGAGCCAAACCGTGCCTTTTGTACCTATGATTCCAGGCGTGAGAAAGCTTGCAATTGATTGAAATCCCTTCTGGAGATGTCCAGGAGTCTGTTGGTATTGTGAGAATGGCTCGAATTGGCCTCTAGGATGGAAATTGGATCACCACTTTTTCTTGAATTTTTGAAGTTTGTTCTTGGCTCTGCACGACTATTAACCTCTTTTTCTTGCCTTGGCTATGTTATGTAAATGTAATGCAACACATTAGGTCAACAAAAACGAGTTGAATCTTGTTCATTATAAAGATTTGATTTGGTCTTTATCCTTGTATGATATCCTTCAATATCAAGCCAAATCATGCCAATTTTGGTTCAATTTGTTTTGCACGTTTTGGATATGATTTTCCAGCATAATTGGATTTGATTCCACCCAAAATCTGATCACAAAACAAATTTTTGATATTTTTTGCTATTTATTTGATTTAATTTGACTTTTAAATGATAAAAATCAAAATAAAATAAATAAATAAAGCAAAAGGTGTGTGGGTTCTGATTTTGATCATGGACCATGTCATAAGAAAGATTCAATCATGAAAAACTAGGCCCATTTGACAAAAAATGCAAATTTGAGCACATTTGTCTTTTGGCAATTTTACAAAAAAGGTCAACTTGGCCAATGCATAACTCTCTCAATTTTGATCCTAAAGAAGTGTTCTTGGACTTTTTAGAAAGCTTAGGATGTCCTATAAGCAACCCTTTTGGTCTCATATCAATTGAGTCTTCCATGTTCATGTATGAAGCTTTGACCCAAAAGGTGTTTTTGTTGACTTTTCAAAATGACCTATAATGTCAAAATTCATATCTTTTTTTGAGTGCAAAATTTGGACTTGGGAGATGAAGATGAATTTTAGGGAATTGCATTATCTTCAAAATGAGCTTTGGATGGGTCATTTCTGATAAAGTATGAGAAAGTTATGCTTGGTCAAATTTGAGTTGACTTTTTCTACAAAACCCTAATTTAGCAACTTTTGGGTTTTGATGAATTGTGAGCAATCCTTGAGGAATCATGATCAATCCTTGATCAAATGATGGATAATACTTCACAATGAGGATTTTTACCAAAAATCTTGAAGTTTTACTGTATGTGGGCCACAGTTGACTTTTGACCTAGTACAGTTGATTTTCAGGCCTTTGAGCAATTGACTGAGCAAACTTCCTCTACAAGGCTTGAAACTTGACATAGATGATCTTGAGAACATATTAGGATAATGGTGGGAATTTGAATCCTTTGTGGTTCATATATCCTGACAAAAAATGAAACCCTAATTTGAGGTAGACTGCCTTAGGAGAGAGTTTGTCTGGTCAACTCTTGACTTTCCTTAAACAATTTGGGGACCTCACTTGCCATGTGTTGAGAAATATGGGAGGGAAAATTTTAGGGTACAACACCTACCATTCTAAAAGTCCATGCCATGATACAAACGACTGTTGGGCTTTGAAGAACAAGGTGCAGGATTTGATTGAGGAAAAGGAGATTGAATTTGACGCTCCTGAGACTCCTAATGTTATAACTGTCCCTATGCCCAAGAACGACCATGGTGTTAATGTTGTTGATGATAACATGTTTGTTTCTTCTATTGATGAACTAGATACTCCACTCCTGACTGTTAAAAAGAATCTCTTGCAAGTTGGTTTATTTTCGGGTTGTGGTGAAGGTTGCCACTTATGTTGGTCTCTACCTAATGGTTGCTATTTATTGAAGGAAGGTGTTCATCGCCTGATGGATGATAAAGAAATTTTGTTTGAGAAGACTCTAGTTACAAGTGCTCCGTGTGAAGATGTTTCTATCATTACCAGTTATGTCAATCCTCCCAAGATCTCCTCCAAAAGACCTGTCAGGATTACATTTGTTCCGAAAGTTGCCCGTTGATAATTACTTTTCCTAGACCTATACCATATTCCTCGGATAAAGCTATCCCCTAGAATTATCGGGCTAACGTCTATTACCATGGCGTCAAGCAAGACCTGTTGGCTATTAAAGACAAAGATGCTGAAGACTCTGATCCTTACATTAGTAACATTGTCAGGACCAGCAAGATTACCAGAAGCGGAAGGATTTTCTCTCCCGAGATCTCTCCAAAGACTATTGCCACTCTTGTTGTAATTCCTACTACTATTCCTGCTAGTACTCCTATTACTACTCCTATGATTATTCCTGATGCTTCTCCTGTCAGTATTCCCATGGATACTCCTATTGTTAGTCCTACTGTTATCCCTGCTACCGAGTCGGCCAAGACTCGGGGCAAAGAGGTATTTGTTGAGCCTGTCCGGACGAAGGCACATCCAGAAGCCATTCTTGGGGCTTCTAAAAAGGAGATGGAAGAGATATTGAAAATAATCAAGAAAAGTTATTACAATGTCGTAGAACAATTGGGGCGGACCCCTTCAAAAATCTCAATGTTGGCCCTTTTGCTGTGCTCTGAAGCCCATGCCAAGGCTTTAGTAAAATTCCTGAAGTCTTCCCACATGCCTCAAGAGACCTCCGCTGATCAATTCGAGAATTATGTAGCTAGTTTGACAATTGACAATGGACTGGGATTCTCTGATGCAGACCTAACTCCCAAGGGAAGGAAACACAATGATTCCCTACATGTCTCCATTGAGTGCAGGGGCACTACATTAGCCCATGTTCTGGTAGATACAGGTTCATCACTGAATGTATTACCCAAGAATGCTCTAGACAGGTTGGATTGTAAAGGGCTCACACTAAAGCTCAGTAACATTGTGGTGAGGGCCTTCGACGGTTCTAAAATAATGGTGCATAGGGAAGTGGACATCCCTGTCAAAGTTGGTACTCAAACTTTTAATTCCACTTTCTATGTAATGTACATCCGCCTGTCTTACTCATGTTTATTGGGTCGACCTTGGATCCATAGGGCTGGTGTTGTGACTTCCACCCTACATCAGATGCTAAAGTACCCAGTCAATGGGAAGATTATCACAGTTCATGGGGAGGAGGAGTACATGGTGAGCCACCTAAACTCTTTCAGGTACGTTGAAATAGGCGGCGAGTTCATTGAGACTCCCTGTCAAAACGTTGAGGAGGTTCCACAGACCTTTCCTGCAACCAAGACCACTGCCAGTGTTCCAAAGACTACTAGGCCTCCGCTGAAGATGGCTTCTCTGAAAGATGCCAAGGCAGTCATTGAAGAAGGTGGGTGTATAATTTGGGGCCAACTTCTGGATATTCCCTACAAATATGACAAGTTTTGTTTGGGTTTTACTTCAGGAGCCCAGAGAGTTGTTCGTCATGCTCACACTGGGGGACCACCTTTACGGATCAGCAACCATGGAGTCAATGCCTTGGAAGACAGCGATAGTGATTATGACCTGGACAAGTGGATCTTTCCAACCATCAGCGGTGGACTCAACAATTGGGAGGCTAAAGACTTTGTGCCCATTACTTTTATTCAAGTGTAATTTGTCTTTTTGTTTTGAGGAAATGTAATATTTGAACAATTGAAACATTAAAGCCTTGTGTCTTACCCGAGGCACAATGGTCTATTTGTGAGGGTCATTACTTCATTTTCATATGTCATCAATAAAACATTGGACGTTTCACATACAAATTTTACGCTCTTTATTTTTCTTTTCTGCCTCTTTACTTTATCAAAAATATACAGTTATGCTCTTACACACACTCACATATCAAACTGCAGATCCACATCCACTCTGGATCCCATTGATAACGGTTCTGCTATTTCTCATTATGACTTTGAAAATCCGATCTACCAAGTCGAGGACGAAGGTGAGGAAGATTTTGAGGTACCAGGAGAGCTTGCCAGACTGTTACAACAGGAATAAAGGGAAATATAGCCTCATGAGGAGCCAGTTGAGATAGTGAACTTGGTTACTAGAGAGGACAAGAAAGAAGTCAAGATAGGTGCCGATCTAGAGCATAGTGTCAAAAAATAGTTAATACATATGCTACATGACTATGTTGAGGTTTTTGCCTGGTCATACGAAGACATGCCAGGACATTACACCGATATTGTGGTTCATTGCCTACCTACAAAAGAGGATTACCCTCCAGTGAAACAGAAGGTTCGTCGTATGCGGCCGGATATGTTAGAAAAGATCAAGGCTAAGCCCTAAGGATGACTTTTTGCTTCCCCATATCAATGTTATGGTTGACAACACTGTACAACATAAGGTATTCTCCTTCATGGATGGTTTCTCCGGATACAATCAGATCAAGATGGCACCTGAAGACATGGAGAAGATGACCTTTGTCACACAGTGGGGCACTTTCTGCCACAAATTTATGCCATTTGGGTTAAATAACGTCGGGGCAACCTATCAACGTGCCATGGTAGCTTTGTTTTATGATATGATCCATCACGAGATAGAGGTCTATGTTGATGATATGATAGCCAGGTCTCAGACTAAAGAGGAGCACCTTGATCACCTACAGAAACTATTTGACAGACTGAAGAAATACAAATTGAGGCTAAACCCGAATAAATACACTTTCGGAGTAAGATCCGATAAGCTCTTAGGCTTCGTTGTCAACAACAAAGGTATTGAGGTTGACCATGCAAAGGTCAAAGCTATACAAGAAATGCCGACTCCTTACATTGAGAAGGAAGTTAGGGGATTCTTAGGACGTCTGGACTACATTTCCAGATTCATTTCACATCTGACCGCTACTTGTGAGTCAATCTTCAAATTACTGAAGAAAGATCAAGCAGTGAAGTGGAATGACGATTTCCAGAACGCCTTTGACAAAATCAAGGAATACCATTAAGAGCCTCCAATTCTGATGCCTCCGGTTGAAGGAAGACCTTTTATAATGTACTTAACAGTATTAGATAATTCAATGGGGTGTGTGCTGGGGCAGTATGACGAGTCTAGTCGAAAAGAGCTTGCAATATACTACCTTAGCAAAAAGTTTACCGACTGTGAAACAAGATACTTACTGCTCGAGAAAAATTGCTGGGCTTTGGCATGGGCTACTCGCCGACTAAGATAGTATATGTTGACCCACACTACTTTGTTGATATCTAAAATGGATCATATCAAGTACATCTTTGAGAATCCCGCTCTCTCCGGAAGAATAGCAAGATGGCAAATGATCCTGACCGAATATGACATTCAGTATACAACCCAGAAAGCAGTTAAGGGAAGTTTATTAGCTGACCATTTGGCTCATCAGGCTGTGGACGACTACCAATCCATGAATTTTGAGTTCCCCGATGAGAACATCATGTTAATAACTGATTGTGGAGGACCGGGACCGGATGAAGGACTTGAAAAAGGATATCGATGGACTATGGTTTTTTACAGATCTTCCAGCTCTCTTGGCAATGGCATCGATACAGTGATCATATCTCCTGAAGGTTGTCATACTCCTTTCAATGTTAGGCTATGTTTCAATTGTACCAACAATATGGCTGAGTATGAAGCATGTATCATGGGTCTCAAAGCTGCAATCAATTTAAGGATCAAGTTCTTAAGTGTGTTTGGAGACTCGGCTTTGGTAATCAGCCAGATCAAAGGAGAATGGGACACGAAGCATCCTAATATCATCCCTTACAAAGAGCATGTGTTGACACTTATTACATACTTTGAAGAAGTTACCTTTGAGCATTTTCCAAGAGAGGAAAATCAACTAGCTGACACGCTAGCTACTATGTCATCCATGTTCAAGGTTAGGTAGGATAATGAAGCTCATCAAATCACCATTGAAAGAATGGACGAGCCAGCATACTATCACAAGATTGATACTGAAGAAGTATTGGACAAGCCTTGGTTCCATGAAGTCAAAATATATCTTGAAGTCTAAGAATATCCTGAGGGAGCTTCAGTCAATGATAAGAAGTTCTTAAGAAGGTTCTCTGCCAAGTTCTTTCTCAGTAACGGGATTCTCTACAAGTGCAATCATGATTCTACCTTGCTTCGGTGTGTAGACAAAAGTGAGGAAGAAAATATTATGGCTGATTTGCATGAAGGTACCTTTGGCACCCACTCTAGTGGGCACACAGTGGCTAAAAAGATCTTACGGGCAGGATACTACTGGTCCACCATGGAGGCAGACTATTATCAGCATTCGCGGACTTGTCACAAATGCCATATTTATGCTGACAAGATACATGTGCCTCTAGTTCCTCTGAACGTCTTGAATTCTCCTTGGCCGTTCGCAATGTGGGGCATCGATATGATTGGGGAAATTAGACCTACATCTTCTAATGGGCACCACTTCATCCTGGTTACCATTGATTACTTCACGAAGTGGGTCGAGACAGCTTCATTTGCTTCTGTTACCAAGAATGTTGTAGCCCGATTCATCAA
This sequence comes from Vicia faba, assembly GCA_948472305.1. Classification (NCBI taxonomy): domain Eukaryota; kingdom Viridiplantae; phylum Streptophyta; class Magnoliopsida; order Fabales; family Fabaceae; genus Vicia; species Vicia faba. The sequence goes on from OX451740.1 coordinate 648,732,071, forward strand.
GCACAACCTTATCTATTGGTACGGTATTCCAGAAAGAATCATTACAGACAATGGTACCAATCTCAACAACACTATGATCACCAAGCTCTGCATGCAATTCAAAATCTAGCATCATAACTCTTCTCCTTATCGGCCGAAGATAAATGCCGTTGTTGAAGCTGCTAACAAAAACATCAAGAAAATCATACAGAAGATGACGGTGACATACAAAGAGTGGCACGAGATGTTACCATTTTCTCTTCATGGTTACCGCACCACAATGCGTACATCAACAGGGGAAACTCCTTTCTCTTTGGTATACGGTATGGAAGTTGTCCTGCCCATTGAAGTCTAGATCCCTTCCTTGAGAATCATGAAGGATGCAGGGCTGAGTGAAGACGAATGGGTCCAGACTCGACTTGACCAATTGAACTTGATTGACAAAAAGAGGCTTGCGGATGTATGTCATGATCAGATGTACCAAAAATGTATGATCAAAGCTTTTAACAAAAAGGTCAGACGTCAGGTATATCAGGTTGGTGACCTGGTAATCAAGCGCATCATACTGCCACAAGGTGATCCCAGGGGAAAATGGACTCCCACATACGAAGGGTCATTTGTGATCAAGAATATATTTTCTAGTGGAGCCATGATCTTAACTACTATGGACGATGATGACTTTCTGCAACCGATAAACGCAGACATAGTTAAAAGATACTACGCATAAACAAAGACCCACTAGGTCGACTGGCCTAGGTAAAAATTAGGGCATCCAGGTGAACCAAAAGGGTTTGGGAAAAAATTAGGGATATACATAAAAAAATCTGTACACCTGGCAAGTCGAAAACCTGAAAAGGCGGCTTGGGCAAAAAAGGGTATCCCGATGGACTGAAAAGTTGAAAGGGTGGTCCAGGAAAAAGTTAGGGATTTTAAGCGTATAACTATGTCTTATTATATCACCTTACAACCAATCTTCAGTATCAATTATCAAGCTCAAGCGGTACTAATCAACCCAATAAGCTTCGGACAAGCAGCGAAAGGGATGAGACGCTCAGCGACATAAAGGCAATAGCAGAATGGGAACCCAATGGGATTATTTCATGTAGCTGTTTTTCTTTGTATACTATTTTTGTATAATTTCCATTCCTAAGACGGCATTCTCTTACCAGCATGCCCGTCTCCTTGTACAAAAATGTTTATTCAAGTTAATACAAAACTATTCCTTTGAAAGTACAAACTTCTATTTTTATTTTTCTGTTTTGTGTGCGAAAACCTCCAGTGATTATTTTTGAACATATGCATTTGAATGTGATTACTGCTTACAAATACACGCATAAAGATAGAAAGACAGTTGCTAATGACTTTAAGAAACAGGACAATATCTAAGGGCCATCCACAAAATCCCTGCAGATGTCTTCCCCGGCAGATACCTTCTCCAGCAGGTATAGAGGCAGGGGCATTCTACTACAAGGTCACTATCATATTCTTAGCAAGCAGCCTAATGATGTCAGTTGTTCTCATATCCTCGGCAGAGTAAAAAATCTCCAATTACTGCTCCAAAATTCCCCAGTGAAGTTTCCAAGCTTCTCAGGATTCCCCAACGGGATTTCAACAAAATCTTCAAACAGTTCAGGGAGTTTACCTTCCACAATAGAGTTTATTTCTCTAACAACAGAAGTTCATCTCCCAGCATTTCAACTTCAAACAAAATCTGAAGACCTATATTCTTCACCCCCAGCCACAATTAGGGATTTATTTTCCCTAGTTCAGCAATACAGCAATGGAACAACTGACACGTTCATACATAGCATTCATACAAACATCATAGCATATGTAGCACAAATGCATATATCACAATCTCATTTATTTTGAGAGCATCATGCAATTCATACATCATGACATCGCATGAAACTCCCTTTACCTTTCAGGTTAAGTTATCAGAAAGACAAACACTATCAACTTATACAACAGGTCAAAGATTAATGCCCAAAACCAGACGGGAAAACTATTTGCACAACCAAGTGGTATAAACTCCCAAAGCAAGACGGGTTTAATAACAAATATAGCAGGCCACAGATTAATGCCCGAAACCGGACGGGGAAACTATCTATGTGACCAACAAAACAAGTCCCAGATTAATACATGTAATAAGCCAGGACAACTATATGTGGACGACTGATTGTAGATTAACACCTATGACCAGCCAGGAGAACCATCTACATAAGGAGATTGAAGATTAATACCTGTAACAAGCCAGTAAAACTATCTTTCTTTCTCAAGTCATAGATTAATACCTGTAATAAGCCAGGAGAACTATCTCAGCGACCGACAAATTTCAGGTTCCAGATTAATACCTATAACAAGCCAGGAGAACTATTTGTGAACCGCTGATTTGTATATTAACACCTGAAACTAGACAGGAAAGCTATCTACATGACCAGACGGAGAAATCTTATACAGACTCCTTCTCATATATCTCCGGATGCAGCCTAACACGGACTCATCCTATAACTGCCCTACACAGGATCTTTCTAATATATTTTCAAATAACGGTTAATTCCATTATCCCCAACAAGTTACTGTGAAATCCTGGATTTCAACTAGAAAACCGCAAACTTTCATCTCTCCAATATAGAGATAACTCTTTAGCAAAGCCTTGGACAACTGAAGTTCCTAGACTCTATCCCCCACCGAGTTTTCCTCAAGTAGAAGAACAACAGAAACCCAGATTCCCCAGCGGACTTCTCCTCAGACAGTAGGAATAGGAACCCCCAAAGGGACCATGTGTGAAATTAACATCTATTTTGGATGGCATCTTTAAGCCTGTCTCCAACGACTCTCTGTCATCTTCTCTAAATGGCATTTGTAAGCCTATTCGCGACATCATCAAACGACAATGTTACTTCATGCGAGTGCAAATTTCTGGGCACTCTAGTGTTCAATCATCTTCCACCTTCAGATCTCGAAAGGCAGACAAGCCAATCTAAATCCTCAGGTTTAAGAAGATTGAGTAGGGATAGTTGTTGTACCCCAAAATTTTGCCTCTCATGTTTCCCAAGGTTTTTTTCCTCTTATATGGGTGGTTAAAAACACTTGCCTAAAGAAAATGAAATTTTTGAATGTTAGCAAAGTGTCTTTCGATTGGCAATTCAATAATGTCCTTCGATTAGCGTCTGAATAGGGTATTTCGATTGGCATCTGAGCAAGCTTCGATTGGGCGTTGAACTTCCTTCGACACAAGCATGATTCATAAGCTTCGATTGGGTGTTAGGCCTCCTTCGATCAAGTTCAATTCATAAGGTTTCAACTGCGCGTTGGTTGTTTCAAGCTTGCCTTTGATTCACAAGGCATGAACTTCCTACATGCCTGCTTCGATTCACAAAATAGTAGTCCCCTGCGGACAAGCTTCGATTGGACATCTAAAGACCCATTTGAGCAAGCTTTGGTCCATAAGTATTATTCCAGCAGGGCCTTCTCAGTGCTTTCCTTCAACAATAGGAAAAATACTCCATCTGTGTATGCCTTCAACGCACTAGGCAAATACTCCCTTTGTGTGTGCCTTCAGCGCACAAAGCAAGAATCCCCTACAAGTTTGTTTCGATTCACCATAAGTGAACTCCTGCGTATAAGCTTCGATTAAGCATTGAGTCTCCTTCATTCAAGCTTAGCTCACAAAGCTTCCAATGGGCAAAAGGCCCCTTCAGCTTGTCATCAGCACACATATGCCTCTTCATGCTTGTCTTTGGTCTACTAGGCACAAAAAAATTCCTCATGCTTGCTTTGGTTTCACAAGGAAAAGGCTTATCAGCTTGCCTTGATCTACAAGGCAAAAGGCCTCTTTTACTGGTCTTCGATTCATAAGACAAAGGGTTGCCTCATACATGCTTTGATTCACAAGGCAAAGGCTCCTTTTCAGCTTGCCTTCAGCATACAATTCCAAGACTTCTTCAGATTTGCTTTCAATCCACTAGGCAAAAAGCTCCCTTCGACCCACAAGGCAGATACCTCCTTCATTCCCTATTTGATTCACTAGGCGATGGCCTCTTTTATGCTTTCTTTGACATGCCTCACGCTAGCATCCACGAGGCATGGGCTGCCTTTGTGCTAGCTTCGACTGGGCAATGCTCCCCTTTGAAACAGTTGTGCATACTTCAACATGCATGTTGGTCCCTTCGAATGTGCATTCATGAGGTCCCTTAGAAGAAGCATTCATTGGTCCATCCGAAGGAAACATGGTTACTAAATACAAGCTTGTCTTATGATGGGTCTTGGTCCTACATGTGGCTAGGCCCAGGCCTCTTATGCATTAGCATTCGAAGGTGGTGACAAAGGAGGTTTTTGATTGTCCAGATTAAAGTTTTTGTTTGAGTTGTTTGAATCAAGAAGCTAGGAAAAGTAGATATACTCAATCGAATAAACTATAATAAGGAGGTTTCTGAACACTTTGAATCAAGACTCTAGGCTATTCGAAGGAGGCAATCAGAGTCATTCGAAGGAGGACATTCGAAAGTCAAATGTGTCCAGATTCATAGCAAGGGACAAGAAACCATGTCTTTGGCAAAGTTTCAAAGTAATATTTATGGCCTTAAAACACCAACTTAATGGTTGTTTATTCCTTTACCCTCTTGTCCCCTCCATCCCCTATATATAAGGAGCACACTAGCAACGAAAAAAGGAGGACATAGACACAAGAAATAAATACACACACAAATTGCCTATCAAAAGAATACCCACACTGTCTCAGAAAGCATATCAAAATTCTAACTAGTTTTGCAGGTACCCTCAGTCCATACTAGTAAATCACGCCTTGATCCTGAGATCTCCAGGGACATCTCTAACACCACAGATCCATACATTATTGTTGGTAAGGAAAAAATGTAAAGAATCAAATATTACGTTTGTTTTTGCATGTCATGTTAATTCGTATTCAGAATCGAAGGACCTGGGTGTGACACTCAGGTCCATGTTTGTTTTTTGTCTCTAACGCCTATATTGCATATCCAACCTAAATCGGCCAATGCACACAGAATCGAAAGACCTGGGTTCGACACCCAGGTCATGCTTTTATTTTTGCTAACATTTTTTTTTGCAGGTCCAGTGCCCCCCACAGGCAATCCATCAGGTACTTTCAACACAGCCTTCCCTGGATCGAAGGATAGCATCCTTCACTAGATCAAAGGATAACATCCTTCATTGGGTCGAAGGCCACATATCTTCACAGGATCGAAGGCCATTCTTCACTAGGATCGAAGGCCAACATTTTTCTTTGATCGAAAGACTCTTCTTCTTGTATTTATTTTTTTATTTTTACTCATTTCTTTTAAGTCAAAGAATTAAATAAAAAAAATCACAAAAAAACTTAGGATTATTTTTTTTTAAATTAAATTCTGAAATTAATTAATTAATTAATTTTAACATTTTTTCCAAAATTAAAATAATTTAGAACTTAGGGTTTAATTTATGTTTAAATTATTTTCTCATAACCAAAAAAAAAAACAAAATTATATTAGGGTTAGCTTCTTTTACAACCTAGAATAATTTTCCATTAATACTTACTTCTTTTTAATTAAATTTAAACTTGGATTTAAATATTTTTTAAAATAAACAAAAAAAAAATTCTTGTTTACTTAGAAATTTTCTTAGGGTTTTAAACGTTCGTCTTTATTTCGCGCGCATTATTTTACTTTCGCTTTTTTATGATAATGTATCTGCTGACAGTATGTGATAGGTTAAACTAGGGCTTTTACTGCTTCTCTTTATTTCCTTTCCCCCATTTGGACATGTAAATACCCCTTCTCCGAAGCACTGTAATAGCGTAGGATTTAAATTCCCTTACTTTAAATTTTGGCAAGATATTAGTTGTTAGTAATTAGGCTTGTATGGAAAGACTAATAATGAAACGCTAGCAAACCTAACACAAGATAAAAAAGTAACTGAACATAACACACATTGCACCTATACATCTCTAGGGTACCTCAATTTGGTTGCCTTCGGAAATAAAACAGTCATGTCTCTCGAAACAGGGACGCTTTAGCAAAGACCCATAAATCAAAAGATCATAGTCCCTTGATGACCCTATAGTGTTTCCTTTCAGTAAATGATCTACTCCCTAAAAAAATTGCTAAAGCGTCTCCACATGTTGCCTTTATGACTGTACGTACCTTCGATTGTCTCTCATACATCCAACGATAGAGCTACCTACTCACTAATAGTAGGATAGCACTGTCTAAAGGATAGGAGGAAAAGAACGAACTTTTCGAGTCCAAGTAGATAGCTGTTAAATCCTTGCTCAAGTAAAACAAACTCTTTTTACACTTACACATTTCAAATAAACAACTTTAAAAACATTTTCTCTGCCAACACTCTTGAGGACTGATACAAGAGTTATCACAAAGCAAATCGCCACACTAAGGCATTTCAAAACACACAAAGCACAAGAAATTTTCAAAACATGAGCTAGCATCTAAGAGCCCGTAGAAAACTACGGATGGAAAGGGTACCCCCCTTACTCAAACAACTCTCAAAAAAAGGTCTTTTTTCTGTTCTTTTCACCCTTTCCTTAATTTGGATAAAAGAAAAGTTGGTGGCGACTCTTGCTTACTGCAACATTTGCGAATACAAATGCAAAACCAGTATTAACAGTTGGTTCTGCCACCACATCACGGTATTATTCCCTAATCCACACCAATTCATAGATGTGAATGTCATTAAAATATTTCTCACTCATAATCTGATGCCTACTTTGCTTGGAGATGTCCTGCATTTCCTTCACACTCGTACTATGAAGAAGCGAGAAACTCTTATGTGTTGCATACCTCTACTGCCCAGGTGGTTTATTTCGTACCTGCCCTGACCAGTGATGAAGAATGAACAAGGTTGAGGTGGTCTCAAAGGTTGATGTCACTCACTCATTCAGATACCCATTGGTGTTCTCGATCTCAAGAAGATGTCACTATTATTAACCGATGTGGGGAATTCCCTAATGTGCCACTCCTTGGTATAAGAGGGGGAATCACTTACAACCCTTCTCTAGCTCTACTTCATTTTGATTATGCTCGAAGAGACGATCCTTATGATATGCTCATCCAGGGTATTATGTTCGAATATGAGAACAGACCTCAAAATTACCATCAAAGGTTTATACATGCTTGGGGCATGGTCAACAAGATTCATAGCGAGACTTTAGGATGCAAGAATTCCATTCCTCTAAATCCTTACCTCAAGTGGGTGCAGTCTCGTGCTCAAAAACTTAAAATGCCATATCCTTTATCCTACTAATGACCGTAGAACCTATTGTTGAAGGGGATGTTCCTCATACCATTCTTCATCATGACATGCCTATTGACTTTGAAGAACTATAGAAGTCCTGGATTCAACTTAAGGAAGAAAGAGATACCTTTGAAACTCAGCTCTATGCTAGTGATAAGAAAATATTGGAGCTGACAAAACGAATCCACAAAGAACAAAGCCTTAATGCATATGTCAACACAAAGAGGAAGCGCACATGGGAGACTTGATTTCATATTTTATTCTTTGTAACTCTTCTTGTTATCATTATAAGCCTAGAAGGCAATTATAATTTGAACTTGTTACTAAAATTTCTTTCGTTTCCTTTTGTTTAAACAAATTTAAATCCCGCAAAGGTCCTTGAAAATATTGCATTTGCATCTACATATCATGCATATCATCACATAACAAGTACTTTCTAGACAGGTTTTCTCATCTTCTTGCTGTTTATTTCAGTAAAAGATGGCACTCGAACAAATTGTGAAAGAACTTCAAGCTCAGAACGCCCAGTTTCACCAAATTTTCCTGGACTTAGCTAAGGGACAAGACGAGCTGAATACCCTCATCACAAAAGGGAATAGAAATAAGACTAAGAAGCCAGATGTCTTTCTTAATATGGGTAGAAGATTCAAAGGTCTGGTCCGAAGTGCTCTAGATTTTGAGGTCCCATTAAATAAATATGATAACCAAGAGAAAGATGACGAGAGTGTGAAAGATTAAGAGAATAACAACCTTGGTTCTAGCTAAGATTTAGATGAAGACTATTTTACTGAAAAGTATCCTCCCGCTGATGATAGATACAAGTAGCTGGAAGATCGACTTAATGCTATGGAAATCCAGAGAGTGCTTGTGCTGGATTTTGAAGAGTTGGGGCTTGTCTCAGGGGTTGTTATCCCTCATAAATTCAAGGTCCCTACCTTTTCCAAATATGATGGTGTGTCTTTTACTAAGCTTCGTCTGCATTCTTACATCCGGAAGGTCTAACCCCATACTGCTGACAGAAAGTTATGGGTCCACTTCTTTCAAGAAAGCTTATCTAGGACACAACTGGAATGGTTCTATCAGCTGGAGGGAACCAATATACGTACTTGGGAAGACCTGGATGCTACTTTTTACAAGCAGTATCAATATAATGATGACCTTGCACCAACTCGTGTGTAACTACAAAGTATGACTATGGGCTTGAATGAGGGTTTAAGGAGTATGCCCAAAAGTGGAGAGATCTGGCTGGAAACCTCCTTTATCTGACAAGGAGCTGGTTGATATGTTCATGGGTACTTTTTTAAGGCCTTTGTTTAATCATTTGATCAGAAGTTCTTCATCTGGTTTTACTGAGTTATACAAACAGGGGAACGGATTGAAAATGGTATCCGAAGTGGAAAAATTCAAGTGGTTGCGTCTCCGAGTGCTTCAAAGAAGACATTTAGCGGAAAGAAAGAAGTTAATGTTGTTTATGGCCATAAGGGTCGTACTATAAATTATCACCATCAATTTGTAAGAGCGGTGTTGATTTCTAATCCTGCGTCTGTGCAACAACAACAATAACAGGGCAATCAACGTAGGACAAACACACCTAGAAGACGGTTCACCAAGATCAGTATGCCACTGCCTCAGGCATTACGACATTTACTAAAAGCGAAACTGATTACGTTAAGGGATCCTCCTCAGAATCCTAACACCTCCTCTCCTCGCTACAATCCAAATGTGAAGTGTGCTTACCATTCCAACAGCCTCGGGCATGACACCAATAATTGTTGGGCTTTGAAAAACAAAATTCTAGACATGATTGAAAACAAAGAGATTGAGTTCGATCCTCCCGAGACCCCGAATGTAATTACCGCACTTATGCCGAAGCATGACAAAGGCATAAGTGTTATTGATGATGTTCTTTATGTTTCTATTGTAAGTGATATGGCTACTCCCCTCTCGATTATCAAGAAGAATCTATTGTAGGCCAGTTTATTTCTGGGTTGCATTGAAAGGTGTTACTGCTGCGCAGTTTAACCCAATGGCTGCAAGTTACTGGAAGAAGGTATTTAGTGCCTAATGGATAATCACATAATTCTAGTTGCGAATGTTCCGTCTGCTGAGAATTTGTTTCAAGACTTATTTGTAATATCTGACACTCCTATTATGATCACTTCCAAGGGCCCTATAAGTATTACTGCCCAACCCAAAGTTGCTCCTTTAATAATCACCACACCTGGACCAATTCCATATTCTTAGGATAAAGATATCCCTTGGAACTATGGATTCGACGTCTACTACCAGGCCATAAAGAAAGAACTAGCGATTACTGTGAATGAAGGTACTGAAATTGCTGATCCTGACATTGACAATATTTCTGGGACCACAAGGTTACTAGAAGTGGAAGGGTTTTCTCTCCAGAAATCTCCCCGAAGACTGTCGCTATACCAGTTCGATGATTGTTGCTGAGACAACTGTTGAGGCTCACGGCAAAGAACAAATGACGGAGCCTACCCAGATGAAGGTACCTAAAGAGGTCATCACTGATGATACTTCCAGACAAGAGTTGGAGGAGGTATTGAAGATTATCTGCAAGAGTGATTGCAAGATTGTAAAACAATTGGGACAAACACCATCTAAGATCTTCATGTTATCCCTGTTATTGTGCTCTGAAGCCCATACCCAAGCTTTAGTGAAATTCTTGAAGTCCTCTCACGTACCACAAGAAATTTCTGCCAATCAATTTGGAAGTTATGTTGCTAGCCTAACCACTAATAACGGGCTTAGTTTTTCTGATGCCGACTTAACCCCTGAAGGAAGGAACCACAACAAATCCATGTATGTCTACATTGAATGCAGGGGCACTAGTTTATCTCATGTATTGGTCGATACTGGTTCCTCACTAAATTTTCTACTGAAGGGTGCTCTCGGCAGACTCGATTGTGAAGGGGTTACGCTGAAACCTAGTGATATTATAGTCCGAGCCTTTGACGGGTCAAAGAGGATGGTATGTGGATAGGTAGATCTCCCGATTAAGGTAGGGTCACAAGTATTTGAATCTACCTTCTATGTGATGGATATCCGACCAACTTATTCTTGTTTACTCGAATGCCCATGGATTCATGGGGCAGGTGCGGTTACCTCAACCCTGCACCAGAAGCTGAAGTATCCCGTGAGGGTAAAGGTTGTCACAGCCTGTGGTGAAGAAGAATATATGGTTAGTCACCTGAAATCATTCAGATACATTGAGATGGACGGCAAATTCATTGAGACTCCCTATCAAACTTTTGAATTTATCCTTCCAAATGCTACTGAAGACGTTTCTATTATCCCCAAAGTTACCAGGGTTCCTCCCAGAATGGCTTCTTTGAAGGATGCTAGAGCTGTCGTAGAAGAAGGTGGTTGTACTACTTGAGGTCAGCTTCCTGACATTCCTTATAAATCTGAAAATTTTGGTTTGGGGTTCACTGCAGAGGCTCAGAAGGTCGTTCGGCGTGCTCAGGCTAGAAGACCACCATTCCACATCAACAACAATGGAGCCAACGTCATAGAAGATGCTGACAGTGAATATGACCTTGACAATTGGATATTTCCGAGCATTGACAATGGACTCAACAATTGGAAGGCTTAAGACATTATCTCAATCTCCTTTAGTCAGGGAGTAATAGCTACTTTCTATTTTATTGCTTACAAAGTTTGGGTTATGTAATTTATTTAAACAATGACTTTAAGCCTTGTGCCTTACCCGGGGCACAATGATCCACTTGTTAAGGGTTGTCATTTCATAAATATATCTTCATTTAATAAAGCATTGGACATTTTGCATTCAAATTTTATGCTATTTGCCTTTATTTTATTCTTATCACTTTCAAATAGCTATGTGTTCTTACACACACCCACACAATAAATTGCAAATTCACATCCACTCTGCATCCCGTTGATAACAATTATTCTATTGCCACTTATGACTTTGAAAATCTGATCTACCAAGTCGAGGAAGAAGGTGAGGAAGATTGTGAAATACCTGGAAAACTTGCCAGACTATTAGTACAAGAGGAAAAGGTTATATAACTGCATGAAGAGTCAATTGAGGTTATAAACTCAGGTACTGAAGCAGACAGGAAAGAAGTCAAGATAGGTATCAACCTAGAAGACGGTATCAAGAACAGGTTAATACAGATATTGCATGAATATGTTGATATCTTTTCTTGGTCGTACGAGGATATGCCAGGGCTCGATATTGATATTGTGGTTCAGTGTCTACCGATGAAGGAGGGTTAATCTCCAATAAAATAAAGAGTTTGTCGCATGTGTCCCGAGATGTCAGAGAAGATCAAGGTCGAGGTTATGAAACAATTAAATGCAGGTTTCTTGGTTGTTACATCATATCCTCAGTGGGTAGAAAATGTGGTTCTGGTACCGAAGAAAGACGATAAAGCATGTATGTGTAGACTACAGGGATCTGAACAGGGCAAGCCCCAAGGATGACTTTCCGCTTCCACATATTGATGTCCTGGTCGACAACATCGCTCAACATAAGGTGTTCTCCTTCATGGATGATTTCTTGGGTTATAATCAGATCAAGATGGCACCTGAAGATATGGAAAAGACTACTTTTGTCACACAGTGGGGAACTTTTTGTTACAAAGTTATGACTTTTGGTTTAAAGAAAGCTAGTGCGACATATCAGCATGCCATGGTAGCTTTGTTCCATGACATGATACATTATGAGATAGAGGTTATGTTGATGAAATGATAGCTAGGTCTCAGACTGAAGAAGAACATCTTGACCATCTACACAAGCTGTTTGAGAGACTAAAGAAATACAAGCTGAGGTTGAATCCAAACAAGTGCACCTTTGGGGTGAGGTCCGGTAAATTCCTAGGTTTCGTCGTCATTGGTAAAGGTATTGAAGTTGATCCCGGCAAGGTCAAAGCTATTCAAGAAATGCCAATCCCCCGTACTGAGAAAGAAGTCAGAGGTTTCTTAGGACGACTAAATTATATTGCCAGGTTTATTTCCCATCTGACCGCTACTTGTGAGCCAATATTCAAGTTATTGAAGAAAGATTAGGTAGTGAATTGGACCGATGATTTCCAGATAGTCTTTGACAAAATCAAAGAGTACCTCCAAGAACCTCATAATCTGATGCCACCAGTTGAATGAAGACCTTTGATTATGTACTTAACAGTGTTAGAGAACTCAATGGGGTGTGTACTGGGCTAGCATGACGAGTCTGGTCGAAAAAAGCATGCAATATACTACCTTAGCAAAAAGTTTATCGACTGTGAAACAAGATACTCACTGCTCGAGAAAACTTGATGTGCTTTGGCATGGGCTGCTCGCTGACTAAGACAATATATGTTGACTCATACTACTTTGTTGATCTCTAAGATGGATCCTATCAAATACATATTCGAGAAGCCCTCTCTCTCCAAAAGGATAGCCAAATGGAAAATGGTCTTGAAATAATACGACATTCAGTACACCACTCAGAAGGAAATCAAAGGAAGTGTGTTGCAAGATCATTTGGCTCATAAAGCTGTAGACGACTACCATTCTATGAATTTCGAGTTCCCGGACGAGAACATTATACTAGTTGCAAATTGTGAGGAACTGGGATCGTATGAAGGACCTGAGCCAAGATCCTGGTGGACTATGGTTTTCAACGGAGCTTCCAACATGCTTGGTAATGGAATTGGCATTGTAATCATCTCCCCCAAGGGTTTCCATATGCCCTTCACCGCCAAACTCTTCTTTGATTGTACCAATAACATGGTTGAATATGAAGCGTGCATCATGGGCATCAAAGTTGCCAACGACATGAGAATCAAGTTCTTGGATGTATACGGGGACTCAACCCTGGTAATCAGTCAGATTAAGGGAGAATGGGATACAAAACATCTGAACCTCATTCCTTATCGAGAGCATGTGATAACATTAATTCCAAACTTCGAAGAGATCACTTTTGAACACGTTCTGAGAGAAGAGAATCAATTGGCGGATGTATTAGCTATCATGTTGTCCATGTTCAAATTCAGATGGGATAATGAAGCTCCTCGAATTACTATTGAAAGACTAGACGAACTCACACATTTCTATGAAGTTGATACTGATGAGTAGAAGAAAAGACTTGGTTTCATGAATTAAAGAGGTACCTCAAAGCTCAAGAGTATCCTCAAGAAGCATCTATCAATGACAAGAAATTTCTACAGAGATTCTCTGCTAAATTCTTCCTGAGCAATGAAATTTTGTATAAGCGCAACCATGATTTGACTCTTCTTCATTGTATGGACAAGAAGGAAACTGAGAAAATTATGGAGGACATGCACGAGGGTATCTTTGGTACTTACTCCAGCAGGCATACGAGGGCTAAGAAGATTTTGAGAGTGGGTTATTATTGGTCGACTATGGAAACTGATTGTCATCATCACTCTAGAACTTGTCATAAATGCCAAATCTATGTTGATAAAGTACATGTATTGCTGGTTCCTTTGAATGTCTTGACTGCTCCTTGGCCATTTACAATGTGGGGCATTGATATGATTGGAGAAATCAAGCCTGTTGCTTCTAACGAACATCATTTCATCCTCATCGCCATTGACTATTTTATAAAGTGGGTTGAAGCGACCTAGTTTACATCTGTTACCAAGAATGTGGTGGCTCGGTACATCAAGCATAACCTTATCTATCGGTATGGCATCCCCAAGAGAATCATCACAGATAATGGTACTAATCTCAATAACACTATAATCAAGGAACTTTGCATGCAGTTCAACATACAACACCATAATTCTTCTCCATATCGACCGAAGATGAATGGCATAGTGGAAGCTGCCAATAAGAACATCAAGAAGATTATACAGAAAATGACGGTGACGTATAAAGATTGGCACGAGATGTTACCATTTGCTCTTCATGGTTACCGAACTTCCATACGAACATCAACTGGGGCAACTTCATTCTCTTTAGTCTACGGTATGAAAGTTGTCCTACCTGTCGAAGTTCATATTCCTTCTCTAAGGATTATGAAAGATGCAGATCTAGACCAAGACGAGTGGATTCATACTAGGCTGGGCTAGTTGAATTTGATTGACGAAAAGAGGCTTGCGGTTGTTTACCATGGTCAGATGTATCAGAAGCGTATGATCAAAGCCTTCAACAAGAAAGTCAAGCATCGGGTATATCAGGCTGGTGACTTGGTAATAAAGCGCATCATTTTACCGCAAGGTGATCCCAGGGAAAATGGACTCCCACCTACAAAGGACCATTTGTAATCAAGAAATTATTTTCTGGCGGTGCTATGATACTTACCATTATAGACGGTGAAGACTTGCTGCAACCTGTGAACACGGATGTTGTACCCTAAAATTTTCCCTCTCATTTATCAAGTAATCTCTCACAAGATCTCCTTTCATTCAAGACTGCACTAGGGTTGATCAGCTCAAGATACCTCCTCAAGCACTGATGCTTGAAAATTAGGGTTTGAGATTGCACAAGGATAAATGGACTTTTAATGCCCCGTATGACTTCCATGGATCATTTTGTACTCTCAAGATTTCTCATGACAAGTTTCAAGTCTTGGATCACATTTTTGCTCAGTCAATTGATTAGTTGACCTAAAAATAAGTTGTATTTGGAAAAAGTCAAATATGGTCAATTTACAATCAAACTTCATAATTTTTTTATCCATATCAATATTATGAACTCATATATTTCATTTGATCAAGTTTGGACCACAGTTCCTCAAGAAATTTGATCAGATCATCAAAAGGGCAAAATGGTCAAAATTAGGGTTTTGACTGAGGAAGTGCAATTTCTGATTTTTTGATCTAGCAAATGGTTGATTGGTTGGAGACATGATCTCAAGGATTCAATTGCATCATTTTGACCTAATGGCATGACTCAAAACTTCCCTCAAGATCAATTGATTGATAGTTGATTTTCAGTCAATTGATCAAAAGTCAACTGTACACTAAAAAGTCAAGCTTTGACTTTTTGGTCAAAATCAAGTATCAAAGATCACAATTCATAAAAACATGTAAAAATATGAAACTTGTTCATCAATAAATCAAAAAGTCAAGATTTAATTTTGAAAAGTCAAAATTTCTAAACTTAGAAATTTTTCTAAGTGTTTGAAAATTCATATTTTTCACAACTTTTAGCCAATTTTTCACCATGATGCAAGATGATTCAAAGGAAACTTTCAACATGAAAATTTTAGATCTCAATGATATATAAAACATTGTAGAACACAACTTCTCCTATAAATGCATGGATTTCAAGTTATGATTTTGTGAATACATGTTCATGAAACTTGGAAACTTAGTGAAATTTTGCCCTAGTTTAGGCAGGATTTTGACCTAACTTTGTGGCAATTTTTCACATAGTTCTAAAAGGAATTTTCAAAGATGACCAACATAGAGGTTGTAGAGGATGTTACAAGCTTTCCAAAATTCCCAAGAACTCATTGAGATCGTGTTTGAGCAAAGATAATCGAAGACAAGAAGTTGGAAATTCATTCTTGAATTATAGGTCATTTCCATGATGAACAAGAATTTAAATCCAAGCCTAGGCTGCTTAATCTTTGCTTTGCAGGCTTCAAACTTGTTTGTAACTCCATAATTAAATGTTTTCATAGCTCTTAGAGCTTTGATCCAAGCATTTGAGCCATTATCCATGTTGCATTTCCATTTATGGCAAAAAGTTACCATTCCATTCTCGTAAAGAGGCTTTAATCACAAAGTCAATGCATAGAGCTTTACTTTTATTCCTTTTGATCACAAGCAATGTCAAACGAAAAAGCAACATGTCTAGATCCTCCCATAAACTCAGGCCATGCTTGTACTATGCCTTGAAACCATGTTTTCATTTTTCTTCAAAATCAAGTAACATAGCCATAACTCTATATCTTGTGATTCTGACCACCTCAAGTGATCTAATCTCTTTCATATAACCATACAAGTTGTTTGCAAGCAAGGACACGAATACACAAGCTCTCAAACTCCCCCAAACTCAAAACTGCATCACAAACCACCATTATTGCACATTCTGACCAAGAACTTCAAACTTCCATTTTCCTCGTGTGTTTCTTGGCCTTTTAGTTTCAAAAGCTTCCTCACATCAAATACAAACCATCCCTATCCCTGTTTGCAGACTATAACATCATCTTCATCAACTTCCAAGTTCAAAAACAGAGCATTTCATTTGAACTTCTCCAAACCATTCCAGCCACTCTTAGTTCAATCCAGCTATTGCATTAGCTTCCTAGAGGTTCAAGGAAGCTAGCCTGATCATCACCATCACTTGAAATAAGCTCAAACTCATTTCACAATTTCCAATTTTGAGGTATTTTCTTGAACTTCTATCTCATTATTTAGGCATTGTTAGGCTTTCATTTGTGAAGATAAAATGTAGACATCATTGCCCTGAAACTATACATGTCCATAGATTTCATTTATGTTGCTTGAGTAGGGAGAATTTTGAGTTTGAACCTCTAAAAATATTTAGGCCAGAATTTGGTACTGTTAGAAATTCATGCTCATCTTTGAGAATTAGATTAAGTTATTTACATATTCAGAATCGTGAGAATATTTTTAACAAGTTTGATGTTGGAAGTTTTGTGAATGGATGAGAATTGAATAAGTTACAAATCCTTTGGCTGGAGGTTGAAGATGAAGTATATTCAGGGCAAAACTTGTATCATATATTTATTGTTTTGTTTAAGTTAATGAATGTATCATCACCCCAGTGGTTAAAGCGCGTGCCTGTTACCTTAGGGACCTGGGTTCGAGCCCCAGTGGTACCCTTTTACCTGTTTTTCATATTTTTCACTTCCTTTTTTATTTTGTTTGCAGCACTGGGCCTCCAACTTTGGGCCTGGCTATTTGTTTGCTTCTTCATACCCTAGTCTCATTTTTGCACCCCTGGCCTTTTTATTTCTATTTATTTTTCTTTGTTTTATTTTTATTTTTCATATTACTTTTATTATTTTCAGTATTATTATTGTTATTATTATTATCATTTTTATTAATAAAAATCCAAAAATATATTTTATTTATTTACATATTTAAAAATGTTCATTAATATTTTATTTTTCTTCATAAAACAAAAGACCAAAATATTTTCTTTTAACAAATTAATTCCTTTTTTAACTATAATTAATGTTTAGACTTAGGTTAATTATTATATTATTTCTTGTAAATTAAAATTGATTTAGAACTTAGGTTTCTTTTTAATTAGTCAATTCTCATGTTATTTTCATTATTTAAAACCTTTTCATAAAAAACCCTAAAAAATCATTTTTAATTATTTTATTTTCTTAATTAATTTAAGTTAATTTTAGTTAATTTTTCATTAATTATTTTTCTCAATTAAGTTTAGGTTAAAACCTTTCATAAAATCAAACAAAATCATTTCTTTACCCATTTGCATTTTTGCATTTTTTATTCAATTTTTGCACATTTATTCAATATGGTTGTAATAGTTAATTAGATTTAATTTTTCTTACAAATTCCCCATTTGTAAATTTGTATACCCCCTCCCCTAATGATGTAATAGCTTAGTATTTTTATTTTCCGCAATTTAATGCTTTATATAAAAATGCTAGTAAATTAGGGTTTGTATGGAAAGATAAAATCAACAAGTTAACAAACCCTAATTCAAGACAAAACAATGCATGTAAATCAACACACTTGCACACTTGCACCCTTAGGGTAATTCCACTTTGTTGCCTTATAAAAATGGCCATGTTATGCATGTGGGATATCTTAGCAAAAATCAATCAAAAATACAAGATAATAGTCCCTCAATGACGCTATCAAAGTTGCCTTTCAAAATGATCTTAGTCCCTCAAAGATAATTGCTAAGATATTTCACAATATTTCTATCATGGCTATACGATGACCCATACACGTCCCTTTACATCCAAAGATAGGGTTTCTTACCAAATCAATGGTAAGATAAGAATATCAAAGGAAAGGAAGAAATGAACTAAGACTTTTGAGTAGGTAGATTGTTCCTAGTTGCTTGCTCAATTTCAAATCAAACACTCTTGCTTATTTTAAAAAACAAACACCAACACTTTTAAAAACATTTTCAAAACATCTTTCAAACTTGAAACATTTTCAAAAGCTCAACACTTTTTATACGTTCTTACGAACGAGAACTATTATAAAGTTTGCCTAAACGGTGGCGCCTTTTCAAAATACTTTCAAAAACCACACAAAGCACATTTTCAAACAAAAGCAAGTGATCTAGCAAGCAACTAAGAGCCCATAGATAACTATGGATTAAAAGCGTGCTAACACCTTCCCTTTTCATAATCTACCCCCCGAACTAAAGAAATAATCTCAAAGGTCTTTTCTGTTCTTTTCAGCCTTTCCTTTTGGATAAAAGAAAAGTCGATGGTGACTCTTGCTAACCACAAAATTTGCAATAAAACACAAAACAACCAAGTCAGTTCTCCCACCGTATCACAGCGGACATAGTCAAAAGATACTATGCATGAAAGAGAACCACTAGGTTGATTGGCCTAGGAAAAAATAAGGGCATCCCAGCGAACCAAAAGGGTTTGGGCAAAAATCAGGGATATATATAAAGATTGTATAACCGGCAAGTCAAAAACCTGAAAACGCGACTTGGGCAAAAAAGGATATCCCGGTGGACTGAAAACCCGAAAGGGCGGTCCAGGCAAAAATTAGGGGTTAAAGTATACAATTATGTCCCGTTGGATCATCTACATACAGCAAGCCTTATTATCAACGTCAAGTTCAAACAGTACGGATCAATTCAATCAGCTTCTTCCGATAGCGAGGGATGAGATGCTTGAAGACATAGGGGAAATAACAGAGTTAAAACTCAACGGGATTGTTTCCATATAGCTGTCTTTCTTTATTTTTCTTTGTACTCTTTTCATTTTGCGACGATTTCCTCTTACTAGGATTTATGTCTCTATGTACAAGACCGCCTGTTTATAGGCATATTTTCAATACAATTATCAATACAAGTTCAAAATTCAAGTTTGTTTTACTTTTTTGTTTTGTTTGCAAAAAACGCCCATTGACTAAATTGAGTGAACATATGCATATGAATATGATTACTGTTAACAGATATATGCATGTAAACATGAATCAACGTTTACTAAAGACTTTAGGAATTGGGATAACATTCAAGTCATCAACGAATCCCCATATAATAACCTCCACGGGATTATCCCCACAGAAAATGGGGCATCCTCCACACTTAACATGACCATACTCCCCAGCAGATCCCCCTAGCGGATAAAGGAGTTTGACCATTTCCCCAGCATACGGAATAAACTTCCTCAGCATAGTTCATAGGAATCTAATTCCCTAGCTGATTTATTCCTCCAACACTGTACAATCCCCTACAGAGTTCCCTTCTCCAGCGGGGCTCATTTCCTCAGCAGAGTATATTTCCCCAATAGGGTTTATTTCCCCAGTAGGGTTTATTTCCCCCAACGAAATCTAATTTCCCAAGCAAATTCACTCCTCCGACTACTATAAATCACCGATAAAATTTTCCTCTCCAGCAAAATATAGTCAAGGCTACTGTTGTACCCCAAAATTTGCCCTCTTATTTCTCAAGGATCCTCAGGTTTGCTTCTATCAAGTTTCCAAGCCTTGAACTGCAATTTTCCAAGGAAATCACTCACAAGGTCAAAATGTTCATTTACACACTAAGAAGTATAACTTTGACTTTTGGATCAACATCAAATCTCAAGAATCATATTTCATCAAAACATGTTAGAATATGAAGTTTGTTTCATCAAGAAATTCAAAAGTCAAATTTACTATGGAAAAGCCAAGTTTCTAAATACTTGGGATTTTTCTAAGTATTTAAGAAAAAATGACATTTCAGAACTTCTGAGCCAGCCTCCAGGCAAGTGCAGTCAGAAGTTGCAAACTTGGTTCAGAATATGGCCTTCAGTCAGAACATGGCTCTCCAGCATCTATGCAACTTCAGTCAGAGTTTGCCAGGGTAATGTAAAGAAGGTTATAAAACGTGATACAAAGCCTGAAGGCTCCTTCAGAACATGCTGGATCCAGAAGATAATAGGATCAGAAGATGGGATGCTACGCTGAAGCAGAACTTCTGATCCAGAACTAAGCCTTGGTGTAGAGTTTCACGTTGCAGGATTTCTGGTTGTGATAAGTCTTATCATCATTTAATGCTCATTTAATGCTTACAACCACCTTCTGAGTCTTTATCCAAAGGATTTTCACCACGTGTACCTCTACTGTCTTGGGATAGCAACTTTGCTACTAAGCCCATGCTTTGATTTTTTCTTTTCCTTAATTCCTGCTAACAACCACCGTGCTTGCTTCAAAAACAAGGAAGTGCTTCAGCACATGAAGGCTATTTTCAACGCTTTGGTCAGAACATGACCAGATCCCAAAACCTTGTTTATACAACTTGCTGCAGACCTATGACCAACAGCTGGCTCAGCCTACGCCTGTATCTCATGATTGCACCAAACTAGCATACGAAAACTGTGATGAAAAGCAAAGGAACAGGATGCCAAAACAGGTTCAAATCCCATTTGTTTTTCCCCCAAAAAATCACAACAAATTCATCTATAAATACTTGGCTTCATCATACATTCAAGGGGGATTTTTTGGACGAGAGGCTGAAGGCTGGCTGGCTTTTGGAAAGAGAGAACTATCAAGAGAGAAAAGGGAGTTGTCAAACCTTCATAAAAATCCAGACTTCTCATATACAAAATCAAATCTTTGTTCTTCCCTTGGATCCAAAGAACACAACCACTCTTCCATTTCTCTTGCTGACTCAGAACGTCCAAAGGCAGCCACTCAAAGCTCCAAGCACGGTCCAGGTAAGTCTTTCTGACTTTACTTGCTTTTCATTCTGAACATAATTAACATGTAAATATCATAGTATTAATGTTGTACATATCATTGTATGAATAGAAAAACTACGGATCATAACTTCTAGAATAATGCTAGGCTCAAACTTAGGATTGGAACTTCTATGATTTGTTGTGCTATGGTCATTCTGATTTGCTGAACTGAATAAATTGTTGATGTGCTGATTAAAAGTTGAAACGTAACACATAACTTATGTTTTTCACTCACTGTTAACACACACTGAACTTCTGATGCTTACATACTGTTAGCACAGCACAGAACTTCTGAGTTCTCCTCACATGTCAAATACACTGAACTTGTGATTGTTTCCATCAGTTGTTTTCAAACACTCAGAGTTTATGACTTTCACATGATGACAATGTATTGAACTGCTAATGTATGCTCACTATTTTAGTGTAATACAGAACTTCTGACTTGTGGCCCACTGTCTGAATACCACCCATAACTTCTGTGTTTTCCCTCTAACATTTCTTGCAGGACCTCAGTTTATCAACTCAGAACTTCTGATGCCTACTGACGTCTCCTACTGAGTCAGAATATTGTTGGCTTCAGAACTTTTGATCCTGGTTGTTCTTCTTGCAGCAACATGCTTTTTTCTATTTTGCATTTATTTTCCTTTTCATCATTTTTTTATTAACATAAAAAACATAAAAAATATTTTCCTTTTAATTTATTTCCTTAAGACAAAAACATTTTCTAAACAAGTCCATTTCTTTCTTATATTATGCATTTCAATATGGTTGTAATAATAACTTAGGATTTAATTTTACTTGCAATCCCCATTCATAAATATGTACCCCCATCCCCTAAATATTGTAATAGCGTAGAATTTCATTTTCCGCAATTTACTGTTTTCCTTATACTGCATAGTAATTAGGGTGTGTATGGAAAGACTAAAACCAATGTTTAGATCACCCTAATCAAGATAAAATGATGCATGCAATCAAACACACTTTGCACACATGCACCCTTAGGGTAATCTCACTTGTTGCCTTATAAAAATGGCCATGTTATACATGTGGGATATCTTAGCACAAACAAATCAAAAAATACAAGATCATAGTGCCTCGATGACGCTATCAAAGTTGCCTTTCAAAATGATCTTAGTCCCTAAAGAAAAATGCTAAGTCTTATCACAACATCACTATCATGGTCATACGATGACCCAATGCTCGTCCCTTCACATCCAACGATGGGGCTTCTTACCAAAACAATGGTAAGATAGCAACATCTAAAGGAGGAGGAAAAGCACATCAAAGACCTTTTGAGTAGGTAGGTTCGCTTTCATTTACTCACTTGCTCATAACAAAAACATTTTATACACCAACACTTCCATTTGAAACATTTTCAAAAGACAACACTTTGTACGCGTTCTTATAGAGACGAGAGCCATTACAAAGGAAACCCTTTTTAAAATACTTTCAAAAACACACACCACAAACACATTCAAACAAAAGCAAGTCATATAGTGAGTAACTAAGAGCCCATGGAAAACCATGGATGAAAAGGGTGCTAACACCTTCCCTTTTCATAATCTACCCCCCGAACTCAAAAACATCTCTAAAGGTCTTTCCTGTGCTTTTTCACCTTTCCTTTTAGATAAAAGAAAAGTCGGTGGCAACTCTTGCTCAACCGCAACATTTGTGAACACAAACGCAAAACCTCAAGTCAGTTCTCCCACCGTATCACAGCTACTATCCCTAGAAAGTTGCTACGAAATCTGAAACCGAGCCAGACATCATTTAACTTTGCCCTCCCCCAAAAGAGTTGACGCCCGGATCAGAAACTCGGTCATGCAGCACCTCTGAAGGTTATTCATCTCCTTTATCCCCAGTCAGTGTATATAAGAACTAAACTTCCCAGTAGAGCGATGAACGACCAATGTTCATGAACTATTATATCCCCAAGCACAAGTCAAACATTCCCCAGCGAAGATTCCTCAAACAGAAAGCAGAAATCCCCAGTAGAGACATTCTAAACAAGATTGAAGATTCACATTCTTCATCCCCGACAATGGTCAGGTTAGTTCATAAACAGACGAATATCATCAACAATTCTCAAACAGACCATAGATTAATTCTCGAAACAAGATGAGGCAACTATCTGTACGACCAAGCGGTATGAATTCCTGAAACAAGACATGTTCACTAACAAAAAATAGGTCCAAGATTAATTCCTAAAATAAGACGAGGCAACTATTTGTATGACCAGGCAAATATTAACTCCCGAAATAGGACAGGGAAACTATTTGTATAACCAGACAAAGATTAACTCCCAAAATAGGACGGGGAAACTATCAATATAGTCGGGTGGTATGAACTCCTGAAACAGACCAAGTTTATCAACAGAAACAGATTGTGGATCAATTCCCGAAACAAGACGGTGCGACTATCTACATGACAAGCATTTACCTCAGAGACTGAAATCTGACAAGCATTTCCCTCATAGACTAAATCTGACAAGCAACTACTTAAGTACCTTCCCTAGATGTTCATTCTAGAAAGCATTCTTCAGGTGAAGTCAAGCGTAGACTCATTCTGATACTCTTATCAACAATTACCTTAGATGGCATCTATAAGCCCATCCCCGACGACACTCCGTCACCTCTCCGAATGACATCGTTAATCCCATTCAAGTAATATCATCAACCAACAGCGTTACCTCCTGCACATGTGAGTGAAAATTTTTGGGTACTTAAGTATTCAATCCTCTTCCACCTTCAGATCACGAATGGTGGACATGCCAATCTAATTCTTCAGTTTCAAGAAGATTGAACAGGGACAGCTATTGTACCCCAAAATTTTCCCTCACTTTTCTCCAAGACATTCTCCTAGGATTCTCAAATGCTCAAGGATGCCCAAGAATTGATCAGATAAATTCTCCTCCTAAGCAATGGGTCCATAACTAGGGTTTCATATTTTACAAGGAAGTTTGGGTTTATAAGGTCTCAAATGGAATTTATGGTCTCTTATATGCCTCTAAGAGTGCTCATACCAAGTTTCATGCTTGCATCACAAATTTGCTTAGTCAATTGCTCAGATGACTAAAAATCAACTATATTGGACAAAAAGTCAATTATGGTCAACATACAGTCAAACATCAATATTTTTGGTCAAACATCAATATTTTGAAGTCACATTCATCATTTGATCAATGTTTTATCATGATTCATCAAGAAAAACTCTCAAACCATCAAAACTAAAAAGTTGCCAAATTAGGGTTTTCCTTAGGAGAAGTCAACTGAACTTTGACCAAGCATAACTTTCACATGCTTCATCAGATTTTCCCAAACCAAAGCTTATTTTGAAGAAAATTCAATTACCTATAACTTTTCCTCTCTAAGTTCAAGTCCAAAAAAGGCTTCATTTGAGAGATATGAGTCGATACATTACAGGTCCTTTCAAAAGTCAACAAAAAGAAACTTTTTGTCAAGGAAACTTACATCAAGATAAAGTCTTCAAATGTAAACATTATTAACATATAGATTGAAGAGGACATCTTGAGCTTTCCAAAAAGTCCAATATCGCCTTCAAAAGATGAAAATTGATAGAGTTATGATCAGTGCAAGTTGGAAAATTTTGAGCAAATGCATGAAACTCAAATTGAGCAAACTTGATTTTTTGGGCTATTGGGCTATTGTTTCAGATTCCAAACGTGTTTTACACTTCTTATGCACCTCAATACTTGTTCATACACCTCCCTTTGATTTATTATATTTTACTTTTGATTTTTTATTATTTTAAAAGTCAAAATAAGATAATATAAGTGAAGCCTTCTTACACAAGTCCAAGCCCATATATGTTGACCTAACCCTTCATTATATATTCTCAGCAAACTCATACAAGGGGACACAAAAAACCTTGTGCAAGAAAGTCTCCCAAAAAGTCACAAAATTGTCAAACTAGGGCAACCTTTAAACCCTAGCTTGCAACCAATTTCAAGGCCTCTTAACCAGTCCATTCACTTCCAGAGACGCAAGAGAGTAAGGATGGATTGATTTCCATTATCAAAAAGTTGTAAAAGTATACATACATGCCGCATAGGTTTTAACACTACATTTATTTCATATATTTGTTTTCCTTACGTTTCAGTGTATACTAACTTGTTTAACATGTTCATGAGGTTCAACAATGCAGGAATGATCTATTATGAGAGTCCCATAATAGCCTGATAGTGCAAAACCATGTTAGCACTGATCCATGCAGTCTTCTTTATAGCTCTCAAAGCCTTGCGATTTAGGCCAAAACAATCATCTCATTGAATTCACAGACCCTGATTTAGGGGGGTACGGTCCCTCTGGATTACTGATATTGGTTATTTTCCAGGTTTGAGGAAAAGAGGTTACCAGAGAAGACGTCCAGAGCTAAGGCTCCAATGCCTGTCTGGTTCAGGCAACAATCTTATATTATATATATTTTATTTGATTTAATATAACAAATGTATTACCGCCCCAGCGGTTGAAACGCGTGCGCTAAGGCATTACCCTATAAAGGCGTGGGTTCGATCCCTGCCTTTTGCTATTTTTTCCATAATTTTCCATATTTTTCAGGGTTGTACACAAAGTTCATTGGCTTCCATCCTTTGAAACAGGTGTGCGCCTGTCCTGGTGGTGAAGGTGTTGATTGAAAGGGCTAAGGGCGTGAGTTCAACACCTATCCCTGGTAAATATTTTTTTAAACCTTATTTTCTTACTATTTTCACTTATAAACCCTAAACTCATAAAACCAAGACCTTTTTTAACAAATTAATTTTTCCTAAAACTTTTTCATGAACCCTAATTAATTTTTTAGGTTTGATTTAATCAATCAATTTAGGTTTGTTTTAGGGTTTCTTTTTTCACTAATTAATCTTTTTTTGTTAATTAAAATCGAATTAGGTTTTTAGGTTTTACTAACTTAATTAATCAATTTCATTTTTTTAATTAAAATTAATTAGGTTATTAGGTTAATCATCAAATCTTTTTATCAAGAAAGTCGCCAAAAACAATTTCCTTCTTCTTTCGCTTTCCTATCTTATATTTTAGCGTTGTTTGTTATTCTCGCGCTTTTTTCAATTATTTTAACTTCCTATGGTTTGTAATAGTAATTAGGGTTTCTATTTCTTGCAATTTTATTACTTATGTACCCCTCCCAAAGCAATGTAATAGGTTTAGGTTTTTCTTTCTGCGTCTACTTTCTGTACTTTATTGCTTTATTATTTTTACTTTTACTGTTAACGATTAGGATTGTATGGCAAGACTAACAATCAAACGTAGCAAACCCTAATACAATATAAATAACTGAAACACAATCACTTTGCACACGTGCACCTCTAGGATAACCTCCCTTGACGGCTCAGAAAAACAATCATGTCTCTCGAACGTGGGGATGCTTTAGCATTGTCCCTCGAAAACAAAGATCGTAGTCCCTCGATGACCCTTTCGATGTTTTCTTCGGTAAACGATATAGTCCCTTGTGCCCCTACGAGTTGCCTTCAATGACTGTACGATGACCCACGCTCGTCCCTTCACATCCAACGATACGGCTTCCTACTAACTAATGGTAGGGTAGCACTATCTAAAGGTGGAGAAAAAGTACAATAAAGACCTTGAGTAGGTAGATCGCTCATAATTGCTTGCTCACAAATATTTCAAAACAAAAATATCTTTCACAAACACTTTTCAAAAAATATTTTTCAACAAACACTTTGTAAGTGTTCTCAAGGTCAGATATGAGAATTATTACAAAGTTCGCCTTACAATTGGAATTTTCAAAATATTTTCAAACATTTGTGATAAAACGCAAAACAAGTAAGTTCTCCCACCGTATTACACATGTGTATGTTCTTTTTTATTTATTTATTTATTTTTGTTTCTTCTTTTTATTTTCTTTAAACAAATTAAGCTGAAGGGGAGTGAACTGAATTGGGCTCAGACTATGAGAGTATTTTCGCACCCCCAATCTGTTTTCATTTCCAAACCAAAGAATAATTTTGGGCCACAGACTCAACCCGTATGCCAACACTGCTTCTGCTTCCACGCCTTCTTTTCTCCATCCAGCACCCCACTGTTTTGCATTCTTGTTAATTTTTTGTTCTCTTTTTTACATAGTTTTTTTTCTATAATCTTCGCAATATTCTAGTATATCTCTTGGTCTGTTTTGTTAATCCTTTACAAATAAACATGGTAAAAAATGTACATGGTATAATCTTGATTTTAATGCTTTCTTTTGTTAGAATTTTTTTCATAGAATATTGATAAAAGCATGCTTAATCTCTTTGGTTGTTCATATGATTTTTTGAGTTCTTTTGTGAATTATTGATAAAATGTGACATAGAAAATTACATGATAATGTTGATATTGATTTTTAGATTTTTCCCCTTTGAATTTTATTCATAAAGTGTCATAAAAATGCCTTTAATTCTCTTTAGACTTTCATGTAAGTCTTTAGGGTTTTGGTATATTCTTCTTAATAATTTTCTTGTTGAATTTGTGTTCTAATTACCATTCATCATTTTTGTGCATCATACTAACATCTTGTGCTTATTTGTGAGGTACACTTTGAGGCCTTGGATCGCCCTCCTTGGATATTATCTTTCCATTAATTTGTTGTACTTTTAATCGTTTAAATTTTCATTTTAAATTCCTTTGAGAAATTGCATTAAGCAAAGTGAAGTACCATCCCCCAAGGTGGGTAAAATGTATCCCCCTCCCCATGAACAATGTAATAGCGTATGTTTTATTGTTTTGTATGCTTGATTGATTGTATGAGATGCATGTTAACATGATAAAATCAAACAATAGAAAACAATTTTAAAACAAATAAAAGACAAAAACTTGGTCCAACGCCAAGCTATTTTCAAAAACAATTAATTGAGTTTCTTTCTTCCACCCCCCTCATATCACCCGTTGACCTCCAACAATTATTCATCACTACTCCACTACCATAAACCAACTAAGCATGTCTTGCATGTTCTTGTCTATAAGTTGATATGCTTAGCCATGTCGCAACTGACCTACCTTTACCTAATACACCTCCCTTCACGGCTTTCCACACATATCATTCATCTTCATAACACAACTTATTACTAAAACCTTGGTCCTTGTATCAAGTGATCTCTTTTTCAAACACTTTTCTCAACAAACTTTGAATGATCATGGAATGGTTAGGCGAAGGCCTTCTCCTATCATAAGGGTTTGATACTACTTGCAGAGGTTACTATCTAAACACTTGTCTTCCAAAGCAAAACACCTCCTTAATAATACAAGTAACGTCCTCCTCGTATTGGGCTAAAAAGAGGGTTGGTGTAGACTCATTCCTCTTTCATGTGCTTGATGCTTGTAACACCCCAATTCTACCCGACAATTATATAAGATCAGAGTTACAAAATTTCAACAACCAAATCAGGATGCTATAATTTCAACTTAAAATAACGACATTAATTATAGATACATAACACATTAAACTTGGATGAACCAACAACAACATAAATTAATCTTTTAAAACCAACAACTTTCATAACTACACAGCAGAATCATAAAATTCGACTTAAAAGAATGAAACATATTTATCCAACTGAAATAACTCAAAATAACAAGTACTTAACGAAAATCAACTTAAAATTCAACAACTGAAGTAATAACAACGATAAAGCAACAAGTGTGTATCCCCCTGAGTGTTACGTATCAGAGCAATGACACCGACTCGAACTACTGAAGGTAAACTGCCTTCACTCTGGATTACCTACACGTTACCAACATATGGGTAATATTCAAACAGAAGGGGTGAGATATTGAACATTATAATAGAATGCATGATAAATAATATATTAGAATTAGTTCATACAAATCACCACTTCACAGCTTTTTAACAACATTTAACATAATTAATTCATCCACACGACGACTCTAAATGCAACATGAAATGGAGCAAAACTCCCAACTTAATAATCTTCCAGTTAATAGAGGCATCAACAAGGCATAAGCCTTCAACTTTATATTTTCCAATCCAGGCCAACTTAACGAGCATCGGCTCCAACATGATATGCTATGTATGCATTAACAACATGAATGTAATAACAACAACAACAATAATTTAACTTAATTCAACATTGGCCATAAGCCTACAACTTAATATCTGCCCACAATTAGAGGCGTCTCAACATAAATCATCAACCTGTAATTCCTCAACTCAGAACAACTTACACAACACTGGTATCGACCAAAACAGCATGCACGTCTGTAACACGGTAGGAGAACTGACTTGGGATGTTTTGCATTTGATCACAATGTTGCTGTTAGCAAGAGTTGCTGCCGACTTTTCTTTTATCCAAAAGGAAAGGCTAAAAAGAACAAGAAAGACCATTGAGATTATTTCTTGAGTTCTAGGGGTAGATTATGAAAAGGGAAGGTATTAGCACCCTTTTCATACATAGTTATCTATGGGCTCTTAGTTGCTTTCTAGATCACTTGCTTTGTTTGAAAATGTGCTTTGTGGTGGATTTTGAAAGTATTTTGAAAAGGCGCCTTCATTTAGGAAAACTTTGTAATGGTTCTCGCTTTGTAAGAACGTATGCGAAGTGTTGGACTTTTGAAAATATTTCATGTTTTGAAAGTGTTTGGTGTGTGTTTGTTTTGAAAGTGAGCAAGCAACTAAGAACGTTTCTACCTACTCAAGAGTCTTTGTTCATTTATCTCCTTTCCTTTGATATAACTATCTTACCATAGATTGGTAATAAGACTTATCTTTGGATGTAACGGGACGGGCATGGGTCATCGTATAGTCATGATAGCAATGTTGTGAGATATTTTAACATTTCTCTTTGAGGGACTAAGATCATTTGAAAGGCAATATTTAAAGCGTCATCGAGGGACTATGATCTTGTATATTTGATTGCTTTTCTAAGACGTCTCGCGTGTATAACATGACCATTTTTCAGGCAACAGGTGGAGTTAACCCTAGGGGATGCATGTGTGAATAGTGTGTTTGATTTGCATGCATTTAGTCTTTGATTATGGGTTATCTACTTGTTTTTTTATCTTCCCATATAAATCCTACTTTACTAGCATTTATATGAAAGTGATAAATTACGGAAAGTAAATATTATATGCTATTAAAATCATTAGGGAGATGGGGTGTACAAATTTACAAATGGGGATTGCAACAAATTAAAGTCCTAATTATCTATTACAACCATATTTAAATAATGTATAAGAAATGTAAAATGTATTTGTTTTGTTTTTGTTAAGAGAAGGAATAAATTTGCTTAAGAAAATATTTTAGTCTTTTTTTAAAAGAAAAAAAGCAAAGTGTATGAATATAAAAATATTTTTGGTGTTTTTAATTAATGAAAACAAAACGATGATAAAAATAATAAGAGGAAAAGAAGTCAGAATCAGCGCATTGCTGAACTGAGAAGTTCTGACTCTAGTGAGCTGCAAGTCATAAGAAAAATGTTAGCAAAAAAGGGGAAGATCAGAAGTTCTGGGTCTGGGCACACTGAAGTTATGTGGTTGCTGGGAACAAAGGAAAGCCTAGAAGTTCTGATTGCTGAGGGAATCTAGAAATTCTAATGTCACTGGCAGGTCAGAAGTTCTGGTCGTTTGAGAGAGCCTAGAAATTCTAATGCGACTGGAGACCTATAAGTTCTGGTTGTTGAGAGTGTGGAAGTTCTGATGTACCTAGAAACCTAGAAGTTCTAGTGTCACTGGCAAGCTAGAATTTTTGATAATGGGTATGTGAGGTGTCAATGCTGCTGGATGACATTTGTCTAGAAGTTCTGGTCTAGGAATATTGTCTGACAGATAAATGGGTGAAAATGTCAATAAATAAACCTAAAAAGATACTTCTGGGGCTAGAACCCATGACTTTTAGCACTAATGTCTTACGCGCGCGCTTACTACCACTGGGGTGGTTGTACATCCGGTATTAGATGCAGAAGCATAAACATATATTACAAACTAAGTTCTGATGATGAACTTCGTCTCCTTCTCCATGCTAGTCAGAGCATCTGCAGTTTAGCCATTTCTCAACAAAACAGAAAATGCACACATAGCAGTTATGGCAGGATTCATCATGGTTTCAGAAATATAAAGTATCAGAACTGTAAATCAGAATCAAACATGGATTATGATAATTCTAATTTTGGATCCTAATTTCCTCAAGAAATTCTGAACTGAAACTTTCTCTACTTAGGCAAAAATACATGAAATCTGTGAATATGTACAAAATCAGAGTCACGATGTCTACATTGTATTTTTGAACATGCAAGCCTATCAATGCCTAAGCAATGAGATATAGGTTAGAAGAAACTTACCTTGCTTCTGGAGATTGTTCTGAATTAGATTCTGGTTCGGGCTGCTGTGATGTTCTGGTCAACTTTCTCACTTGCTCAGAAGGCTGAAACAATCTTTAACTTGAGCTAAGAATGGCTGGAAAATTCTGGAACAACCAAGAATCAAAGTTCTGATTTTTGAAATGGAAGTTGGTGGAGATGGAATTGCAATCTGTAAACAAAAGTTGGGATTGTTTCTAATTTGTCCAAGAGATGTGCAACAAAATTAGAGTTTGGGCGTGAAAAGAAACAGAAGCTTAGCAGGTTTTTTGTGTTTATGCTTTTAGTTTCCAGTTCTTTGAAATTTCAGCAAGGTTTCAATGCTAATTTAAAAATTATTGACCCCTTTACAGTTGCAAATGAAGTTCAATTTATAGGCAAGGATTTAGTAGCTTGGAGAAGTCAAAAGTACAGCCATCATACACTAGGTGCTGACTTGTTCTTGAAGCAAGTTCAAACAAGTATGGTTCAAGGCACAAAGTAAGGTGGTTAGCAACTTTTATCCGTGCCTAAGCTGGATTTGTAAGCATGAATTAAGGAAAAGTGCCCTCGGAAGCAAAAGTAAAGCATGGGCCCAACATAAACCTTGTACAAAAGTCTGCTTTTCAAGGACGGCAAAGGTGCTTTTATGCCACACATGGGGAAATCCTTTAGATAAAGACTCAAAAGTGGGTGTGAGCATTAAATGATGATGAGATTTATTAAACCATAAATCCTGCAATATGAGATTATGTATCATCATAGCTTACTCTAGATCAGAAGTTCGGCATCAGCGTAACTTAGAACAAACATCCAACTTCTGATCTTCGAATTTCCCTGTTCCAGCATGTTCTGAAGGAGTTCTCAGACTTTTCAATAAGCTTGTAACACATTTTGTAGACCCTCTTTGAATTACTCTTGCAAACTCTTGTTGAACCTTCGTGAAAACTGGCCCAGAAGTTGTAACCAAATTATGTCTTGGAAATGCCCAGAATTTACTTAATGCTTCATGCTTTCAAAGATTTATAACTTGAAATCCCAACATTTCTAGGAGAAGTTATGTTCTGCAATGTTTTAGATCTCATTGAGATCTATAACTCTTGTGTTAGAAGTTCTTCTTGAATCAACTTGCATCATGATGAAAATCTGGCCAGAAGTTCTGAACTTATCATATTTCCTAAACACTTAGAAAAATTTATAAATATTTAGAATTTTTACTTTTTACTTTCTTGATGAAACAAACTTCATATTTTAACATATCTTGATGAAATATGATTCTTGAAACTTGATTTTGATCCAAAAGTCAAAGTTTGACTTTTCAGTATGCAATTGACCATTTTTCCCTTATGCTAATTCCAAACCTAAATTGGTGTATCAGTGCTGCAAACTTGATGTCATGGAAGATCTTGTGAGAAAATTCTTGAGAAATGAGAGGGAAAATTTTGCGGTACAACAGTTGCCCCTGTTCAATCTTCTTAAACCTGAAGAGTTAGATTGGCACGCGTGCCATTCGTGACTTGAAGGTGGAAGATGATTGAACACTAGAGTGCCCAGAAATTTGCACTCGATGATGTGTTAGTTGACTGTGTAGGGAATGGGCTTAGAGATGACATTCAGAGTGACTGGGGAGGGTATCAGGATAAATCGTTTGGTTTATTTAAACTTGAGTGGTAGATGTCTTTGTTTGGAGATTTTTCTGCAAGGAAAAAGGTTAGTCGCATGTAGAGATATGTATGACATAATGATGTTCTCAAAATAAATGAGGTTATGTTGTATGCATTTGTCATGTATGCATTATGGTTTATGAATGTGATTCATTTATTGCAGCGTGTCTTTGTCTAGGAAAATAAATCCTTGATAACATGCTGATGAGCCTTGGGAAATGAGCTCCTAGACTGCTGTTGGGGATGAAGAGTGTGCTCCTCTTGTTTTAGGATGTGTCTGCTGGGAATTCCTGTTTCTTTGTTTGAGGAGAAACTCCGC
Source organism: Vicia faba (assembly GCA_948472305.1). Lineage (NCBI taxonomy): Eukaryota > Viridiplantae > Streptophyta > Magnoliopsida > Fabales > Fabaceae > Vicia > Vicia faba. Next base: position 648,765,484 of record OX451740.1, read on the forward strand.
TGGGGAATACTGGCTTGTTTAAGAAGACTCTGTGGAGAGTGCTGGTCTTTGCTTGGGAAAAAGAGTTTAGGAGTTTTGTTTGTTCAATGCTCTAGTGGGGAATTATTCCTGACTAGAGAGCGTCGAAAGTTGGTTGTTATCTGGTCAAAATCCAGGCTTGGCAGCAAATTTGTTGGGGATAATGAAGTTGACTGCTATCTGGTCGTATTCCAGGCTTCGCAGTGACTTGCAGGGTAAGATCTGAATTAACTGTTATCTGGTCGGAATCCAGGCTTCATAGAAAATTGCTTGAAGTTGAATTGTTATCTGGGGAAAAATAAATTAAATATTATCTGGTCGAGTTCTAGGCTTCAAAGTAAATTTCTTGAAGTTGAACTGTTATCTGGTTGGGTTCCAGGCTTCACAATAACTTATTGACATCAAACTGCTATCTAGTCGGATTCCAGGCTTCCCAAATTTCTGAGGTGGATAAAGTTAATTGTTATCTGGTCGGGTCCAGGCTTCACAATAACTTGCTTGAAAAGATGAAGTTGAACATATCTGGTCGGGTCCAGGCTTCACAGTAACTTGTTAGGGTAGAGGTAACCTCTACTGGGAAAAAGAAGTTAAACCCTTGTCTGGTTGAATCCAGGTTTTTCAATATCTCGGAGAGTTAAACTATTATCTGGTCAGGTCCATGCTTCATAGTGTCTTGAGAGGCTAAGTATTATTTGGTCAGGTCCATGCTTCATGGTTACTGAAAGTTGTACTATTATCTGGTCGGATCCAGGCTTCATAGCACTTGGAGACGTTACACTATTATCTGGTCGGGTCTAGGCTTCATAGTGTCTTGAGAAGTTAACTATTATCTGGTCGAGTCCAAGCTTCATAGTAACTTGAGAGAAAGAAGTTTATTGTTATCTGGTCGGATCCAGGCTTCACAACAACTTACAGAAGTTAATCTGTTAACTGGTTGGGTTCAGGCTTCATAGTAACTTTCGGAGATAGCAATGGCTTTGTTGGCGACTTCACTAGGGATCAGGGGTTGTGGTCCTATGATTTGTAATGGTCTGAGAGGCAAACTTAATCTGGAGATGATAGACTCATCCAGGGAAGACAGACTCAGCTGGGGAAATAAACTTAGCTGGGGAAATAAACCCTGTTGAGGAATACTTGACGAACTGCTGATGAGGTGAGTTCTTTTAGGAAGAGATCCACAAGGCTTCCTCTTTTAGGACTAACTCAGCTGAGGAGAGGGTTGTCAAGAGATTGAGACTCTGGATGGGGATCAACCTATGCAAAGGGACTTTGTGGCGCAACTCTATAGGGAAAAGGTTTATTGTAGCCGTCCTTGTGGGGATAATGCTAATGAAATAACTCTATGGGGATATTCCATATACATTAAAGAGATGCTTATTGTTGCTTAGTAGGACACATGTGCCAAATAGTTTTAATCATGTTCACATGCATATGTTCGTTCAATTTTAACCATTGGACATTTTTGTATTCAAAACAAAAAACAGAAAGTTTGCACTTCAAAGTATATTTGTATTGATATTTTGCCCATGAATAAGCGTTTTTGTACAAAGAGACGGATATCCTAGTAAGAGGAAATTGTCGAATAGGAAAAAAATTGAAAATAAAGATAGTATCCATGTGGAAGTGGTCTCATTGTATTCCAACTCTACTATTTCCCCAATGTATTCGAATGTCCCTTGTCGTTGACAGAAGTTGATTGGATTGATCTTGAGCCGTTTGAACTTGGACCTTAGTAATAAAGTTGATGGTGGTGATTCCATGGGACATAGTCATACGCTTTTAATCCTTAACTTTTGCCTGGACCTCCCTTTCGAGTTTTCGGCCCACCAGGATACCCATTTTTGCCCAAGTCGCCCTTTCAGGTTTTCAACTTGTCGGGTGTATAATATTTTGCATATACCCCTAATTTTTGCCCAAACCTTTTGGTTTGACGGGATGCCCTTATCTTGTCTAGGTGTGTCAACCTAGCGGGTCTCTTATACGTAGTATTTTTTAACTATGTCTGTGTTCACAGGATGTGGGAAATCTTCACCGTCCATGGTAGTCAGCATCATGGCACCACCAGAGAACACTCTCTTGACAATAAATGGCCCTTCGTAGGTGGGAGTCCATTTGCCCCTGGGGTTGCCTTGTGGAAGAATGATGCGCTTTATCACCAAGTCGCCAGCTTGATATACTCGAGGCTTGATCTTTTTGTTGAAAGCCTTGATCATACGTTTTTGGTACATCTGACCATGACAAACAGCAGCCAGTCGTTTTTCATCGATCAAGTTCAACTGATCCAATCTTGTCTGAATCCACTCGTTTTCACCTAGGCCCGCCTCATTCATAATCCTTAATAAGGGAATCTGAATTTCCATTGGCAGAACAGCTTCCATGCCATAGACCAAAGAAAAGGGAGTTTCCCCAGTTGATGTTCGAGTTGAAGTACGGTAGCCATGAAGAGCAAACGGTAACATCTCATGCCAGTCTTTGTAGGTTACTACCATCTTCTTCACAATCTTCTTAATGTTTTTGTTGGCCGCTTCCACTGTGCCATTCATTTTAGGTCTATAAGGAGAAGAATTGTGATGCTTGATTTTGAACTGAGTGTAAAGTTCCATAATCATAGCATTGTTGAGGTTAGTCCCATTATCGGTGATGATCCTTTCGAGGATACCATAGCGGCATATGAGGTTATGTTTGATGAACCTGGCTACCACGCTCTTTGTGACTGGGGAAAATGAGGCGGCTTCGACCCATTTGGTGAAATAATTGATAGCGACAAGAATGAAGCAATGTCCATTGGAAGCAGTGGGTTTGATCTCTCCAATCATGTCAATGCCCCACATTGCAAATGGCCACGGAGCGGTCATGATGTTTAGAGGGATATGAGGCACGTGGACCTTATCAACATAGATTTGGCATTTGTGGCAAGTTCTTGAGTGGTGATGGCAATCAGTCTCCATTGTTGACCAATAGTAACCAGCTCTCAAGATTTTCTTGGCCATAGTATATCCACTAGAGTGAGTCCCAAAGATACCATCACGCATGTCTTCCATAATTTCCTCTGCCTCCTTCTTGTCCACACATCGGAGTAGAGCAGAGTCATGGTTGCGTTTGTACAAGATCCCATTACTTAGGAAGAATTTGGCTGAAAATCTTCGTAAGAACTTTCTGTCATTGATGGATGCTCCATCAGGGTACTCTTGTGCTTCAAGGTATCTCTTCACCTCATGGTACCATGGCTTTTCTGTGTCAGTGTTGAGCTCATAGTAGTGCGCAGGTTCGTCGGATCTTTCAATTGTAATCACAGGAGCTTCATTGTCCCATTTGACCTTGAACATAGAAGACATGGTTGCCAAGGCGTCAGCTAACTAATTTTCTTCCCTAGGGAAGTGTTCAAATGTGACCTCTTCGAAGTAAGGAATCATAGATAGCACAAGTTCCTTGTAAGGGATGAGATTAGGGTGTTTACTGTCCCAATCTCCTTTTACTTGGCTAATCACTAGAGCAGAATCCCCGAACACATTCAAATGTTTGATCCTCAAATCAATGGCAGCCTTTAGACCCAAAATGCATGCTTCGTACTCAGCCATGTTGTTTGTACAGTTGAAGCATAGTCTGGAAGTGAAAAGAGTGTGGCATCCTTCAGGGGATATTATCACATCACCAATTCCGACCCAAAGCGTTGGAAGCCTCATCGAAGACCATAGTCCATCGGGATCCTTGTACAGGCCCGTCATACGGTCCAGGTTTCGCGCAGTCGGTCACTAGCATGATGTTCTAATCCGAGAAGTCAAAGTTCATAGACCGATAATCATCAACAGCTTGATGGGCCAAATGATCTGCTAATGTGCTTCCTTTGATGGACTTTTGCATTGTGTATTAAATATCATACTCAGTCAAGATCATTTGCCATCTGGCTATCCATCCGGAAAGAGTCGGTTTCTCGAAGATGTACTTAATAGGGTCCATCTTAGAAATCAATAGAGTTGTATGAGTCAACATATACTGTCTTAGCCAACGAGCAGCCCATGCCAGAGCGTAGTAATTTTTCTCGAGCAGTGAATATCTAGTTTCACAGTCGGTAAACTTTTTGCTCAGCTAATAAATAGCATGCTCTTTTCGGCCAGACTCGTAATGTTGGCCCAAAACACACCCCATAGAATTCTCTAGCACCATCAAGTACATGATCAAGGGTCTTCCTTCAACTAGAGGCATGAGAATAGGAGGTTCTTGTAAATATTCTTTGATTTTGTCGAAAGCAGCTTGGCATTCATCATTCCATTTGACTACTTGATCTTTCTTCAAGAGTTTGAAGATTGTCTCACAAGTAGCAGTTAAGTGAGATATGAAGCGGGTGATGTAATTAAGATGACCCAAGAATCCTCTAACTTCCTTTTCAAAGTGGGGGACTGGCATTTCTTGGATGACCTTCACTTTGGCATGATCGACTTTGATGCCTTTACCACTGACAACAAAACCTAGAAGCTTTCCAGATCGTACTCCAAATGTGCACTTGTTAGGGTTCAACCTCAACTTGTACTTTTTCAACCTCTCGAATAGCTTGTATAGGTGACTGAGATGTTCCTCTTCGGTTTGTGATATTGAAATCATATCATCCACATATACCTCTATCTCATGATGGATCATGTCATGAAATAAAGCTACCATAGCCCTTTGATATGTTGCCCCTGCATTCTTTAATCCGAACGGCGTGACCTTGTAGCAAAAGGTGCCCCATTGCGTAACGAAAGTGGTCTTCTCCATGTCTTCGGGAGCCATCCTAATTTGATTATAGCCGGAGAAACCATCCATGAAAGAGAAGACTTTATACTGAGCAGTATTATCGACCAAGACATCAATATGAGGTACAGGGAAATCATCCTTGGGGCTTGCCCTATTCAGATCCCTATAATCTACGCACATACGAACTTTTTCGTCTTTCTTCGGTACTGGCACCACATTTGCAACCCATTGGGGGTAAGATGTCACAGTTGGGAATCCTGCATCAAATTGTTTCATCACCTCAGCTTTTATCTTTTCATACATGTCATGCCTCATGCGACGAACTTTTTGTTTGACAAGAGGACAATCTTCCTTTGTCGGCAGACGATAAACTAAAATGTCGGTATCCAACCCTGGCATATCTTCATACGACCAAGCAAACACTTCCACATAGTCATGCAACATCTGAACCAATCTGCTTTTGACACTGCTTTCCAGGTTAGCACCAATCTTGACCTCTTTCTTGTCTGTCTTGGTACCTAGATTGATGACTTCAACTGACTCTTCGTGCGGCTGAATAGCTTTTTCCTCTTGTAATAGAAGTCTGGCTAGTTCTCCTGATATTTCACAATCTTCCTCGCCTTCATCTTTGGCTTGGTTATTGGATGTTCGAAATCATAGTCGGCAATAGTAGAGTCATTGGCAATGAGATCCAGAGGGGATGAGGACATGCAAGTGTGTGTGTGTGTGTGTGTGTGTGTGTGTGTGTGTGTGTGCGTGTGTGTAAGATACATGGCTATTTTGAAAAATGCATTGAAGAAAAAGAAAGACAATGAGCACAAAAGTTCGAATGCAAAAAAGTCCAATGGTTTGTATTGAATGATCATATGATAAAATGAACATAAATAAGACCCTTGACAAATGGACCGTAGTGCCCCCGGCCAGGCACATGGCTTAAAAGTCATTGTTTAATATTATAGACAAAATGTTCTTGAATTAATAGAAAGCAATAAACAAGTAATTACTCCTCAACGAAGGAGATGGAAACAAAGCCCTTTGCGTGCCAATTGTTGAGCTTTGTTGTAGTAGGGTATACCCATTCTTCAAATGCATATTCATCATCAGAATCACCCACAACGTTAACTTCATGACTTCCAATACGGAGAGGGGGCTTCCCTGCACGAGCGTGCCTCACTTACTTCTGGGCCTTGATAGTGAAACCCAAACCACATTTGTCTGCTTTGAATGGGATCTCGGGGAGTTTCCCCCAAGTATCACAACTTCCTTCTTCGACTGCAGCACGAGCATCTTTAAATGAAACCATCTTTGGCATGACCTTAACAGCTTTGGACACATCAGAGGAAAATTTGGCAGTAGCAACCAATGGTGGCACAACTTCAAAAACCTGACATGGGGTTTCTATAAATTCGCCATCCATCTCCACATATTTGAAAGAGTTGAGGTGGCTTACCATGAACTCCTCCTCACCACAGACAGTGACAATCCTTCCTTTAACTGGGTATTTAAACTTTTTATGAAGGGTTGACGTTACCTCCCCTGCTCCATGAATCTAATGTATACCCAAAAGACAGGAGTAGGTAGGACAAATATCCATGATGTAGAAACTAGAGTTGAAAATCTGTGATTCCACTTTGATCGGTAGATCTACCTATCCATGAACTATCCTTTTGGACCCATCGAAATCCCTCACAATAATATCACTTGGTTTCAAAACTAGTCCTTCACAGTCTAAACGGTCCAAAGCCCCCTTGGGTAGCACGTTTAAAGAAGAGCCAGTGTCAACCAAAACATGTGCTAGGGTAGCCCCTTACATTCAACAGAAACATGTAGAGCTTTGTTATGGTTCTTTCCTAGTGGCGTTAGATCAGCATCTGAGAACCCCAAACCATTGTTGGCCGTCAATCTTGCCACACAATTTTCAAACTAGCCTGTCGTGGTCTCATGAGGGACATAAGCCTTCTTCAAGAATTTGATTAATGCCCGAGCATGAGCATCGGAACAGAGTAGCAAAGATAACATAGAAATCTTGGAAGGGGTTTGCCCTAACTGCTCCACTATCTTGAAATCACTCCTTTTTATAATCTTCAAGATCTCATCCATTTCTCGAGCAGAGGGTTCCTCAGCAGCAGTGTCTTTTGCGGGTATTTTTGTCTCAGCAGGCTCAACTAGTTTCTCCTTTCCCCTTGAGTTAGAACTAGGCTTAGCAGTGGTGATGTGGACAAATGCCTTTGTAACAGTTGGTGGTGAGATGTTGGGTGAAAAGATTCTCCTAGTTCTGGTTACCTTACTAGATCCAGTAATGTAACCAATGTCATCAGCTTTGCTTTCTTCAATCCAAGTGTCTTGCTTTATTCCATGGTAAAACACCTCAGCGCCATAGTTCCATGACACTGCTTTGTTGGAAGAGTACGGAATTGGCCCAGGGGCGATAACTATCAGAGGAGCAACAGTCGGTTCATTTGAAATCCTGATAGGACCCTTGGAGGAGATCCTAAAAGGCTTTTTTGAGATCGTTATGATGGATAGGTCTTCAAACTTATTGGTCAAACTTTTGGAGGACAGAGTCTTCTTAAATAGGATCTCATGGCTATTCATCAGGCGTTTAATGCCTTCCTTCAGCCCTTTGCATCCATTGAGTTGTGTGGCACGGCAATCACAATCTTTCAAACAACCAGGGAAAATCCTGGCTTTCAACAGATTCTTTTTTATAATGTTTAACGGAGTAGTTAAGTCTTAGACGGAGGAAACAAACATGGTGTCTTCAACAGCATTGACACCCTTTCCATGATTTGGCATAGGCGTAGTGATTACATTCGGAGTTGGAGGAGGATCAAATTCAATGGTCTTGTTGTCTATTAAGTCTTGAATTTTATTCTTCAGTTCCCAGCATTGTCTTCCCAGTGAAGGGTTTCTTTACGGGATTGGAGGTGGAAGCAGATGCTATGGGAATCTTCCCGCTTTTGATACCGCTTTCAATCCTTTCACCGGTTAAGATCAGCTCGGTGAAACCGGATGAAGAACAACCAACCAATAAATTGAAAAATGGACCAGATAAAGTGCCCATAAACATATCAATGTATTCCCTATTAGTTAGCGGTGGTTGGACCCTACTGGAAAGATCCCTCCACTTTTGGGTGTACTCTTTGAACCCTTCATTCTTCCCCATTGTCATGTCTTGCAGTTAAACTCTTGTCGGTGCCAAGTCGGTATTGTACTGGTATTGGTGATAGAAAGCGGTGGCCATATCTTCCCATGTATGGATATGGGAACCCTCCAACTGGTAAAACCACTCTAGTTGAGTCACAGCCAAGCATTCTTGAAAGAAGTGAACCCATAGCTTCTTGTTAGCGGTGTGCAGTTGTATTTTGCGCACATAAGATTTCAGGTGAAGCTCTAGGCAGGAAACCCCGTCGTATTTGACGAAGACCGGTATCTTGAATTTGTGGGGAATGACAACCCCAAATATTAGACCCAAATCGTCAAAATCCAAACCAGGGATGGCTTGAATCTCAACGGCCTTTAGTTTGTCCTCTAGCTGCTTGTACTTAACATCGGCAGGAGGATACTGCTCGTCAAAGTAATCTTCATCATCGAACGCTTGATCATTAATACATCCATCCTGGGTACTCATAGCTTCTCCAATTTGATTTCCGTCTTCCTCAGGCGAGTCTTCCACTACCGGTATCTTTCGGATCGGCTCTTTGAATCTTCTACCCATGTTGACTAGGGTTTTCCTCTTTGGTTTCTTTTTGGATGCCAGCAACGTCATCAACTCTTGTTGCCCCTTGGCCAGGGTCAGCAGAGTCTCTTGAAACTGGGAGTTTTGTGCTTGTAGGTCTTTCACTGTTTTCTCGATATCCATCTTACTGAAATAAACAGCAGAAAGATAAGGAAATCATCCATGGAAAACTTGTTATGTTATGATGCATGGAAGACGTGTATGCAAATGATTTCAAGGATTTATGATATTTAAATTTGTATAGACAAAGAATGAACAAACGTCAAATTTCATTAATTAGTTCAAAATGATTACAACATGCCTCTTGGGCTTACAAAATAAATCTCTAAGATAAAAAGGTCGAACGCATCCTCTTTGACACAAGGTAGGCGTTCAAGCTTCGTTCTTCATGTAGTTGCTTTGTAAGCTCCAAAACCCTTTTCTCACTTGCATAGCACTGAGCTTCGAAAGTGTCTCGTTCTTCCTTTAGCTGAATCCAACCCTTTTGCAAGTCTTCAAGAGAAGTAGGCATGTTGGGATGGAGGATAGTATACGGGACATCTTCTTCAGCCACAGGCTCCACGATAACTGGCAAGATGGAGGGGTAAGGCATCATGAGCTTCTGAGCACGAGCTCGTACCCACCTAAGGTAAGGTTCAAAGGGAATAGAATTCTTACATCCTAGTGTCCCACTATCTGCTTTAATCACCATCATCCAAGCTCTCGCAAACCTCTGACGGTAGCCTTGATCGTTGCTCTCAAAGTCAAATACCACTCTTTGGATGAGCATGTCATGAGGACCATATCTTCGGGCGTAACCAAATTGTTGCAAGGATAAGCAAGGGTTGTAAGTGATACCTCCCATAATGCCAAGCAGAGGGACATTAGGGAATTCCCTACAATGGTCAATGATAGAAGTAACTACCAAGGATCTCGAACACCAATAGATATCAGAGTGGGTGAGGGACATCATCCTTTGAGACCAATTCAATCTTTACTCGTTCTTCAATGCTGATCGAGGTAAGTGAAAAGTGAACCACTTGGCAAGTCGGAGAATACAACACAAGAGAGTACCTCTTTTCTTCATGGTACGGGTATGGAAAAAATGTAAAATGTCTCCCAGCAAGGTAGGTATAGGATTACGAGATAGAAATACTATGATGGAATTCACATCTATGAATTGGTCCGAGTTGGGAAATAGAACCAAACCATATATGAGAAGGGCTAGGACATCCCCAAAGGCTTGAAATCTAAATCTTCCTAAAATGAATGAGCCCTCTCCAACAAGAACTTGGCTAGGAACCCTTGAACTCCGCTTCTTGTCTCCCAATTTTCTATAATGTCGGATCTCTTCAGATGCAGGGCTTCGGAAATGACTTCAGGTTTTGGAATCCCTTCTAAACCGGTGAACGGTGCTTGATCAAGCACGGGCACTCCTAATAGCAAAGAGAATTCTTCTAGTGTTGGAACTAACTGATAGTCAGGGAAAGTGAAGCAATGATGCATGGGATCAAAGAATTGGAAGAGCACGCACATCATCTCTTCTTGGAAATTGGAGATAGCCAAACTGAGGAGTCGACCATACTTCTTGGTGAAAAGAGAGTCTTTAGTTACCCTTGACGCTAACTCTTGGAGTTGAGGGTGTGCTTTCACAAAGTTGATTCTAATGGTATTTCTTCGGACAGAGTTCATGGCCTACAAAATAAAAACAAAGATAAGTTCCTAAATCCTTGAGATGGTTAGTGAGAATATGTATGATGTTATGATGTTTATGATGTTACGTACAAGTAAGCATATACACACAAGGCAAACAAGTACTTAGGTTTAGGCTTGCATGGAGTTTGTAGGTAAGTACCCTCTTGAAGTTTTAGTTGGCTCAAACTTGTCCTAGTAATAGTAACAGGGTTCTAAAGGATCTCAATATCACTGATCTTTCTTTTAGGCATTGTCTCAGCATAATCAATCTTTTCTTGTGGTCGAGATATCCTAAAAGTCCAATCTCAATGAGTGTAGTATCGAGTATCAACCAATTTTCAGCTTTCCACTAAAACCGGTTATCTCAGTACGTCCTAATGGCCAAGTTGTTCAATTAAGGTTCTAAGGTCAGTTAGTGCTTCATGACGCCACTCAGCGGCCCCATATTCTCCTCGATTCAACACAAGGGATACCGGTACCCACAAATATGTCACACTAACATAGCCATTGTTTCAACCATATTGGTCTACACCGTACAGTTTCCACAATCTATTGCTACTTACCTAAAAAGGTGTCCCAGATCCGGGTAAAGGATCAAAGCAAGCCTAAACAAGGAACCATAATGTAAAGCAAACAAGTCAAACAATGAAATCAAATAAAGGTGATCTAGCCCTAAGGTAACCCCACTTTTAAGTAATCTCCCCAGCAAATTCACCAGTTTTATGACGCGGTGGGAGAACTGACTTGGGATGTTTTGCGTTTGATTGCAATGTTGCGGTTAGAAAGAGTCACCACCGACTTTTCTTTTATCCAAAAGGAAAGGCTGAAAAGAACAGGAAAGACCTTTGAGATTATTTCTTGAGTTCGAGGGTAGATTATGAAAAGGGAAGATATTAGCACCCTTTTCATCCATAGTTATCTATGGGCTCTTAGTTGTTTGCTAGATCACTTGCTTTGTTTGAAAATGTGCTTTGTGGTGGTTTTTAAAAGTATTTTGAAAGGCGCCTTCGTTTAGGCAAACTTTATAATGGTTCTCGATTTGTAAGAACGTATGCAAAGTGTTGGACTTTTGAAAATATTTCATGTTTTGAAAGTGTTTGGTGTGTGTTTGTTTTGAAAGTGAGCAAGCAACCAAGAACATTTCTACCTACTCAAAAGTCTTTGTTCATTTCTCTTCTTTCCTTTGATATTGCTATCTTACCATTGATTGGTAAGAAGCCTTATATTTGGATGTAAAGGGACGGGCATGGGTCATCGTATAGTCATGATAACAATGTTGTGAGATATCTTAACATTTCTCTTTGAGGGACTAAGATCATTTGAAAGGCAACATTTAAAGCGTCATCGAGGGACTATGATCTTGTATGTTTGATTGCTTTGTTAAGATGTCTCACGTGCATAACATGACCATTTTTTAGGCAACAGGTGGAGTTAACCCTAGGGGTGCATGTGTGAATAGTGTGTTTGATTTTCATGCATTTAGTCTTTGATTATGGGTTATCTACTTGTTGTTTTCATCTTCCCATACAAATCCTACTTTACAAGCATTTATATGAAAGCGATAAATTGAGGAAAGTAAATATTATACGCTATTACAATCATTAGGGGGATGGGGGTGTACAAATTTACAAATGGTGATTGCAAGAAATTAAAGTCCTAATTATCTATTACAACCATATTGAAATAATGTATAAGAAATGTAAAATGGATTTGTTTTGTTTTTGTTAAGAGAAGAAATAAATTTGCTTAAGGAAATATTTTAGTCTTTTTTTTAAAAAGAAATAAAGCAAAGTGTATGAATATAAAATTATTTTTGGTGTTTTTAATTAATGAAAATAAAATGATGATAAAAATAATAAGAGGAAAAGAGGTCAGAATCAGCGCATTGCTGAAATGAGAAGTTCTGACTCTGGTGTGCTGCAAGTCAGAAGAAAAATGTTAGTAGATAGGGGGAAGATCAGAAGTTTTGAGTCTGGGCACACTGAAGTTCTGTGGTTGCTGGGAACAAAGGAAAGCCTAGAAGTTCTGATTGCTGAGGGAATCTAGAAATTCTAATGTCACTGGCAGGTCAGAAGTTTTGTTCGTTTGAGAGAGCCTAGAAATTCTAATGTGACTGGAGACCTAGAAGTTTCGATTATTGAGAGTGTGGAAGTTTTGATGTAGCTGGAAACCTAGAAGTTCTAGTGTCATTGGCAAGCTATAATTTCTAATAATGGGTATGTGATGTGTCAATGCTGCTGGATGGGAATGTCTAGAAGTTCTGGTCTAGGAATATTGTCTGACTGATAAATGGGTGAAAATGTCAATAAATAAACCTAAAAAGATACTTCTGGGGCTAGAACCCATGACTTTTAGCACTAATGTCTTATGCGCGCGCTTACTACCACTGGGGTGGTTGTACATCTGGTATTAGATGCAGAAGCATAAACATATATTACGAAGTAAGTTTTAATGATGAACTTCATCTCCTTCTCCATGCTAGTCAGAGCATCTGCAGCTTAGCCATTTCTCAATAAAACAGAAAATGCACACATAGCAGTTATGGCAGGATTCATCATGGTTTCAAAAATATAAAGTATCAGAACTGTAAATCAGAATCAAACATGGATTATGATAATTCTAATTCTGGATCCTAATTTCCTCAAGAAATTCTGAACTGAAACTTTCTCTACTTAGGCAAAAATACATGAAATCTGTGAATATGTACAGAATCAGAGTCGGGATGTCTACATTGTATTTTTGAACATGCAATCCTATCAATGCCTAAGCAATGAGATACAGATCAGAAGAAACTTACCTTGTTTCTGGAGATTGTTCTGAATTAGAGTCTAGTTCGGGCTGCTGTGATGTTCTGGTCAGCTTTCTCACGTGCTTAGAAGGCTGAAACAATCTTTAACTTGAGCTAATGAATGGCTGGAAAATTCTGGAACAACCAAGAATCAAAGTTCTGATTTTTGAAATAGAAGTTGGTGGAGATGGAATTGCAGTCTGTAAACAGAAGTTGGGATTGTTTCTAATTTGGCTAAGAGATGTGCAATAAAATTAGAGTTTGGGCGTGAAAAGAAACAAAAGCTTAGCAGGTTTTTTGTGTTTATGTTTTTAGTTTCCAGTTCTTTGAAATTTCAGCAAGGTTTCAAGGCTAATTTCAGAATTATCAATCCATTTACAGTTGTAATTGAAGTTTAATTTATAGGCAAGGATTTAGTAGCTTGGAGAAGTCAAAAGTACAGCCATCATACATTAGGCGCTGACTTGTTCTTGAAGCAAGTTCAAACAAGTATGGTTTAAGTCACAAAGTAAGGTGGTTAGTAGCTTTTAGCCGTGCCTAAGCTGGATTTGTAAGCATGAATTAAGGAAAAGTACCCTCGGAAGCAAAAGCAAAGCATGGGCCCAGCATAAACCTTGTACAAAAGTCTGCTTTTCAAGGACAACAAAGGTACTTTTATGCCACGCGTGGGGAAATCCTTTAGATAAAGACTAAAAAGTGGGTGTGATCATTAAATGATGATGAGATTTATCAAACCAAAAATCCTGCAATATGAGATTATGTATTATAGCTTACTCTGGATCAGAAGTTCAGCATCAACGTAACTTAGAACAAACATCCAACTTCTGATCTTCGAATCTCCATGTTCCAGCATGTTCTGAAGGAGTTCTCAGACTTTTCAAAAAGCTTGTAACACGTTTTAAATACCCTCTTTGAATTACTTTTGAAAACTCTTGTTGAACCTTCGTGAAAACTGGTCCAGAAGTTGTAACCAAATTCTGTCTTGGAAATGCCCAGAATTTACTGAATGCTTCGTGCTTTCAAAGATTTATAACTTGAAATCCCAGCATTTCTAGGAGAAGTTCTGTTCTGCAATGTTATAGATCTCATTGAGATCTACAACTCTTGTAATAGAAGTTCTTCCTGAATCAACTTGGATCATGATGAAAATCTGGCCAGAAGTTCTGAACTTATCATCTTTCCTAAACACTTAGAAAAATTTCTAAATATTTAGAATTTTGAATTTTGACTTTCATGATGAAACAAACTTCATATTTTAACATATCTTGAATAAATATGATTCTTGAAACTTGATTTTGATCCAAAATTCAAAGTTTGACTTTTCAGTATGCAATTAACCATTTTGCCCTTATGCCAATTCCAAACCTAAATTGGTGTATCAGTGCTGCAAACTTGATGTCATGGAAGATCTTGTGAGAAAATTCTTGAGAAATGAGAGGGAAAATTTTGGGGTACAACAACGTCAATAGGGATAGGGAGACTACGTGCCCCTCGACATGCACAACAACCAAGACAGAATAACAACTAATTTGCACTCCTCGATACAGCCTGCAACTTCGTGCAACTTGACAATAATATTGTGCTCTTTAGCATGACTTGCAGCCTAATGTCGCTCGACATCCAACACATATATTCCCCGACACACCTTGCAGCCTACATGCTGCTCGGCACCTAACACCATCATCATCCTCCTCGACCACTCATTTCGGCCAACAACATGGAACAATACGACGTCATAACGACCACATTAATAGAACCCATAATTTCTGGCCAACCACTCAAAATACCACAACAACAGGGGAAACTATATTTCCTATCAACAAATTCATTAATTGTATAAGACAGTTACACAGAACCTTTCTAAAACGACCACAACAACAATTTACTAATTTCCTTCCAATCGCTCGGAAGATACAGCAACCTAATGACCACATCAATAGGTAATAATCTACACTAACCTATTCATTTATTATACATGGCAATTATACAAACAACTTAAAATGCCCATAACACGACTAATGGCCAACTTCAATAACAGGTTCACTAACCATGCAAGACGGTCATACGGTAACTCCCTAAACGTCCACAACATAGAAAACGAGCAACTTCACTAATAGATCCAGAAACATTAACGCATAACAATCATACAAGCGACTAATTCCCATATTTTACACATCATAAATCCCATTATAAGGTCAGAACCCCACCCTTACCTGGATTGAAGGTCACTCTACCAAAAACTTCCAGCCGACAGCCTTGCCTTGCTCGACACCGTGCAACTTTGCTCGACAACGGTGCAACCTTGCTCTTCTTCTGTGCAGCTTCACACGGTCACACATAAGACTTCTTATTCTACCAAATAACCAAACCCTTATGTCGGCTTAACCTTATACCATTAATTCTATTGCGCTTAACTTTCACACCCCGACTTTACTACTTCCAACCAATAACATAAGTCCAACATAATTATTCCAATAATTCGAACATTATTATTATTATTAATCAACTAATTAATTAATTAATAATAATCTAACAACTTATACCAACAACTCTCAACATCTCACAACTTTTCAACAAATAATCCAAAAATAATTTAATTAAATAATTAATTAAACTAGACATGCATTACAACTCTCCCCCACTTAGAATATTTCCTTCCTCGAAAATTTACCTTGTTCAAACAACTCAGGATAGGAGTCCCGCATCTTTCTTTCTGTTGTACCCCAAAATTTTCTCTCTCATTTATCAAGAATTTGCTCACAAGATCTCCTTTGGCTCAAGACTGCACTAGGGCTGATCAGCTCAAGACACCTCCTTAAACACTGATGACCAAAATTAGGCTTTGAGATTGCACAAGGATATTTAAAATTCCAATGCCCCATATGAATTTCATGGATCATTATGGACCCTCAAGATTACTCATGTCAAGTTTCAAGCTTTGGATCACACTTTTGCTCAGTCAATTGAGCAGTTGACCTAAAAATCAACTGTATTGGAGGAAAAGTCAACTATGGCCAATTTATAGTAAAACTTCTTAATTTTTTATCCACATCAACATTTTAAACTCACATTTATCATTTGATAAAGTTTGGATCATAATTCCTCAAGAAATTTGATCAAATCTTCAAAAGGGAAAAATGGTCAAAATTAGGGTTTTAATTAGGAAAGGGCAATTTCTTATTTTTGACCTAGAAAATGATCAATTGGTTTAAGGCATGATCTCAAGATTCCAATTGCATCATTTTTCCCTATTGACATGGCTCAAGACATTGCTCAAGTCCAATGGATTGACAGATGAATCTTCAGTTAATTGATCAAAAGTCAATTGTATAATGAAAAGTCAAACTTTGATTTTTTGGTCAAAATCAAATGTCAAAGATTACAATTCATCAAAGCATGTCAAAATATGAAACTTATTCATCAAGAAATCAAAAATTCAATATTTCATTTTGAAAAGTTAAAATTTCTAAACTTAGAAATTTTTCAAAGTGTTGGAAATTTCTTATTTTTTCACAACTTTGAACAAACTTTTCACCATGATGCAAGATGATTCAAAAGAAACTTTCAACATGAAAGTTGTAGATCTCCATGAAATCTACAAAATTACTTTACACAACTCCTTCCAAAAGTTCTTGGATCTCAAGTTATAATTTTAAGAACACATGGTCATGAAACATAACACTTAGTGAAATTTTGACCTAATTTGGTCAGGATTTTGACCTAACTTCATGGCACTTTTTCATATAGTTCCAAGGGGAATTTTCAAAAGTGATTCAAGAGGTGTTGTAGATAACATTACAAGCTTTCCAAAATGTCCAAGAACTCCTTGAGATCATTTTTGAGTAGGGAGAATCGAAGAGATGAAGTTAGGGTTTTCACACTTGAATTACAAGTCATTTTGTGATGAACAAGATTCAAAATTCAAACTTATGCTGCATAACCTCTACTTTGCATGCCTCAAACTTGTTAGGCACTCCATAATTAATTTCTTGCATAGCTGTTAGAGGTCTCAATTCAAGCATTCAATGTAAGGCCATGCTTTATATCCATTTTGGGAAGAAAGTGCACAATGCCATTTTGATAAAGTAGCTTTTTGCATAAAACTTGTTCTTGAGCCTTGCACTTGTTCTTTTCTGATCATACATGTCTTATAACTCAAGAGAAACTTGTTTAGACACTTACAATCACCCAGCCCATGCTTGTACTACACATTGAAACTTGTTTTACCACTTTTCTTCAAAATCAAGTAACCTAGCAATTAGCTTGTAACTTGTACTTCTGACTATCCAAAGCACTCAAGACCTTTTGCTTATACATACACAGGTTATTTTCCACAAATCCCATGCATGCTCAAGCCCTGAAAACACCAAGAACATAGAATCACCAAAAACACCTCAAAACTTGCCATTTCTGAGTTTTGAATCCAATCTCCAAATCTACTCAAGTGTTTCTTGGCCTTTTACTTTCAAAAGCTTCTAAATAACATACACAAACAATTCCAGCACCTGTAACACCACTGTAACACCTCCATCATAATCCACCATTTTCAAAAATAGCACCTTGCACCTTGACATCTCCAGAACTCCTCAGGCACTTTCAGCTCCAGCTAAGCATCACATTAGCTTCCAGGAAACTTGAGGAAGCTAATCCAATTGTTGGAACTCACTAAAAGATACTCAAACTCCAAACACGATACCCTCTTGCAAGGTAAGTTTTCTGACTTTTGAACTCTTCATACAAGCATCATTAATGGTTTATTTATGAATGAAAAATGTAGATAGCATTGCCCTAAAGCTAACCATGTCCATAGTTTTCATTTATATTGCTTGAGCTTAGAGAATTTCAGGATTGAAGTTTCTGAAATTTTTAGGGTTCAGATTAGGGCCAGTAAAATTCATGCTTGTCTTTGATCTATAATTTTATTGCTTTGCATTTCTGAAATCGTGAGGAAATTTGCTACAAGATTCATGTTTATATTTTTGCAAATGGGTGAGAGATGAAAAAGATGTAGGTACTCTGGTTGGGCGTGAGATTGAAGATGAAGTTCAGACCATGGACTTGTTTACTATCATATATTTATGGTTTGATTTATAGAAATGGATGTATAGTCACCCTAGTGGTAGAAGCGCGCACCTGTGACTATAGGGACCTGGGTTCAAGCCCCAGTGGTACCCTTTTGGATTTTTTCATATTTTTCACATTCTGACTTTTTTTTGGCAATGTTGGGCCTCATCCTTGGGCCTTATGTTTTTTTTTCCACTTCTAACCCCTGTTGGCTATTTACACCCTGGCCCATTTTATTTTCTTTTTTCTCAATTTTTATTTATTTGTTTTCTTAAATATTTTATATAATACTAAAAAATCAGAAAAAAATATAAAAAAACATTAGATTTATATTTTGACATAGTTTATTTATTTTTTACACAAAAAAATTATTTTATTTAATCATTACTTTATTTATTTTACTAATAGGTTTGTAAATTTAATTAAAAAACTAGGGTTTTAGTTATTTTCTTTTACATAATTTAAATATTTTATTTTAAAATGTAAAAAGACCAAAAATATTTTATAATACTATAAATTATTTTTAAGACAAAAATACCAAAAATATTCTTCTTATAAACTTAATTTCTTTTTTTAATCAATTAATAGATTAGGGTTTTTATTTAAAATTATTTTCCTAGTAAATTTAGGTTTTACTTTTTACTAATTTAATTAATTATTTTTCTTTTAGTTAATTAGGTTAAAACAAAATCCCTTTTCCCTAAAAAAATCCAAATAAACATCTATTTACTTTACATTTACATTCTTGTATATTTATTCATTTTGTACATTATTTATTCAATTTTTGTACAAATTCAATATGGTTGTAATAGATAATTAGGCTTATTTTCTTGCAATCCCCATTCATAATTTGTACACCCCCCTCCCACAAGTATTGTAATAACGTAGTAATTTTAAATTCTGCAATTTATCGCTTTACATACAAATGCTAGTAATTAGGGTTTGTATGGGAAGACTAAAACCAATCAATTAGAAAACCCTAATCAAAGAAAAAACCAAGAATGAAAAACAATACACTTGCACACAAGCACCCCTAGGGTAAAATCCACTTGGTTGCCTTACAAAATGAACATATTACGCATGTGAGGTATCTTAGCAAAAACAAGCAAAATACAAGATCATAGTCCCTCGATGACGCTACCTAAGTTGCCTTTCAAAATGACCTTAGTCCGTCCCGTTTATATCCAAAGATAGGGTTACTTATCAAATCAATTATAAGATAACAATGTCAAAGGAAAAAGGAAATGAAGATGAAAGACTTTTTGAGTAGGTAGAATGCTCCGAATTACTTGCTCTATTTCAAAATAAAACATCCTTTCTATTTTAAAACAAACACCTACACTTTCAAAACATCTTACAAACTTGAAAACATTTTCAAAAGATCAACATCTTTGTATACATTCTTACGAACGAGAATTATTACAAAGTTTGCCTAAATAATGGCCTCTTTACAAAATACTTTCAAAAACTACACGAAGCACAATTTCAAACAAAAGCAAGTGATCTAGCAAGTAACTAAGATCCCATGGAAAACCATGGATGAAAAGGGTGCTAATACCTTCACTTTTCATAATCTACCCCCCCCCCCCCCGAACTCAAGAAATAATCTCAAAGGTCTTTCCTGTGCTTTTTCACCTTTCCATTTGGATAAAAGAAAAGTCGGTGGCGACTCTTGCTAACCGCAACATTTGCGATAAAATGCAAAACAACCAAGTCAGTTCTCCCACCGTATCACAGAACTGGCGACTCTGCTGGGGAGAATACTAAAAGTGGGGTTACCTTAGGGTTAGATCACATTTAATTGCTTTCTTTGTTTGACTTGTTTGCTTTATATTATGGTTCTTTGTTTGGGTTTGAATCCTCTACTCGGATTTGGGATACCTTATAGGTAAGTAGCAATATGTTGTGGAAACTGTGCGGGGTATACCTACATGGTCTAAGCAATAGCTACTTTAGTGCGACATATTTGTGGGTACCGGTAGCCCTTGAGTTAATCAAGGAGAATACGGGGCCGCTGAGTGATGTCATAAAGCACTAAAGAACTTTTAGAACCTTTACTTGACCAACTTAGCCATTAGGACGCAGTGAGATGATCGACTTTGGTGCAGTCCGAAGTTGGTAGATACTCGATACTACACTCTTTGAGGTTTGGTTTTTTGGGATATTTAGGTCGCCATTTAAGAGGCTTGCGCTGAAACAATGCCCAAAGAAACAAATCAGTGATATTGAGCTCCTTAGAACCCGGTTACTATTATTAGGACAGGTTTGAGCCAACTAAACTTCAAGAGGGTACTTACCTATGAGACTCCATGCAAGCCTAAACCTAAGGACTTGTTTTCTTTGTTTGTGTATATTTACTTGTACATAACATCATGAACATCATAACATCATACTCATATTCACTAACTATTTCAAGGATATTGGGATTTATCTTTGTTCTATTTTGTAGGACATGGTTTCTATTCGCAGGAAAACTGTTCAAGTCAATCTTGTAAGGATCCCTCCACAACTTAAAGAGATAGCTTCAAGGATTTCTGAAAATTCTCAATTCACTGAAAGACATGGTCGTCTCCTAAACTTGGTCACCTCTAACATTGATGAAGACATGATGAAGGTGCTCTTCCAGTTTTTTGATCCTTTACACCATTGCTTCACATTTCTCGATTATCAACTTGTGCCAACTTTGGAAGAATTCTCCCAACTCTTGAGGATTCCCATTCTCAATCAACTACCTTTCAACGGTACGGAAATAGATCCAAAGCTAGAAGAGATTGTTCAAGCTCTACGTTTACAACCATTTGATATCACAACCAATTGGGAAACAAGGAGTGGTGTCAAGGGTTTCCTAGCAAAGTTCTTGTTTGAGAAATCCCAAAACTGTTGGAACTCTTTGGATTTGCAAACTTTTGAAGAAATTGTAGCTCTCCTCATATATGGGATGGTTTTGTTTCCAAATCCTGACCAACTCATAAATGTGAACACCGTTAAAATCTTTACATCCCGCAACCCGGTGCCTACTTTGCTAGGGGACATCCTACATTCCTTTCACACTCGCACTATGAGGAAAAGAGGTATCCGTATATGTTGTACTCCTCTTTTGGCAAGATGGTTTATTTCGCATCTTCCCCAATCTGTATTGAAGAACGAGCAAGGTTCAAGGTGGTCACAAAGGTTGATGACACTCAAACATTCAGACGTTCATTGGTGTTCTCGATCCTTAGAGAATGTTACTATTGTCGACCGTTGTGGAGAATTCCCTAATGTCCCTTTACTTGGCATTAGGGGAGGTATCACCTACAACCCCTGCTTAGCCTTAAGACAATTTGGTTACGCCCGAAGGGATGGCCCACATGAGATGCTTATTCAAGGTTTAGTATTTGACTACGAGAACAACGATCAAGGTCATCGCCAGAGATTTATCCGAGCTTAGAGGATGTTCAACAAGGTAGATAGCAAGACATTGGGGCACAATAATTCCATCCCTCTTGAGCCTTACCTCAAATGGGTATGAGCTTGTGCTCAGAGTCTTATGATGCCTTATCCCTCCATTCTCCCGGTAATCATTGAACCTGTTATAGAAGGATATGTCCCACCTCTCTTGAAGACTTACAAAGATATTACATACAACTCAAGGGGGAGCGAGACATTTTCGAAGCCCAATTCTACGCTAGCGAGAAGAAGGTTTTGGAACTCACTAAGAAACTTCATGAGGAGCGGAACCCGAATGCCTACATCACACCAAAGAGGATGCGTACAACCTTTTTATCTTAGAGTTTTTGTATTGTTTTGCCCAAAGAGGCATTGATGTACTCAAGCTTTAATTTATTAATATAACGTGTGTTTCCTTTTTGTCTAAAAAAAATTTGAATCCTTAAAACCCTTGAAATCATTGCATATGCATTTACCATTCATCATAACATAAGCAGGTTTCTTGCAACAAGTCTCCTCATCTTTCTACTGTTTATTTCAGTAAGATGGATCTCGAGCAAATGGTGAAAGACCTCCAAGCACAAAATGCTCAATTTCAACAGATGTTCTTAACTCTAGCCAAAGGACAAGAAGAGTTGAAGGCCTTGTTGGTTGAAGAGAAAAAGAAGAAAACAAAGAAAATAACCTAAGTTCTAAATATGGGAAGAAGATTCCAAGGTCAAGCAAGAAGGACCCTAGACTTTACAACGTCATCTGGTGAGAACGAAAATCAAGATGGGAAAGGCAAGGAAGCAGTTGCCCATCCAGATTCGGAGGAGGAAGAGGAAGAAGAAGATTATTCTGAAGAACAATATCCTCCAGCCGACGACAAGTATAAGCATCTGGAAGAACGGTTAAGTGCAATGGAAATTCAAAAAGTGCCTGGATTGGACTTTGAGGAATTGGGTTTAGTATCTGGGATTGTCATTCCTCCAAAATTCAAGGCACCGGTGTTCACCAAGTACGACGAAGTTTCATGTCCCAAAATGCACCTCCGGTCCTATGTGAGGAAAATACAGCCTCATACTGCTGACAAGGATTTATGGGTACACTTCTTTCAAGACAGCCTGTCCGGAACTCAACTTGATTGGTTTTATCAGCTAGAAAGAGCCAATGTTCATAATTGGGAGATCTTGTCGCTGCCTTTTACAAACAATACCAATATAATGCAGACCTTGCTCCCACTCGTGCTCAACTCCAGAGTATGACCATGGTTTCAAGTGAAGGCTTCAAAGACTACACGCAAAAATGGAGGGACTTAGCAGGAAGAGTCCAGCCTCCCTTATCTGAAAGAGAGTTAGTAGACATGTTTTTGGGCACTTTGTCTGGTCCTTTCTTTAATCACTTGATTGGGAGTTCCTCGGCAGGTTTTACCGAACTGATATTGACCGAAGAAAGAGTGGAAGCCAGGATAAAGAATGGGAAGATTCAAAAAGAAGCATCCTCTGCTGCTGTAAGGAAACCATTCATTAGAAAAAAAGAAGTTGTTGCTGTATATCCTCAGAGAAATCAAGATAGGGTTGAACACCGCCCAATGGTGGGGGTTGTCATAATTCCTAAACTCGCACCTGCTCAGCAAAGAAGCAACCAGCCAAGAACGGAAAGACCAGTCAGACAGTTCACCTGAATTAATATGACATTATCTCAAGTATTACCGCATTTGTTAAGATCCAATCTAGTGACTTTGAAATAAGCTCCAAAGAATCCTAACACAACCTCTCCTCATTATCATCCTAATGCTCGTTGTGCATACCATTCTGAGAGTCCTGACCATGACACTAACAACTGTTGGGCTCTGAAAAACAAAGTACAAGACCTTCTTGAAGACAAAGAAATTGAATTCGACGCGCTAGAAATTCCCAATGTTATCACTGCCCCTATGCCCAAGCACGACCGTGATGTCAACGATGTTGAGGAAGATATGTTTGTTACTTTGGTTGATGAACTTGTGACCTCACTCCTGACTATTAAAAAGAACTTGTTGAATACCAGTGTTTTCCCAGGCTGTGATGAAAGCTGTCATTTCTGTTTATCCTCACCAACCAACTGTCATTTGTTAAAAGCAGGCGTTCAATGCCTAATAGATGACAAGGATATTTTGTTCGAGAAGACTTCTATTCCAACTGTTTCTTATAATGATGTTTCCATAGTGACCATTTCTGACAATTCTTCCAAGGTCTCCACCAAAAGACCCGTTAGAATTACATTAATTCCTAAAGTAGCTCCGTTGATAATTACAATGCCTGGACCAATCCCATATTCATCAAACAAAACCGTCCCATGGTTTTGTGTAGGTGATGTCTACTATCACGGTATCAAGCAAGATTGGCCAGCTGCTGAAAATTCAAGTTCCGAGAAAGTTGACTCCGATATCAGTAATATCGCAGGGACTAGCAAGATAACCCGAAGTGGAAGGGTATTCTCTCCAGAAATTGCTCCTCTAAAATTTATTTCTGGACCTGTAATCATTCCCGTTGTTGTTGCTCCTCCAAAGGTTATTCCCAGTCCTGCAATCATCTCTGCTAATACTCCTGTTGACAAAACTGTTATGGTCCCTATTATCACCCCTACTGACATTCCTACTGCTGAGTCAACTGAGACTCGAGGCAAAGGTATTCTGGTTGAGCCTGTCCAGACGAAGGCACAATCAGTAGATATCCCTGAGTCTTCCCGAAAAGAGATGGAGGAAATTCTAAAGATTATAAAAAGAAGCGACTACAATGTAGTCGAACAACTGGGGCAAACTCCATCAAAAATTTCCATGCTAGCTTTATTTTTATGTTCTGAGGCTCATGCAAAGGCCTTGGTAAAATTCCTTAAAACTGCCCATGTACCCCAAGAAACATCTGTTGATCAGTTCCAAGACTGCGTAGCCAGCTTGACAGCAGATAATGGTTTAGGTTTTTCAGATGTTGATTTAACGCCAAGGGGGAGGAAGCTTAACGAGGCATTACATGTCTCAGTCGAATGTAGGGGCATGACTTTGGCTCATGTCTTGGTTGACACTGGTTCATCTCTGAATGTGTTACCTAAAAAGGATCTTGACAGGCTTGACTGTGAAGGATTGACCTTGAAACCTAGAAACATAGTATTGAGAGCCTTCGACGGCTCAAAAAGGATGGTGCATGGAGAAGTGGACATCCCCATAAAAGTTGGAACCCAAACATTTGATTCAACTTTTTATGTAATGGATATTTGCCCTTCATATTCCTGCTTATTAGGCAGACCGTGGATTCACAATGCTGGTGCCGTTACCTCTACGTTGCATCAAATGCTTAAATATCCAATTCAGGGGAAAATCATCATCGTTCATGGAGAAGAAGAGTATATGGCCAGTCATCTAAATTCCTTCAGATATGTGGAATTAGATGGGGAATTTATTGAAACTCCATTCCATCACTTTGAAGAAGTCCCGCAAATTGTGGCAGTAACCAAGGTTGTTTCTCAAGTCCCAAAGATTATGAGGACTCCGCTCAAGAAGTCCTCTCTAAAAGATGCCAAGTGTGATACGCTGAGAGAACTGACTTGGTTGTTTTGCATTTTATCGCAAATGTTGCAGTTAGCAAGAGTCGCCACCGACTTTTCTTTTATCCAAAAGGAAAGGTGAAAAAGCACAGGAAAGACCTTTGAGATTGTTTCTTGAGTTCGGGGGATAGATTATGAAAAGGGAAGGTATTAGCACCCTTTTCATCCATGGTTTTCCATGGGCTCTTAGTTACTTACTATATCATTTCCTTTTGTTTGAAATTGTGCTTTGTGTAGTTTTTTGAAAGTATTTTGAAAAGAGGCCACTCTTTAGGCAAACTTTGTAATGATTCTCGTTCGTAAGAATGTATACAAAGATGTTGATCTTTTGAAAATGTTTTCAAGTTTTCTAAGATGTTTTGAAAGTATAGGTGTTTGTTTTGAAAATATCAAGGATGTTTTGTTTTGAAATGGAGCAAGTAATTAGGAGCATTCTACCTACTCAAAAGTCTTTCATGTTCATTTCCTTTTCCTTTGACATTGTTATCTTACCATTGATTTGGTAAGTAACCCTATCTTTGGATGTAAACGGGACGGGCGTGGGTCATCGTATAACTATGATTAGCAATGTTGCAATATATCTTAGCATTCTCTTTTAGGGACTAAGGTCATTTGAAAGGCAACTTAGATAGCGTCATTGAGGGACTATGATCTTATATTTTGCTTGTTTTTGCTAAGATACCTCACATGCGTAATATGGCCATTTTGTAAGGCAACTAAGTGGATTTACCCTAGGGGTGCTTGTGTGCAAGTGTATTGTTTACATGTTTGATTTTGTCTTTGATTAGGGTTTTCTAATTGATTGGTTTTAGTCTTTCCATACAAACCCTAATTACTAGCATTTGTATATAAAGCGATAAATTGCAGAATTTAAAGTTACTA
The DNA here is from genome assembly GCA_948472305.1 of Vicia faba. NCBI lineage: Eukaryota > Viridiplantae > Streptophyta > Magnoliopsida > Fabales > Fabaceae > Vicia > Vicia faba. Next base: position 648,791,373 of record OX451740.1, read on the forward strand.
CGCTATTACAATACTTGTGGGAGGGGGAGTACAAATTATAAATGGGAATTGCAAGAAAATAAACCTAATTAATCTATTATAACCATATTGAATTTGTACAAGAATTGAAATAAATAATGTACAAAAAAGAATAAATATACAAAAATGTAAAATGTAAAGTGAATGGATATTTATTTGGATTTTTAGGGAAAAGGGATTTATGTTTTAACCTAATTAATTAAAAGAAAATAATTAATTAAAATAATAAAAAAGTAAACCTAAATTTACTAGGAAAAGAAACCCTAATCTATTAATTGATTAAAAGAAAATAAGTTTGTAAGAAGAATATTTTTGGTATTTTTGTCTTAAAAATAATTTATAGTATTATAAAATATTTTTTGGTCTTTTTAAATATTAAAATAATAAATTCAAATTGTGTAAAAGAAAATAATTAAAACCCTAGTTTTTTTAATTAAATTTACAAAAGAATAATTAGTAAAATAAATAAAGTATGATTAAATAAAATAATTTTTATGTGAGAAAAAATAAATAAACTATGTCAAAATATAAATCTACTATTTTTATATTTTTTATGATTTTTTAATATAAGAAAAAATATTTAAGAAAATAAATAAATAAATAAATAAGAAAAAGAAATAAAAATGGGTCACGGGCTGTGTAAGTGAAACAGGGGGTTGGAGGTAAGAAAAAAAATCATAAGACCCAAAGGGAGGCCAAGCGCCTACCAAAAAGAAAGTCAGAAATGCAAAAAAAATGTGAAAACCCCAAAAGGGTACCACTGGGGCTCGAACCCAGGTCCCTCAAGTCACAAGCGCACGCTTCTACCACTAGGGTGTCTATACATCTGTTTATATAATTAAAATAACAAATACATGATAGTAAACAAGTCCATGGCCTGAACTTCATGTTCAACCTCACGTCCAGCCAGAACCTCTGTAACTCATTCAAATCTCAACAAAAATGAAAACTCTAAACAGGAAACTTGTAGCAAATTTCCTCACGATTTCATAAATGCAAAGCAATAGAATTACAGATCAAAGATAAGCATGAATTTTAATGGCCCTAATCTGAACCCTAAAAATCTCATAAACTTCAATCTTAAAATTTTCTAAGCTCAAGCAAAATTAATGAAAACTATGGACATAGTTAGCTTTATGGCAATGATATCTACATTTTTCATTCACAAATAAATCATTGATGATGTCTGTATGAAGAGTTCCAAAATCAGAAAACTTACCTTGCAAGAGGGTATCAGTTTGGAGTTTGAGCAGCTTTCAATAAGTTCCAATGATTGGGTTAGCTTCCTCAAGTTCCTAGGAAGCTAATGGGATGCTTAGCTTGAGCTGGAAGTGCTTGGGGAGTCCTGGAGAAGTCCAAGTGCAAAGCTCTGTTTTTGAAAATTGAGGATGTTGTTAATGGTGTTACAGTCTTGTAACAAGGTGTGGGATGAGCTCTAAATGATGTTTAGAAACTTTAGGAACCAAAAGGCTTAAAAACGCACGAGGGAGATGTGAGTTTCAAACTTTTGGTCAGGTTAGGCAACAATGGAGGTATGTGATACAGTTCTGAGCTTTTGGTGTTTTTTAGGGGTCAAGCATGTGTGGGATTTGTGGAAAAATGCTTGTGTATGTATAAATAAAAGGTCTTGAGTGGTTTTGAAAGTCAGAAGTACAAGTTTTAAGCTAATTGCTAGTTACTTGATTTTCAAGAAAAATGAGAAAACAAGTTTCAATGTGAAGTACAAGCATGGTCTAGGTGATTGTAAGTGTCTAAACCATTTCTCTTGTGTTATGAGACATGTATGATCAGAAGAGAATAAGTGCAAGGCTCAAGAACAAGTTTTGTTCAAAAAGTCACTTTATCAAAATGGCAATGTGCACTTTCTTCCAAAAATGGATATAAAGCATGGTCTTGCATTGAATGCTTGAAATGAGACCTCTAACAGCTGTGCAAGCCATTGATTATGGAGTGCCTAACAAGTTTGAGGCCTGAAAAGTAGAGGTTATGCAGCATAACTTTGAATTTTGAATTTGTTCATCACAAAATGACTTGTAATTCAAGTGATAAAACCCTAACTTCATATCTTCGATTATACCTACTCAAAAATGATCTCAAGGAGTTCTTGGACATTTTGGAAATCTTGCAATGTGCTATACAACCCATATTTGAATTACTTTTTAATATCCCCTTTGGAACTATAAGAAAAAGTGTCATGAAGTTGGGTTAAAATCCTGACCAAATTAGGGCAAAATTTCACTAAGTGTTTTGTTTCATGACCATGCATTCTTAAAATTATAACTTAAGATCCAATCACTTTTGGAAGGAGTTGTAAATAAATTTTGTATATTTCATGGAGATCTACAACTTTCATGTTGGAAGTTTCTTCTGAATCAACTTGCATCATGGTGAAAACTTTGCTCAAAGTTATGAAAAAATAAGAAATTTCCAACACTTAGAAAAATTTCTAAGTTTAGAAATTTTAACTTTTCAAAATGAAATCTTGAATTTTGGATTTCTTGATGAATAAGTTTCATATTTTGACATGTTTTGATGAATTGTTATCTTTGGCATTTGAATTTGACCAAAAAGTCAAAGTTTGACTTTTCAGTATACAGTTGACTTTTGATCAGTTGATTGAAAATTCACATGTCAATCCATTGGACTTGAGCAATGTTTTGAGCCATGTAATTGGGTCAAAATGATACAATTTGGATCTTGAGATAATTCCTTAAACCAATTGATCATTTTCTAGGTCAAAAATCAGAAATTGCCTTTTCCTAGTCAAAACCCTAATTTTGACCATTTTGCCCTTTTGAAGATTTGATCAAATTTCTTGAGGAATTGTGGTCCAAACTTGATCAAATGATACATATGAGTTTAAAATGTTGATGTGGATAAAAAAATTATGAAGTTTGACTGTAAATTGGCCATAGTTGACTTTTTCCCCAATACAGTTGATTTTTAGGTCAACTACTCAATTAACTGAGTAAAAGTGTGATCCAAAGCTTGAAACTTGACATGAGCAATCTTGAGGGTCCATAATGATCCATGAAAGTAATATGTGGAAATGGAAGTTCAAATATCCTTGTGCAATCTCAAACCCTAATTTTGGTCATCAGTGCTTAAGGAGGTGTCTTGAGCTGATCAAACCTAGTGCAGTCTTGAGCCAAAGGAGATCTTGTGAGCAAATTCTTGATAAGTGAGAGGGCAAATTTTGGGGTACAACGCCAAAGAAGTGATAGAAGAAGGTGGGTGTACTATTTGGGGCCAACTCCCGGATATCCCATACAAATCTGACAAATTTGGTTTGGGTTTCACTTCAGGAGCCCAAAAAGTTATACATCGTGCTCGTGCCGAAGGGCCACCCTTGAAGATCAGCAACCGCGAAGTCAACACAGTGGAGGATGATGAAGAAAGCTATAACCTGGAGGATTTGATCTTCCCAACTGTCAATGTAGGCCTCAGCAACTGGGAAGCTAGAGATTTTGTCTCGATCACTTTTATCCAACAGTAATTTGTCTATAAATTTTGTCGGGCCTGTAATATTAAACATTTCAGACTCTTAAAACCTTGTGTCTTACCCGAGGCACAATGGTCCATTTGTAAGGGTTATTATCTAATTTCCATATGACATCAATGAATCATGGACGTTTTTGCATACAAACTTTGTGCTCATTGTTTTTCTGTTTTACATTTTCATTTCTTTCAATGATAGTTATACTCTTACACACACTCGCATTCAAATTGCAGATCTACATCCGTTAGGGATCCCTTGGGTAACAATTCTGCTATGGCCTTTTGTGACTCTGAAAATATAATCTACCAAGCCGAAGACGAAGGTGAGGAAGATTGTGAAGTGCCAGGGGAACTCGCCAGGTTACTACAACAAGAAGAGAGGACCATACAGCCCCACAAGGAACCAGTGGACACAATTAACCTAGGTACCGAAGAAGACAAGAGAGAAGACAAGGTGGGTGCCAATCTGGAACCCAGTATCAAAGAGTGTCTGATTCAGTTACTACATGATTATGTTAAAGTATTTGTCTGGTCGTACGAAGACATGCCAGGACTTGATACATATATCATAGTACATCGTCTACCAACAAAAGAAGACTGCCCACCGGTAAAACAAAAGGTTTGTCGTATGCGACCAGACATGTTAGAGAAGATCAAAGTGGAAGTCATGAAACAATTCAACTCTGAATTCTTGTCCGTTACTTCCTATCCGCAATGGGTCGCCAATGTTGTTCCCATGCCTAAAAAGGATGGAAAAGTATGAATGTGTGTGGACTACAGATATTTGAATAGGGCAATCCCTAAGGATGATTTCCCACTTCCCCATGTTGATATTCTAGTTGACAATACGGCGCATCATAAAGTGTTTTCCTTCATGGACGATTTCTTAGGCTACAACGAAATTAAAATGGCGCCTGAGGACATGGAGAAAACAACCTTTATCACACAGTGGGGCACATTCTGCTACAAGGTTATGCCATTCGAGTTGAAGAATGCTGGGGCAACCTATCAGCGTGCCCTGGTAGCTCTATTTCACGACATGATACATCACGAAATAGAGGTATATATGGACGACATGATAGCTAGATCTCAAACAGAAGAAGAGCATCTTGATCATTTACAGAAACTGTTTGAGAAGCTAAAAAAGTACAAGTTGAGGTTGAACCCAAATAAATGCACATTTGGGGTAAGGTATGGTAAACTCCTAGGCTTTGTTATCATCAATAAAGGTATTGAAGTAGATCCCACCAAGGTAAAAGTGATACAAGAGATGCCTGCTCCTCGTACTGAGAAGGAAGTCAGAGGATTCTTGGGACGGTTAAACTACATTGCCAGATTCATTTCTCACCTAACAGCTACTTGTGAACCAATCTTCAAATTACTTAAGAAAGATCAAGTAGTCAGGTGGAATGATGAGTGCCAAACTGCCTTCGACAAGATCAAAGAATACCTTCAAGAGCCTCTGATTTTGATGCCACCAGTCGAGGGAAGACCCTTGATCATGTATCTAACCGTTTTGGAAAATTCAATGGGGTGTGTGCTGGAGCATCATGACGAGTCTGGCCGAAAAGAGCATGCTATTTATTACCTAAGCAAAAATTTTACCGACTGTGAAACAAGATATTCACTGCTTGAGAAAACTTGTTGCGCTCTGGCATGGGCTGCTCGCCGGCTAAGACAGTATATGCTGACCCATACTACCTTATTGATATCTAAAATGGATCCAATAAAATACATCTTCGAGAAACCTACCCTCTCTGGGAGAATAGCGAGATGGCAGATCCTGACAGAATATGACATACAGTATACTACCCAAAAAGCAATAAAGGGAAGTGTACTAGCTGATCACCTTGCTTATCAAGCTATGGATGACTACCAGTCCATGAAGTTCGAATTCCCAGATGAAGACATCATGATGGTAAACAACTGTGAAGAATTCAGACCATATGACAGACCTAAACAAGGATCTCGATGGACCCTGGTTTTTGATCAGGCGTCCAACGCACTCGACAATGGTATAGGTGTTGTACTCATATCTCCTGAAGGATGTCATACTCCCTTTACTGTAAGACTCTGCTTCAATTGTACAAGTAACATGGCAGAATACGAAGCGTGCATTTTTGATCTCAAAGCTGCCATAGATTTGGGGATCAAATCCTTAAATGTATTTAAAGATTCAGCTTTGGTCATCAGCCAGATCAAAGGGGAGTGGGACACTAAACACCCTATCCTTATCCCTTACAAAGAACATGTGTTGACATTGATCCCACACTTTGAGAAGATTACCTTCGAGAATTTCCTGTGAGAAGAAAATCAGCTAGAAGACGCACTAGTCACAATGTCATCCATGTTTAAACTTAAATGGGATAACGAGGCTCCCCAGATCACCAATGAATGAATGGATGAACCATATCACTGTCACGAGATTAATACTGAAGAAGTAGTGGACCAGCCTTGGTTTCACGAAGTCAAGAGGTATCTCGAGGCTCAAGAATATCCAGAAGTAGCTTCAGTCAATGATAAGAAGTTCTTAAGGAGATTCTCCACTAAATTCTTCCTTAGTAATGGCATTCTCTACAAACGCAACCATGACTCTGTTTTGCTATGTTGTGTAGACAAGGTTGAGGCAGAAAAGATCATGGTTGATCTACATGAAGGCACTTTTGGCACCCATTCCAGTGGGCATACGATGGCAAAGAAAATCCTACAGGCATGTTATTACTGGTCTACCATGGAAGTAGATTGCTATCAACACTCTCGAACCTGCCATGAGTGTCAGATTTATGCTGACAAGGTGCACGTACCTCTGGTTCCTTTGATTGTCTTGACGGCTCATTGGCCCTTCACTATGTGGGGCATCGATATGATTGGGGAAATCAAGCCAACAACCTCTAATGGACACCGCTTCATCTTAGTGGCCATTGACTATTTTACAAAGTGGGTTGAGGCAGCCTCTTTTGCTTCCCTTACCAAAAACGTTGTAGCTCGGTTCATTAAACAGAATCTCATCTGTCGGTATCGTATCCCAGAGAGGATCATCACAGACAATGGTACGAATCTAAACAATACTATGATCACCACCCTTTGCGAGCAATTCAAGATCCAGCATCACAATTCTTCCCCTTACCGGCCAAAGATGAATGGTGCTGTTGAAGCCACAAATAAGAACATCAAAAAGATCATACAGAAAATGACAGTCACATACAAAGACTGGCATGAGATGCTACGGGTATCGTACACAACACGCACATCAACTGGGGAAACACCTTACTCTTTGGTATATGGCATGGAAGCTGTCTTGCCTATTGAGGTCCAGATCCCCTCTCTAAGAATCATGAAGGATGCAGGTCTGAACGAAGACAATTGGATCCAGGCTCGACTTGATCAGCTGAATTTAATTGATGAGAAAAGGCTTACTGCTGTCTGTCATGGTCAAATGTATCAGAAATGGATGATCAAGGCTTTCAACAAAAAGGTCATACGCCAAGTGTATCAAGTTGGGGATCTGGTGATCAAACGTAGCATACTACCGCAGGGTGATCCCAGGGGAAAATGGACTCCTACATATGAAGGACCATTTGTAATCAAAAGCATATTCTCTGGTGGAGCAATGATCTTGACCACCATGGATGGCGACGACCTGCCGCACCCTGTAAATGCGGACATAGTCAAAAGATACTACGCATAGGAAACCCGCTAGGTTGACACACCTAGGAAAAACAAGGGCATCCCGACGAACCAAAAAGGTTCGGGAAAAAATTAGGGATAAAACAAAAAAAAATTGTACACCCGGCAAGTTCAAAACCCGAAAGGGCGGCTTGGGCAAAAAAGGGTATCCCGGTGGACCGAAAACCTGAAAGGGTGGTCCAGCCAAAAGTTAGAGAATTAAAGCGTATGACTATGTCCTGTTAGATCACCTTACGGATAACCTTTGGCTTCAACTGACAAACTCAATAGTTCTGATCAATTCAATCAGCTTCGGACAAGGCAATAAAGAAATAAGATGCTCAAAAACACGAAGGCTATAGCAGAATGGGAACCCCATGGGATTATTTGACATAGCTATATTTTCTTTGTATCAAATTTTCATTTTTTACGACAACATTCTCTTACTAGAATGTTTGTCTCATTGTACAAAAATACTTACTCAAAGTCAATACAAAGATATCCCTTTGAAAGTGCAAAATTATTTTTTTTTCCTTTACTCTTATGTTTTGTTTACAAAAACGTCCAATGATTTATTTTTGAACGTAACTGCAATTCACAAATAAACAAAATAGAAAGACAATTACTAATGGCTTTAAGAGATAGGGAAATCTCTCTAAGTTATTTCCATAAAATCCCCCGCAGTGTGCAGTTTAATCTCCATCAGAACAAAACTTCCAGTTATCACTCCCTGTTAAAAGTCGCCAAATTTCTCAAGATTCCCCAACAGGATTTTACAAGCAGTACACGGCATTTCCCTTGCAACAAGGTTCATTTCTCTAAGTGGAAATTCATCAACACTATAAAACATAAAGACTTGCACTCCGTATCCTCAACAACAGTCGAGAATTTATTTTCCCCAAACCAACAAACAGTGCAGCATACTAGCTCACATAGGCATACATCGCATCCATATATCATAAACATCGATAACATGAATGCATGTATCACAATCTCATTACCCCATGCATTTCATATAACATGACATTGCATATTATCTAACATTTTACCCTTTTCAGGATAAGGTTAATCAATAGCTACCATTAACAATGTGCAAAGGCTTTTCAGATACAGTTCAGATACGCTCCAGACACGGATGCCATCCTGATACTCATTTGGATTCAACTTTTAGATACAGTTCAGATACGCTTCAGACACAGATGCCATCCTGATACTCATTCAAATTTAGCTCTCATATACAGTTCAGATACGCTCCAGACACGGATGCCATCCTGATACTCATTCAGATTCAATCTTCAGATACAATTCAGATACACTCCAGACACAGATGCCATCCTGATACTCATGTAGATTCAACTTTCAGATACAATTCAGATACGCTCCAGACACGGATGCCATCCTGATACTCATTCAGATTCAATCTTCAGATACAGTTCAGATACGCTCCAGATACAGATGCCATTCTGATACTCATTCAGATTCGACTCTCAGATACAATTCAGATACGCTCCAGACAAGGATGCCATCCTGATACTCATTCAGATTCAACTTTCAGATACAGTTCAGATACGCTCCAGACACAGACGCCATTCTGATATTCATTCAGTTTCAGCTTACTGATATGGTTCAGCAATCATTTACAGAAACCGTTTGAGAGGCTAAAAAAGTACAAGCTGAGGTTGAACCCAAATAAATGCATATTTGGGGTGAGGTCTGGTAAACTTCTAGGCTTCGTTGTCAGCAATAAAGGTATTAAAGTAGATCCCGCCAAGGTGAAAGAGATACAAGAGATGCCTGCTCCTCGTACTGAGAAGGAAGTCAGGGGATTCTTGGGACGGTTAAACTACATTGCCAGATTCATTTCTCACCTAATAGCTACTTGTGAACCAATCTTCAAATTACTGAAGAAAGATCAAGTAGTCAGGTGGAATGATGAGTGCCAAAATGCCTTCGACAAGATCAAAGAATACCTGCAAGAGCCTCTAATTTTGATGCCACCAGTCGAGGGAAGACCCTTGATCATGTATCTAACCGTTTTGGAAAATTCAATGGGGTGTGTGTTGGGGCAGCATGACGATTCTGGCCAAAAAGAGCATGCTATTTATTACCTGAGCAAAAAGTTTACCGACTGTGAAACAAGATATTCACTGCTCGAGAAAACTTGCTGCGCTCTGGCATGGGCTGCTCATCGGCTAAGACAGTATATGTTGACCCATACTACCTTATTGATATCTAAAATGGATCCAATAAAATACATCTTCGAGAAACCTGCCCTCTCTGGGAGAATAGCAAGATGGCAGATGATCTTGACAGAATATGACATACAGTATACTACCCAGAAAGTAATAAAGGGTAGCGCACTAGCTGATCACCTTGCTCATCAAGCTATGGATGACTACCAGTCCATGAAGTTCAAATTCCCAGATGAAGACATCATGATGGTAAACAACTGTGAAGAAATCAGAACATATGACAGACCTAAACAAGGATCCCGATGGACCCTGGTTTTTGATGGGGCGTCCAACGCACTCGGTAATGGTATAGGTGTTATACTCATATCTCCTGAAGGATGTCATACTCCCTTTACTGCAAGACTCTGCTTTAGACCATATGATTACCTTCGAGCATTTCCCAAGAGAAGAAAATCAGCTAGCAAACGCACTAGCCACAATGTCATCCATGTTTAAACTTAAATGGGATAACGAGGCTCCCCAGATCACTATTGAACGAATGGATGAACCAGCTCACGGTCACGAGATTAATACTGAAGAAGTAGTGGACCAGCCTTGGTTTCACGAAGTCAAGAAGTATCTTGAGGCTCAAGAATATCCGAAGGAGCTTCAGTCAATGATAAGAAGTTCTTAAAGAGATTCTCTACAAACGCAACCATGACTCTGTTTTGCTCCATTGTGTAGACAAGGTTGAGGCAGAAAAGATCATGGATGATCTACATGAAGGAACTTTTGGCACCCATTCCAATGGGCATAAGATGGCAAAGAAAATCCTACGGGCATGTTATTACTGGTCTACCATGTGTCGTACCCCAAATTTTCCCTATCTCTTTATTTTTGTCTGGCTTTGGACTTTGCATTCCATTTGCATCATTTTATTATTCAGTCATTTGCATATCCCGCGTCTAATGGAATCGGGCGCTTCGGTTTAAAGTTTTAGCGATGCGCCCTCTTTATGTCTAATCTTGTTTTGAGGTTTTTCTTATCAGGTAAAAAGGAAACGCATCTGGTTCTCGATTAATGGATAGTGGAATGAATTGTGTCATCACGTTGCAAGTTTGGTTCTCGCTCAAATTTATCAGAGCCTGGATTAGGGTTTATTTCCCTATGTGTGCTGGTCAAGATGTTAGGGCTTCGAGTCTCTGGTTTCTGGGAAGATGTTTCTTTCGCCCGCCTCGAAGATGGCTCAAAGCTCATTGCATTAGGTCAATAATTTCATCTCTTCGCGTTTCAAGTTTCTTCTTAAAGTCTCTAAGTCGTTGAGTCGAGATTTTGAAGTTTATATTGGCAAATATGGAGTTTGGGCACAAGAAATGAGGCTGAGGGTTCATGATGATCAAGACATTGTTTTGTTGCTTGAGTTACAAGTTACTTGCGATGTGAATATCAAAAATTAGATTTCTGGTCGAGAAGTGCGAGTGTGGTTCAGGCATGATATGAAGATCAAGGTTCAAGCGGCCGGTGTTTTGGGTTCGAATTAACTAGTGGAATTAAATTCTTAAGCATTTATTTTGTTTAAGAGTTTGATTGGATTTTGAAAGATAAGGTGCGTGATTGTTTGGAATACAAGTTAGAACAATTGCTCATAATTTCTTGAAGTTTAAGTTATGAAGTCCAAGGGTGCATTCAAATCATTCAAGTGGGAATTTCCATTTTCAATCAAAGATCGAGAGTCGTTTGATTTCCATACAAAAGAATTCATTCAAAAATATATCATTCAAGCCTTCATGTTCATTACATTTTTTTGGACAGATTACGGAGCATGTGAAATCATAAATTACAATTATTGGAATACAAATTACATTTGTTTTGTTTACAAAGGAAAGAGAGAAATAATATGTGTTTCTTCAAGTCTTCATCCTCAAGTCTTCATCTTCACTCCTCGCCATGGTATTTTCATCGTTCAATCTCGCTTTGGACCGTCCAATACTCGTGTTCATGAAATAAGCAAAAAAAGAAAAGTTAGTGATCAAACACATGAAAAACAATTCAAACAAGAATTAATTGATTGATATCTCATCATAAGGGTTTGCATTTGGAATCAGTTAAAGAGGGAGATATTTTTTATCATGTTTTATTTTCTCCCAAATTGCAAATCACAAAGATTTGTCCTCTTTGATTCACAAAGAGGGAGAAAAGGATAAATTGCAAATATTTTGCCAATGCAAAACAGCAACATTGCTAGCAGCTACAATAAACAGGCAGCGTAAAAAAGCAACAAATAGTGTTGTAACAAGGCAGCACAAACAGCAGCGTAGCGCAAAGAGCAAAGTCAGTAGCAAAGCCAAAACAACAAGCATAACAGGCTAACAAACAAACAGCGAACAAAGCAAGGCAAAAAGGGGAAGCAGGCCAAGCAAGCAAGGCAACCATATAACATAAACAAACAGCCAAAGAAATAAAACAGCATCAGAACAGCATATACAATAGAAGTGTTTCACAAAACAGTAGTGCAAGCTCATGTAACCTCTATGTAATCATGTTCCAAATGTGCAAACCCTTCAGAATTAATTGTGAGAAAAAGCCAAACAAGCTTTACATCATTGAGAGATAAGAGAGAAAAAGAAAAAACCTGCATAACCAAGCCAACCCTAAACCTGTCCAAAACTAACCCAAAATAACATCAAAACAAGATAAATCAAAAACCTGCACATTACTGCCCAAAACCTGCACATTACTGTCCAACAAAACTGTCAAGACCTGTTCAAAACTTGCACCAAATAGGCAAGCTAAAAGCAGCATAAAAAAGTAACCAAGCAGGGCAGCAAAATTGTTCAAATCTCACCCATCTTCCCCCCAAAAAAAACCCTTGTTTAACACTATAAATAAAAAGCAAAACTGATAGAAGGTACGAGGCAATACACTCTCTCAATGCACCATTCACCTTAAAAAACTTCACTCTCCAACATACCAAAAAAAATCTCTGCTCACAGCTTAGCAGGCCACTCAAAATAACTTTTCCTTCATTCAACACCTTCATTCCTACCTCTGTTCGTACCAACAATACCATTACATAGCAATAAAATCCAGAAAGAACACTGCAACTAACCAAAAACACATCTTTCTGTTTCATTCATAACAACCCTGCATACATAAATTTCCCAATATAATAAACTCAAAGCCCCATTTAAGTTTATAGAAGAATGAAGTAGAAGAAGATTATTAGGAAGCTTAATATTTTCAAAAGAGTTTTTTACTTACCTTCAAAACACCACCAGAGCGTCTCCGACAGGTATACCTTTGAAGCTCTTGAACTCTGTGACTTGTTGAAATTATGAGATACACTTGCTTATAGACTTTGATTGAGACCGTGTAGACTAATTTTTGTTATTCTTTACTATTGTTGTGTTATCATTGCGTGTTTTTGTACTCTTATTTGGGATGTTAGGTTGAGGATGGATTAAGGGGGGGGGGGGGGGGGGGGGGGGGTCGGCCTAGGGTTTTACTATGGAAGGGTGCTTCAGATAGGCGCAGTATTCAAGCACACAAAAGTTTAATTTATATTGAATTCAAGGAGGTTTTGTATGGAGAGAAGGAGATTCTGTTTAGGTTTAGAGGTCTAGGGTTCCAATTTGGGGTGACTTTGATTCGGACAGGACGAGCTGTTCTACCTCAAATTGACGCCATGGTAGATTTGAAATGGTTTTAGGAGAGAATTTCACAAATTTTGTTGAGGTCGTTTGGCCATGGTAGAGCTTGGCTTAAGTTTCAGAAAGAGTGTAGAAGAGAGAATATAAAGTACATTGAGAAGAGGAATCGAGTTGGAGAGCGAGAGATGAACTGAGAGATCATCTTTGTTGTTGTTTTTAGCGAGAGAAAATGATGAAGATTGGTGAGAATCGATTGAAAGTTTGATAGAAGTAAGGAGTGTTGTTCTAACAATCATGATACAGGGATGACGATGAATGGGGGGATGAAACAGAGAGAGAGAGAGAGAGAGAGAGAGAGAGAGAGAGAGAGAGAGAGAGAGAGAGAGAATTTGTTTAGATTTAACCGTGAGAGAAATGAGGAAGTTCGTATGAGTGAGGAGATAAAGATTGAGAAAGATGATGGTGGTGTTACGAGAAAACAGGGAAAGAGACGAAGAGGAATACTGTTGTGGCTGTTACGAGCAAGAGAGAGAGAGGCGCTTAGCCTCATTTACCTTTAGGGTTCTGTAACCCATCTGTTTTAGGGCTGGATCCGGGTCTGACCCGACCCAGTCCATGTTTAAGCCTGTAACTTTTTTTTAACTTTTTAATTTGTCTTGGATCTTGTATGTTTTACCCCAATCCGAATTCCTGGATCCACACCATGAGTCTTTGGCAAACACCCCCCTGCTTAATCTATTTGATATTCTTATTTAGATTTTGTTTTATTTTCTTTTAATCAAAATTCTTGCTTGATTTTCTTAGTAAATAAATTACAAAATGTTAGAATTAGGATTTTAATTCCCCTTTTTTTTTATATCTCTTAATAAAAGATAAAAAATAATAAAATGACAAGATTGTTAATAGTATTGATAAAGAAAATCAGAATTTTAATTTTCTCTTGGTATTAGGATTTCTCTACTTGATAATCATAGATAATCTTAGAATTTAGGTTTTAATTTCTTCCATTCTTATAATTTCTTTATTTGAAAATATCATAAAAAATATTGATAGTTATTTTTTCAGTTTAATTGATTGATTCTTGATAAACATGTTCCCTTAAGAACTCCATTAAGTGATTAAACTTTGTTTTGATCATTTTGGTGTTGAGTTAGACTTTAAGATCAACCTACATTGATAACTAATTAGGTTAGGAATTTCCCTCTTACACTCAATATTAGGTTAACCTTTGTACATAACATACAATTAGATTTTTAGTTTCCCTCTTATCCTTTTAACCTTTTTCCTTTTAATTAAGACTTCTCATTCACAAATCAAAAATCCAAAAACACTTAATCATTATTTAAATTTATTTTAAAACTTGCAAAAACACTCAACCAATCAAAACTCCCCCAAGGGCATGATTATCTCCGTTCTACCGCGATACCAGTCGTGCCTATTGCTAGAATACGTGCGTTAATGTCGCCCACTAAAAAACACAAACAAACCAACTATTTTCTAGAGGAACTACGGTGTTCTGATTCCTTCATTGGATACGTAGGCAAAGGGTCGCAAAACCCTCACGAACGCAATAATCAAAAACCATCCATTTCCCTTTAAGCAAGCATAGTTGTAGATAAACACACCCTTTAAGACAAACAAACAAAATGGATCCCGTTGAGTACAACGGATGCGAGGGGTGATAATACCTTCCCCTCGCATAACCGACTCCCTTACCCTTTCTCTTGGTTGCAAGACCATCTTATCCATTCCCTTGTGGTTTTATCGATATTTCCCCTTCCTTCGGGATAAATAAAGTTCGGTGGCGGCTCTGTGTTTTCTGCCGGTAGCTTCAGCTGGCGACTCTGCTGGGGACTTTTTTTTAGCGAGTCTCTCCTAGTTTGGTTTATTTGTATTTTTGGGTGTTTATTTATTTGCTTTATCTTGCTTTACTATTTTATTTCTTTATTTATTTTATTCTTTTGTATATATTGCATATATTGTTGCTACTCACATATTCTGGATACATTGCGATGTTGGGTTTGGTGATTACTTTTGATAAGTCCTATACCCGGACTTGTCGTTACATATAGGATTAAGACGGGCGGTATAGTCATGTTAACTTTGAGGGAGTAATCCCGAAGAAGGAGGCATGAAAATCCCCCACTTAGTGGAGGTCCCCTTGAAAGTAGTGATGTTTACCGAGTAATCGGGAAGACGTCGTTGCTTTCGACCTGGGAACTCGAGAAGTTGAGGGCCGTAGAACCATTAACACATCCTGGCCTTTTAGGTGCAGTGCGGAGACTATAACGGAGTAATCCGGAAGTAGTCGTCACGCGATATTGCATTCGGACGAGTTTTTCCTGCGAATATTACTGATTACCAAGTAATTGGGACATAGGTAATATCCAAAGGAAGAGCGTAGACTTAGAGAACTCTTTAGAACCTTGTTCGGCAAGTGATAAACCCCTAGTACATACCTCGTGGGTGGTTACTTTGACTCCATGCCTGTGACGTCGAACTTTTGATCCTGTTACTTTCAGCCTGTGCAACGGACTACACAATGGTTATCCAGAATATGTGGGGCTGAGACTTCATGCCATAGCATACCATGACATCATATCATCATGTATATATATATATATATATATATATATATATATATATATATATATATATATATATATATATATATATATATATATATATATATATATATATATATATATATATATATATATATATATATATATATATATATATATCATATCTAGAGAAATCCAAAGACAAGTCTTGTTGATATAGCTTTTCAAAAAAGGAAATTTTAAAAAGATAGACGAGTCTTTGGGTCTCCTCAGAAATGAAGATAAAGCATTCATCCATATTACCATGCATTTATTTTTCACAACAAAAACTCATTGGGGTCCCCTTTCTCACAATCCAGTAAACAGCAAAGACGACTCATCCACATCCTTACCGTACTAGAGGCAACCAGCAAAGGCTAATGGATCTTTTTGAATAAAATCAGAATGCACTCCATCAGGATATGGACACTATGGGTACTCGCATGGATCAACTCATGGAAACCCTTCATGCCGTGATCAAGGGTCAAGAAGAACTACACCAAAGTGTTCCCAAGCTTACTACTGCTGCTCCTTCCACTTCTGCTAATGGGAGAAATGACAATGCAAATGTTGAGACTCCTACTGGTGCTCCTAGGAATGATGTCGACGATCATCATGATGTTATTGATCTCGATGAACCCCAAGTGAACCTTGCTTCCGGGGTTGCCGAAACTGCAAAAATGTATCATGCTCTCGAAGAGCGACTTAGAGCCATGGAAGGTATCAAGGCTTCCGGATCCAATACTGCTGCAATGTGCCTCGTGCTTGGGGTAGTTATTCCTCCCAAGTTCAAAGTCCCAGAGTGTGCAATTGGAAACATCTCATGTCAGTACTTGGGGAGAGCTTGCTGATGCTTTTTTGAAACATTACCATTACAATATTGCCATGGCTCCTAGCCGTACTCAGCTCCAAGGAATGGTACAAAAGTCTGAAGAGTCTTTCAAAGAATACGCTCAGAGGTGGCGTGAACTAGCTGCAAGGGTCCAACCTCCTCTCTTGGATCATGAATTGATTGATCTGTTTATGGGTACTCTACGAGGCCCTTATCTCCAACATATGCTCAGTAGCACTTCTACTTCTTTCACGGATATGGTCATTATTGGTGAACGTGTTGAGACGTACATTAAGGCTGGAATGATTCAAGGTGTTCCTAACAATGTTAACAACAATGCAGGCATTAATAGGAAACCATTTTCTGGTTTTGTCAAGAAGAAAGGGGGTGAGACCAGTGCCATCACCGTCAACCAAGGAAGAGCTCCCACATTTCCTCAAGTCTGATTCCCTTATTTTCCTACATCTGCTGCTGTTCCCAACCAATTTATTCCTTAAGTATATGCTACTACAACTCCAGCACCCTGGATGGCCCAACAACGGCCTTTCTCTCCGCAACCACATTATGTTCCGCAACAACAGTTTGCACCTCCTACAACTTATCAACAATCGAATCAACATCTCCAAGGCCCGAGAGATCCTCAAAGACAGAGAGCCCCTGAAAGAAGATTTGATCTCATTCCCATGTCCTACGCTCAGCTTATCCCACAGTTACTTGCTAGTCAAATGGTTCAATTGCACGAACTCGGCCCACCGCCAAATCCTCTCCCTATGGGATATGATAGTAATGCTCATTGCAAATTCCATTCTGGTGCCCCAGGCTATACAATTGAAAATTGTAGAGCATTCAAATGCAAAGTTCAAGATCTCATCGATGCAAAAGCCATCAACTTCAACCCTGTTGGTCCGAATATTCAAAATAATCCCATGCCTCCTCATCAAGGGGGAACAGTCAACGCTATTGAAGAAGTTAATGAACGGGTTTTGGTATCAAAGGTTGAAGAAATTAAGATATCTTTGGAAACTGTCAGAGAACATTTGTTGAAGCATGAAGTGCTACAAGAACTCCATGACTTCTGCTTAACATGTTCTTCCAAACCAAAAGAGTGTGCTGAGTTAAAGGCGGCCATCCAACAATTGATCGATGAAGGTGTCTTACAGATAGAGAAAGTATTCCGAGAAGAAGAGATTGATGTCCTGGAAATCCCCTACTATCCGAGAAGCTTTTCAGCCACCCCTAGTATTCCGTTAACAATTCAGGTTCCTATTACCCCCGCAATGATTCAAGCTCCTATTCCTCCTACAAGCAACGACTCGAAGGCAGTTCCATGGGAGTATAATGTAGTCTATATTCATGGAAAGAGGTATGAGTGCCCTCCGGTAGGTGACAAGAATGTTACAAACATTGCGGGAACCAGTAACATGACTCGCAGTGGTCGGATCTTTTCTCCTCCACCACCACCTCATAAGGAAACTAACAGTGAAACTCTAACTAAGGCCAGGGGAAAACAAGTAATGGATAATCAACCTGAACTTTCTGAAGGACAAGAAGCGGAGCAACTTTTGAGAATTATTAAGCAGAGTGATTACAAAATAGTGGACCAGCTCAACCAGACACCATCCAAGATTTCCATCTTGTCTCTCCTTTTGTGTTTAGAGGCCCACCGCAACGCCTTATTGAAGACCTTATGTTCTGCTCATGTTACCCAAGACATCTATGTGACCCAGTTTGAAGGGATCGTCACTAATATTGCTGTGGAAAATTGTTTGGGCTTCTGTGATGATGAACTCCCGGTTGAAGGCAGAGCCTACAATAAAGCGCTGCATGTTTCTATGAAGTGTTTGGACACTGTTTTATCTCGAGTTTTGGTGGATACAAGTTCTTCACTCAATGTGATGCCTAAGGTTACCTTGTTTAAGCTGAATATGGACGGAGTAATGATGAGGCCCTCCACTCTAAATGTTCGAGCATTTGATGGTTCCAGAAGATCGATGGATGGAAAAGTGGATTTGCCTGTCAAGATTTGTCCCCACACTTTCTATTTGTCATTCTATGTTATGGACATCCGTCCATCCTATACTTGCCTTTTGGGTCGTCCATGGATTCATGTGGCAGGAGCTGTGACATCTACTCTTCATCAACGCTTGAAGTTCATTGCGAATGACCAAGTTGTCGTTGTTTGTGGGGAAGAAGACATAGTGATTAATAATCTGACTACCTACCGTTATGTGGAAGTGGAAGGCGAGGTACAAGAGTTTCCCTTTCAAGCTCTGGAGATTGTTTTTGTTGACAAAGTCCCCATCATGGAATGTAAGAAGTCTGAGATACCCCTGGCCTCTTTGAAGGATGCTAAAGCCCTCATAAAATCTAGACCTCCCCATGACAGTTGGGGCAAATTGATTGAAGTACCAGAGAAGAAAGACCATTTTGGTCTTGGGTATCAGCCATCATCCTCCGTGCAAGCTCGTTGGGCTCCTCTCAAAGGACAGCAGGTTCCCTCAATTTCTGAAGTGTTCGTCAGTGCTGGTGTAAGCAAAGAAGGACAAGTACTCTCCACAGATGCTGAAGGTGACAGTGAGGATATTTCAAGACTTATCTATCAAGTTGCGCCGGACCAGGAGCTCAGCAATTGGACTGCCGTGGACATCCCTGAAGTTGTTTTCCTTGATGTGTAATTTTATGTTTCCACTTTAAGTCATATGTCCTGCCCAAGGCATACTGACAGCTTGTAGAAGGGGCCCCTTATGTTTCAATCTTCGTTTAACATTGAATGAAAAATTGCACTTTCGCATACAATGTTGTTCTGTCTTTTCTTTTACTTTTACTTTTTCAAAATAAAAATGGCAATACTTTTATTTTCATATTCTAAATATTCTTTTGCACTTTCAAAAAATAAAACATAAAATCATCGATCATGCAGATCCGTCTCGGACTCCGTTGGAAATGATAATGCTATGGCTCCTTATATCCTTGAGAATTCAGTCGATCGTGCTAACGAAGATAATGAAGAAGATTGTGAAGTCCCTGAAGAACTAGCCACGCTCTTGAGACTGGAAGAGAAAGTCATCCAGCCGTATCAAGAGGAAACAGAAGTCGTCAATCTCGGTACTAAAGAGGTAAAGAGAGAAGTCAAGATAGGGGCCGCCTTGCAAAGTGAAGAGAAGAAGGGGTTGATTGATTTACTTCGAGAGTATGCTGACATCTTCGCCTGGCCGTATGAAGACATGCCCGGTTTAGACACTTATATAGTAATGCATAGATTGCCACTCAAGCCAGAATGTCCTCCTGTAAAGCAAAAACCAAGAAGGACCAGACCTGACATGGCCTTGAAGATCAAAGAAGAGGTTCAAAAACAGCTCGAAGCAGGTTTCCTATCTGTGATAAATTACCCGCCTTGGATTGCTAACATTGTGCCCATACCTAAGAAGGATGGTAAGGTACGTATGTGTGTTGACTACCGAGACTTGAATAGAGCAAGCCCGAAGGATGATTTCCCGTTGCCTCATATTGATGTATTGGTTGATAACACTGCTCAGTCTTCGGTATTTTCCTTTATGGATGGTTTCTCTGGATACAATCAGATAAAGATGGCTCCGAAGGACATGGACAAAAAAGCATTCACAACTCCTTGGGGTACCTTTTGCTACAGAGTCATGCCTTTTAGTCTTAAAAATGCTGGTGCGACATATCAGCAAGCTATGGTGCCTCTCTTTCACGACATGATTTATAAAGAAGTCGAGGTGTATGTGGACGACATGATTGCGAAGTCACGGACTGAGGAAGAACATTTGGTTCATTTGAATAAGTTGTTTGATCGTTTGCGAAAGTTCAGGTTAAGGCTTAATCCCAACAAATGCACCTTTGGGGTTCGATCGGGCAAGTTACTTGGTTTTATCGTGAGTCAACGAGGAATTGAAGTAGATCCAGACAAAGTAAAAGCAATACAAGATATGCCGGTGCCGAAAAATGAGAAGGAAATATGAGGTTTCCTCGGAAGGTTGAATTACATAGCCCGGTTCATTTCCCATCTTACTGCTACCTGTGAACCCATCTTTAAATTGTTACGCAAGAATCAGGATGTCTGTTGGGATGAGAGTTGTCAAGAAGCTTTTGAGAAGATTAAGCAGTATCTTCAAGAACCACCAATACTCATACCACCAGTTCCCGGGAGACCTCTCATTATGTATTTGACTATGCTTGAAGGATCTATGGGTTGTGTGCTCGAACAACATAATGATATTGGACGAAAAGAACACGCCATTTACTATTTGAGCAAGAAGTTTACTGATTGTGAATTAAGGTATTCCTTACTTGAGAAGACTTGTTGTGCTCTTACGTGGGCAGCCCAACGCTTGAGGCAGTATATGTTGACACATTCTACACTTCTGATATCTAAGATGGACCCGATAAAGTACATCTTTGAGAAACCAGCACTTACAGGCAGATTGGCTCGGTGGCAAATGCTTTTGTCTGAGTATGACATCCAGTACGTCACACAAAAGGCTATCAAAGGTAGCATTCTTGCTGATCATCTCGCTCACCAGCCATTGGAAGAATATCAGCCCACGAAGTTCGACTTTCCAAATGAGGATACTATGAAACTTGATGACAATGAAGGACCTGAACCAGGGGAGTGATGGACTCTCACGTTCGATGGTGCGTCAAATGCTATTGGTCATGGTATTGGGGAAGTTCTGACCTCTCCACGCAACACTCATATACCTTTCACTGCCAGATTATGTTTTGATTGCATGAATAATGTCGCTGAATACGAAGCTTGTGTGATGGGCCTTGAAGCCGCCATTGATTTGAAGATCAAGATCCTTGAAGTTTATGGGGACTCTGCCTTAGTGATACATCAAGTACGGGGTGATTGGGATACACGACGCCCTAATTTAGTTCCATACAGGGATTACATAATTGAGTTGTTGCCCGCTTTCGACGAGGTCACCTTTGAGTATATTCCTAGAGAAGCGAATCAATTGGCAGACGCTCTGGCCACTTTAGCAGCGATGTTCAAAGTCAATTACATGAATCATGCACCCAATATAAGGATCTGTCATTACAAGGAGCCAACACATATTTTCCCTACTCATTGTCTCACCACTGAAGATGTATCAGACGAAAGGTCGTGGTATTTCGACATCAAAAGATATCTGGAGAAGCAAGAGTACCCCGAAGGTGCTACGATTTATGATAAGCGGACTCTCAGAAGGTTGGCATCTAAGTTTTTATTGTCATGAGACGTTCTGTACAAGAGAAACTATGATTCGGTTCTGCTCAGATGCGTGGATAGACACGAGGCAGAATCCATTATACGAGAAATACACGAGGGCTCTTTTGGGACTCATGCCAGTGGGCATTCCATGGCCAAGAAAATCCTACGAGCAGGTTATTTCTGGATGACGATGGAAAGTGATTGTTGTGTATATTCCAAAATGTGCCATAAATGTCAAGTTTACGCAGACAAGATACATGTTCCTCCCACTCCGTTGAATGTGATAACTTCACCATGGCCCTTTACAATATGGGGTATCGATATGATTTGACGCATCGAGCCGAGCGCTTCGAATGGACACAGATTTATCCTCGTTGCTATTGACTACTTCACCAAGTGGGTGGAAGCAGCATCGTACAAGAATGTGACCAAGCAAGTTGTCACTCGTTTCATCAAAAGAGAGATCATATGCCGGTATGAAACTCCTAACAAGATCATCATTGATAACGGGTCAAATCTCAACAACAAGATGATGAAGGAAATGTGTGAAGAGTTCAAGATCGAGCACCATAATTCATCACCCTATCGGCCAAAGATGAATGGGGCAGTTGAAGCCGCTAACAAGAATATAAAGAAGATTGTCCAGAAAATGGTGAGAACATACAAAGATTGGCATGAGATGTTGCCTTTTTCCCTGCATGGCTATCGAACTTCGGTGCGTACTTCCATTGGGGCAACTCCATTTTCACTAGTCTATGGTATGGATGCGGTACTCCCGGTCGAAGTGGAGATTCCTTCCTTAAGGGTTCTGATGGATACTAAACTTGATGAAGAAGAATGGATTCAAACAAGACTCGACCAACTTAATCTCATCGAAGAAAAGCGCCTGGCAGCCATTTGTCACGGTCAGTTATACCAACAGCGTCTCAAGAGGGCATTTGATAAGAAGATTCGGCCTCGAGAGTTCCACTCAGGTGACCTGGTCTTAAGAAAGATTCTCCCAATCCACACTAATCCAAGAGGCAAGTGGACTCCCAACTATGAGGGACCGTACATCGTGAAGAAAGCTTTCTCAGGAGGTGCTCTAATCCTGAAAGACATGGATGGGGAAGATGTTCCGCTTTTGGTCAATTCAGACTCAGTCAAAAAATACTACGCATGAAAGGACCCGCTAAGTCGAAAACTCGAAAGGGCGGCTTAGGCAAAAGTTAGGGCTAAAAAAAGAAGAAAAAAAAGAGAGAATAACCCGCTAAGTCGAAAACCCGAAAGGGCGGCTTAGGCAAAAATGGGTGTCCCGGTGGATTGAAAACCCGAAAGGGCGATCCAGGCAAAAATTAGGGACAAAAAAGCGAGAGACTGCAGTCTGAAGGCTCTTCACGTACACCCTCCTAATGCGGGATGGATCGATCTAACTATTATCCTTTGGAAGCACGACACTAGGACGACCCAGGATGCGAGAACTATAGCAATATCAGTTTTAACGGAAATTCGAGATTTTCTTATTGCCATTTTACTCGTTGTATTTCTTTTCTTTTCCGCAACTTCCTCATTTAGGAGTTGTTTCTATGTATTGAATGCCTATTTACGGGCCGAAATCATTAATAAAAAATTTCCCTTCCATTAAAAAATCTTTGTTATGTTCTTTTACTTTATTTTTCATATGCGAATCGTGATTTAAATTCTTTGTTAAGCATTGCATTGAAAATAATAAGTCAATAATAATCACGAGCTAAGATGTGAAACACTACATTACATGGATATGAAGGCATCCCAAGGGAATGTTGTGGTCTTCAAGTGTTCGTTCTTCTGTGCAGGTAGCAAGTTATAACGGTCACCTGGACTAAGATGTCATCCTCGTCACCTCCTTACATTCGACCGAGCGCCCGATTCTCCCACTCGAAGAGACCCGGGGCATTGGTTGAGATCCACGTCTATTTTTCAGTTATTCACAAAGCCCAACACATGAAGGAAACCAGATCAAGTCATTTCTCCTCAGCAAGATTTAATTCCCCAGTGAACTCGGCAAGGCTAACTCTTTCTCTAAATTTTAAGCACCAGTCTATATTGGTACCTCAAGATGACGGGCAACAGATCCCAATGAGTTTTTGACATTTTGCATACGATAATCATCACGACATATCGCATTGCATCCTCAAACACATAACATATCCATGGATTATCTCAAATGCATATGAAGCCTGAGTCAGATCAATCTCAAATCAACAAAACATCCTCACAAAGAATATCATCCCCATAATTCCCAGTTAACATTTGTTATTACACTACCAACTAAAATAAACCAGGGTGTTAGTACGTCATGCTACCCAACTCTCAATAGTCACTTTACCTCTCTTAAGGTCGTAGACCGTCCGTAGGTCTTACCCTCACGTTATCTTTCATAGGGTCGTAGGTCGCTCGTAGGTCTTACCCTCACGTTATCTTTCATAGGGTCATAGGTCGCTCGTAGGTCTTACCCTCACGTTATCTTTCATAGGGTCGTAGGTCGCTCTTAGGTCTTACCCTCACGTTATCTTTCATAGGGTCGTAGGTCGCTCGTAGGTCTTACCCTCACGTTATCTTTTTTAGGGTCGTAGGTCGCTCATAGGTCTTACCCTCATGTTATCTTTTATAGGGTCGTAGGTCGCTCGTAGGTCTTACCCTCACATTATCTTTAATAGGGTCATAGGTCGCTCGTAGGGCTTACCCTCATGTTATCTTTCATAGGGTCGTAGGTCGCTCGTAGGTCTTACCCTCACATTACCTTTTTTAGGGTCGTAGGTCGCTCGTAGGTCTTACCCTCACATTATCTTTTATAGGGTCGTAGGTCGCTCGTAGGTCTTACCCTCACGTTATCTTTTTTAGGGTCGTAGGTCGCCCGTAGGTCTTACCCTCACTTTACCTTTCTCTTGGGTCATAGATTATACGCCGATCTTTACCCATTATCTTTACCTTTCTTTTTGGGTCGTAAAAAACCGCTTGATAGATTCTCTGTCGTCATCAAGTTCTACTCATTGTATTTAAGTTATCATTTTGTCAAGTAATTCTACTTTCAGTCATTTCACCACCTGCTCCCTCAAAAACCTTGTATTGGCACCATTACCCCAGTACAAGCTACCCTTTTTCAACCATGTTTTATCCCGCATGACCAATCCACTAGAAGATCAGTTTGTCTTTCCCCAGCAGACATTCACACCAGTGAATAACGCTTACACCATCTCTCCAGGGCAAATTTCGGGTCCTGGTATTTAACCATCTTCCACCTTGAACTCTCGAAAGGCTGACGCCAATCTCGCCTTCAGGTTTAAGACGATTAAATAGGGGCAGCTGTCATACCCCAAATTTGCCCTATCTCTTTATTTTTGTCTGGATTTGGACTTTGAATTCCATTTACATCATTTTATTATTCAGTCATTTGCATATCCCGCATCTCATGGAATCGGGCGCTTCAGTTTAAAGTTTTAGGGATGCGCCCTCTTTATGTCTAATCTTGTTTTGAGGTTTTTCTTATCAGGTAAAAAGGAAATGCATCTAGTTCTCGATTAATGGATAGTGGAATGAATTGTGCCATCACGTTGCAAGGTTGGTTCTCGCTCAAATTTACCAGAGCCTGGATTAGGGTTTATTTCCCTATGTGTGCTGGTCAAGATGTTAGGGTTTCGAGTCTCTGGTTTCTGGGAAGATGCTTCTTTCGCCCGCCTCGAAGATGGCTCAAAGCTCATTGCATTAGGTCAAGAATTTCATCTCTTCGCGTTTCAAGTTTCTTCTTAAATTCTCTAAGTCGTTGAGTCGAGAGTTTGAAGTTTAAATTGGCAAATGTGGAGTTTGGGCACAAGAAATGAGGTTGAGGGTTCATGATGATCAAGACATTGTTTTGTTGCTTGAGTTACAAGTTACTTGCGATGTGAATATCAAAAATTAGGTTTCTGGTCGAGAAGTGCGAGTGTGGTTCAGGCATGATATGAAGATCAAGGTTCAAGCGACCGGTGTTTTGGGTTCGAATTAACTAGTGGAATTAAATTCTTAAGCATTTATTTTGTTTAAGAGTTTGATTGGATTTTGAAAGATAAGGCGCGTGATTGTTTGGAATACAAGTTAGAACAATTGCTCACAATTTCTTGAAGTTTAAGTTACGAAGTCCAAGGGTGCATTCAAATCATTCAAGTGGGAATTTCCATTTTCAATCAAAGATCGAGAGTCATTTGATTTCCATACAAAAGAATTCATTCAAAAATATATCATTCAAGCCTTCGTGTTCATTACATTTTTTTGGACAGATTACGGAGCATGTGAAATCATAAATTACAATTATTGGAATACAAATTACATTTGTTTTGTTTACAAAGAAAAGAGAGAAATAATATGGGTTTCTTCAAGTCTTCATCCTCAAGTCTTCATCTTCACTCCTCGCCATGGTATTTTCATCGTTCAATCTCGCTTTGGACCGTCCAATACTCGTGTTCATTAAATAAGCAAAAAAAGAAAAGTTAGTGATCAAACACATGAAAAACAATTCAAACAAGAATTAATTGTTTGATATCTCATCATAAGGGTTTGCATTTGGAATCAGTTAAAGAGGGAGATATTTTTTATCATGTTTTATTTTCTCCCAAATTGCAAATCACAAAGATTTGTCCTCTTTGGTTCACAAAAAGGGAGAAAAGGATAAATTGCAAATATTTTGCCAATGCAAAACAGCAACATTGCTAGCAGCTACAATAAACAGGCAGCGTAAAAAGGCAACAAATAGTGTTGTAACAAGGCAGCACAAACAGCAACGTAGCGCAAAGAGCAAAGGCAGTAGCAAAGCCAAAACAACAAGCATAGCAGGCTAACAAACAAACAACGAACAAAGCAAGGCAAAAAGGGGCAGCAGGCCAGCAGGCCAAGCAAGCAAGGCAGCCATATAACATAAACAAACAGCCAAAGAAATAAAACAGCATCAGAACAGCATATACAATAGTAGCGTTTCATAAAACAGTAGTGAAAGCTTATGTAACCTCTATGTCATCATGTTCCAAATGTGCAAACCCTTCAGAATTAATTGTGAGAAAAAGCCAAACAAGCTTTACATCATTGAGAGATAAGAGAGAAAAAGAAAAAACCTGCATAACCAAGCCAACCCTAAACCTGTCCAAAACTAACCCAAAATAACATCAAAATAAGACAAATAAAAAACTTGCACATTACTGCCCAAAACCTGCACATTACTGTCCAACAAAACTGTCAAGACCTGTTCAAAACTTGCACCAAATAGGCAAGCTAAAAGCAGCATAAAAAAGTAACCAAGAAGGGCAGCAAAATTGTTCAAATCTCACCCTTCTTCCCCCCCCCCCCCCCCCCCCCCCCCCCCCCCCCCCCAAAAAAAACCCCTTGTTTAACACTATAAACAAAAAGTAAAACTGATAGAAGGTACGAGGCAATACACTCTCTCAATGCACCATTCACCTTAAAAAACTTCACTCTCCAACATACCAAAAAAATCTCTGCTCACAGCTTAGCAGGCCACTCAAAATAACTTTTCCTTCCTTCAACACCTTCATTCCAGCCTCTGTTTGTACCAACAATACCATTACATAGCAATAAAATCTAGAAAGAACACTGCAACTAACCAAAAACACATATTTCTGTTTCACTCATAACAACCCTGCATACATAAAAGTCCCAATACAATAAACTCAAAGCCCCATTTAAGTTTATAGAAGAATGAAGTAGAAGAAGATTATTAGGAAGCTTAATATTTTCAAAAGAGTTTTTTACTTACCTTCAAAACACCACCAGAGCGTCTCCGACAGGTATACCTTTGAAGCTCTTGAACTCTGTGACTTGTTGAAATTATGAGATACACTTGCTTATAGACTTTGATTGAGACCGTGTAGACTAATTTTTGTTATTCTTTACTGTTGTTGTGTTATCATTGCGTGTTTTTTGTACTCTTATTTGGGATGTTAGGTTGAGGATGGATTAAGGGGGGGGGGGGAGGGTCGGCCTAGGGTTTTACTATGGAAGGGTGCTTCAGATAGGCGCAGTATTCAAGCATACAAAAGTTTCATTTATATTGAATTCAAGGAGGTTTTGTATGGAGAGAAGGAGATTATGTTTAGGTTTAGAGGTCTAGGGTTCCAATTTGGGGTGACTTTGATTCGGACAGGACGAGTTGTTCTACCTCAAATTGACGCCATGGTTGAATTTGAAAGGGTTTTAGGAGAGAATTTCACAAATTTTGTTGAGGTCGTTTGGCCATGGTAGAGCTTGGCTTAAGTTTCAGAAAGAGTGTAGAAGAGAGAATATAAAGTACATTGAGAAGAGGAATCGAGTTGGAGAGCGAGAGATGAACTGAGAGATCATTTTTGTTGTTGTTTTTAGCGAGAGAAAATGATGAAGATTGGTGAGAATCGATTGAAAGTTTGAGAGAAGTAAGGAGTGTTGTTCTAACAATCATGATACAGGGATGACGATGAATGGGGGGATGAAACAGAGAGAGAGAGAGAGAGAGAGAGAGAGAGAGAGAGAATTTGTTTGGATTTAACCGTGAGAGAAATGAAGAAGTTCGTATGAGTGAGGAGATAAAGATTGAGAAAGATGATGGTGGTGTTACGAGAAAACAGGGAAAGAGACGAAGAGGAATATTGTTGTGGCTGTTACGAGCAAGAGAGAGAGAGGCGCTTAGCCTCCTTTACCTTTAGGGTTCTGTAACCCATCTATTTTAGGGCTGGATCCGGGTCTGACCCGACCCGGTCCATGTTTAAGCCCATAACTTTTTTTTTATTTTTTAATCTATCTTGGATCTTGTATGTTTTACCCCAATCCGAATTCCTGGATCCACACCATGAGTCTTTGGCAAACACCCCTACTTAATCTATTTGATATTCTTATTTAGATTTTGTTTTATTTTCTTTTAATCAAAATTCTTGCTTGATTTTCTTAGTAAATAAATTACAAAATGTTAGAATTAGGATTTTAATTCCCTTTTGTTTTTTTATATCTCTTAATAAAAGATAAAAAATAATAAAATGACAAGATTGTTAATAGTATTGATAAAGAAAATTAAAATTAGAATTTTAATTTTCTCTTGGTATTAGGATTTCTCTACTTGATAATCATAGATAATTTTAGAATTTAGGTTTTAATTTCTTTCATTCTTATAATTTCTTTATTTGAAAATATCATAAAAAATATTGATAGTTATTTTTTCAGTTTAATTGATTGATTCTTGATAAACACGTTCCCTTAAGAACTCCATTAAGTGATTAAACTTTGTTTTGATCATTTTGGTGTTGAGTTAGACTTTAAGATCAACCTACATTGATAACTAATTAGGTTAGGAATTTCCCTCCTACACTCAATATTAGGTTAACCTTTGTACATAACATACAATTAGATTTTTAGTTTCCCTCTTATCCTTTTAACCTTTTTCTCTTTAATTAAGACTTCTCATTCACAAATCAAAAATCCAAAAACACTTAACCATTATTTGAATTTATTTTAAAACTTGCAAAAACACTCAACCAATCAAAACTCCCCCAAGGGCATGATTATCTTCGTTCTACCGCGATACCGGCTGTGCCTATTGCTAGAACGCGTGCGTTAACGTCACCCACTAAAAAACACAAACAAACCAACCATTTTCTAGAGGAACTACGGTGTTCTGATTCCTTCATTGGATACGTAGGTAAAGGGTCGTGAAACCCTCACGAACGCAATAATCAAAAACCATCCATTTCCCTTTAAGCAAGCATAGTTGTAGATAAACACACCCTTTAAGACAAACAAACAAAATGGATCTCGTTGAGTACAACGGATGCGAGGGGTGCTAATACCTTCCCCTCGCATAATCGACTCCCTTACCCTTTATCTTGGTCGTAAGACCATCTTATCCATTCCCTTGTGGTTTTATCGATATTTCCTCTTCCTTCGAGATAAATAAAGTTTGGTGGTGGCTCTGTGTTTTCTGCCGGTAGCTTCACCATGGAAGCATATTGCTATCAACACTCTCGAACCTGCCATAAGTGTCAGATTTATGCTGACAAGGTGCACGTACCTCTGGTTCCTTTGAATGTCTTGACGGCTCCTTGGCCCTTCGCTATGTGGGGCATCTATATGATTGTGGAAATCAAGCCAACAACCTCTATTGGACACCGCTTCATCTTAGTTGCCATTGACTATTTTACAAAGTGGGTTGAGGCAGCCTCTTTCGCTTCCGTTACCAAGAACATTGTAGCCCAGTTCATTAAACAGAATCTCATCTGTCGGTATGTGTGATCGGTGGATCTGGAACTGACTGTTTAAAGCTGGTTCGCGAAATGTCGCGGAAGCAAGAGTCGCCACCGTCTTTTATTTTCTCCAATTGGAAAGGACAAAAGCACAGAAAAATTCCTTAAAGAGATTGCTCTCGGTTCGGGAGGTAGGTTATAGAAAGGGAAGGTGTTAGCACCCTTTCTATCCATGGTTATCCATGGGCTCTTAGATACTTGCTCAATGTGTTTTCAAAATGTTTGTTTGCTTTTCAACTGTGGGTTTTAAAAAAAGTTTCTTTGAAAAATTTCAGTTCGACTCGTACGTCAGAGTGTTTGAAAAGTTTGCTTTGAAAGCTTTTGAAAATGTGTTGGTGTGAAAAGTCTTTTTGAGTTTGTTTTGAGATTAGAGCAAGTATCCTTGAGAACCTACCTACCCTAAGGAATTCGTCTGTGTAGATGTCCTTAAAAGTAGTGCCATCCCACCATTGAGAGGTAGGTAGCACCACCATTGGAGGTGTTCGGGTCAATTCGATTTTTAGGGACATGGTGATCACCAGAGCAATGGGAAGACACCTTAGAAGCTACCCTCATGCCAGGTTCCCGGATCATGAGGACTTACTAAGACATCCTCTACTCGACGATCACCTTTCGAGGCAAGGCAACAGTGAGGCGTACCCTAGGGGTGGTGTGTGCGATTCGTGTGTCGTTTTCAGATATTTATCTTGTCATGTTCATTGTGATCTACGCTTGATTTTATTTTTAAGTCCATACATTCTTTCATGCTTTTTGTTAACAGTTAAAAAGTGCGGAAAAATAAATCTACGACTATTACAAATGGCGCGGGTCCACATCGCCAAAATTAAACCAGACCCGATTTAGCGGAAAGTAAATGAAGCAATAAAGTAAAAGTGCGAGAAGTTTAAATTACAATGCTTTGGGAGAATTACATAATTATAATTAAACGACATAAAATAAATGTGCAAATTAAAATAATTAAAAATATGGGCGTTGGACCCTTTCGTAAGAAATTAAAGTTAGTAAGAATTAATTAATTAGAATTAAATGTTTTTAGTATTTTATGTTTTTTAAGATTTAAAAGAAAAAGAATTTATTGAAATTAAAAATAAAATGCTAAACCCTAGTTCTAATGTTTTTTTAATTTATTGCGAAAATATTAAGTTTTAACCTAATTTAAATCTAAGTTAATTTACATGCAAAATTCAATTTATGAAAATAAATAAAATAAGCAATATTATTGTAAAGGGGAAATTAAGAAGAATAAAAATTAAACCTAATTCTATTTTTGGATTTTAGTTATTAAAAGGATTAAAAATTATAACCTAATTAAACTAAATATTTACATGCAATTTATTTATGGAACTAATTAAAATAAAATAAATATTATATTTTTGCCTTTTTCTGATTTTATGATATTTTTCATATTTTGTAAAAATAATTAATTAACTAAAACAAATAAAAAATAAATAACATAACAATTAAAAAAAATAAAATATGAAAAGAAAAGCAAACCAGGGGGGGTTCAGGCCCCAATTTAGGAGGTATTGTTCAGCAAATCAGGCCCAATAAGCAGTGGATCCATTGACTTTTGCCAATTCATGTGCTAACGCGTTGACCCTTGTGTGCGTGTTCTTCAGATCTAGGCCACTGATTTGGATTGGATGGACGCGTGTACGCTTGAGATGGTGAGCGTATGGTATACTAGGACGCTTATGCTGCATGGGAACACAATTTGCAAAATAATATAGGAATAAACGTAGACCTGGGACTTGAACCCAGGCCATGAAGGTCACCAACACGTACACCTGCCAACTGAGCTACAACGCTTTAATTAACATATTATAATAAGTAAATAATAAAAAGCAAAACCCACGCGTAATGGTTAAAAACGCGCGCAATTCAAACTAGCGAATCACGCTTCGCCAACACATCATCTTCCCCATTGTTTTTATTTTTTTCTGAATCAAGCACGTATGGCAGCGGTTTTGGAAGCGTGGTCTTAGGCTAGCTACAAGAAAATAGCGACTAGCGCTATGACATCAATAAATTGATCGCGAGGGTCCAGGTCTCCTCGTCTTGATGAGCTGGTCTGAATGGTCATACTTTCATGGGCTAATTTTTCCTTATCGCTAAAGCCCCAATTCTGAAGACCTGTAACCCTAGAATCTCAAACATGGCATAATCTCGCATGGTCAATAAAAACGCAATTAAAGGTAATGGTTAGCTTGGAAACTTCAATAGGAACAAGAATCAATAAACAAAAATGCACAAAGATGTATGAATCATGATATACGATTTCAAAAGTTTTGTGACACAGTTCGAGTTCTATCTACCAATTCTTGGAGTTTTGCTTGTTGTTCTTGATTGGTACACGTTCAGAGTTACCCAAGGAAGCTAATGGAATGGAAATTGAGGCTTGAATCGTCCCCTAACCTTGAAATCAGTTTTGTGTTTTATGGAAAAAAATTCAAGTTTCCAAAGTGGTCTTGGGCGCAGCTTTCAGTCTAATTCCATTAGGTTTTTGATTCCTGAATATGTAGCCAAGCTTTTAGGTCAATAAAATTGAACAAAATCTCATGAATTCAATGATTTGCATATTTGATTTTATAAAATCTTTTTTGAATCTTTTTCATGTATTCTTTGTTCAATCAGCTCAAATAAAACCAAATCCTTCCATAATTGGCTAAGCACGAGATCTTGAGTCTAGAATGTGCATAAAAAGATTTTTTTAGGTCAAGTTTATATTTTCTACATATTTAAATAATTTAAATGAATTAATATTGATATAAATTCAAATAAATAATTAAAAAATGGGAAAATACTTCCCCTTGGGCTTAATGGTCGTGCATAGGCTTGGCATGAAGAAACTTGGAAGAAAAATGGGCCCATTTGCATTTTTAGGTCATTTGAATCAAAGTTGACTTTTCAAAATTCCCAAAAATTTCCCAACTTCCACAAGGCATAACTTGCTCAATTTTTAAGCTTTTCACATGTTCTTGGACATTTTGGAAAGGTCTTTGAGTACTTTAACCAATGCCTTTGGTCCCATGTCATTTTGATTTACCAATCTCAAGTTATGGCCTTTGACTTAAAGTCCCTTTTTGTTGACTTTTGAAAATGACCTATAATGTTGAACTTGATAACTTTTTGTGAGGGCATTTCTTGGACTTGGAATATGAAGATGAGTTGTAGGAAATGTCTTTCTCTTCAAAATGAGCTTTGGATGGAATTTTTCTGATAATCCATGTGAAAGTTATGCCCTGGTCAATTTCAGTTGACTTTTTCAGCTGTCCAAATATAACAACTTTTGCATCTTTGATGATTTCTGAGCCAAATTTTGAGAATCATGATCAAGAATTGATCAAATGATGTTTGTGGCTTCAAAATGATATGTTGACCAAAAATTTGAACTTTTGACTGCCAAATGACCATTTTGCCCCTACAGTTGACTGTAGTGCAATTTAGGGTTTTGACTGTGCAATTTTGAGCTGAATGCCTTGAAACTTGATATGAGGATACTTGACCACCTTTGTAGGCATGTGAGACTTGATTGGGCCCTTGAAAACTTCATTTTCTTGATCAGAACACAAACCCTAGTTTTGACTGTATAGGAGACAGTTGAACTGTGCAACCCTTGGGGAATTTTATGACTTGGCCTGGCAATTTCTTGGAGAATATGGGAGGGCAAATTTTGGGGTACAACAGTTGCCCCTGTTCAATCTTCTTAGACCTGAGGATGCAGATTGGCTGACGTGCCTTTCGTAATCCGAGGGTAGGAGATGATTGGACACTAGAGTGCCCAGAAATTTGCGCTCACATGTTAGCGGTGTGATGGAGGAATGTGCTTATAGATGCCATTTAGAGATTGCTGGATAGGGTGATGGGCTTATAGATGCCATCTGGATGTTGATCGCGTAGGATATTCTTTGGCTAGAACCTGCATACCTGCAAAAGAAAAAATGAGTACCTGACACGCTGCAGGAGCTGATTTTAGATGCTTGGTATAGATGTGTCCTGACTGGTTACAGGAGCTGAGTCTGGAGCTTCAAACGCTGATGAATGAACCAGGGATGGT
Organism: Vicia faba; assembly: GCA_948472305.1. NCBI lineage: Eukaryota > Viridiplantae > Streptophyta > Magnoliopsida > Fabales > Fabaceae > Vicia > Vicia faba. The sequence goes on from OX451740.1 coordinate 648,825,356, forward strand.
TACTGCCTTAGCATGGATGGTAAGAGAACCTTGGGCGACTTTAGCTTCAACAACGCTCGTTGAGAAAAATCTTGGCGGGAATTACCATTTTTGCAATATCGGGAAGAAAACCATAGAAAATTATAATCTGAAAGGGAATCACCTCACTCGCCGTCGGAGAGGGAATCATAGGAAAAGGAATTGTCATCTCACACACCGTCGGAGAGAGAACCATAAGAGACTATTACCTCACACTCATCGTCGGAGAGGGAATCATCTTAAAAAAAAAGGAATTACCACCTCACGCACTTGCCGGAGAGGGGACCATAAGACTATCACCTCACACTCATCGTCGGAGAGGGAAACATCTGAAGAAGGAATTACCACCTCACGCACTTGCCGGAGAGGGGACCATAAGACTATCACCTCACACTCATCGTCGGAGAGGGAAACATCTGAAGAAGGAATTACCACCTCACGCTCACTGTCGGAGAGGGGGCCATAGGAGACTATCACCTCACACTCATCGTCGGAGAGGGAAACATATGAAGAAGGAATTACCACCTCACGCTCACTGTCGGAGAGGGGACCATCACTTCTGCTGAGTCTTTATCAGAAAAATCTGTTGGGAGTCGATTTAGCTGGACTAGAGAAGGCTTTGAAATATGTCTGAGTATTTTAACTGCGTCTTTCCTGAAAGGTAAAGGTCAGTCATATGCAGTGCATGATACGGATCAAGCAATGATGTTCTCAACATAAATGAGATTTGTATGATATGATGCGTCTATGCATGCTATAATGATATGTGTGATGTTTTATGAATGCTTTCGTCTAGGAAAGTAAATCCTTGACGGGTGCCGGGAAGTCATGTCCTGGGCTGATGTTGAAGAATAGCTTTCCCTTCCGCTGGGGATGATAGTTGCAAGAATACCGGTAGGAGAAGATGACTCCGTTGCGGAATAAACTTGGCAAATGGACGATTCTGCGGGGAGAGAAGATACTCTAGCGACCATGCTGGGAAGCAATACTCTGTGGGGATAGAGATGCTTTGCTGAATTGTTGATAGCTTGCTGGGGATCCCTTTGTTGTTGGAAGTGTTGATAGACTTCGCTGGGGTTAGGAAAGAACTACGTTGACGACGATCTTTCCGTGGCTTTTGGCTGAGGATAACCCAGTTATATCCTGTTAAGGAAATAACTCTTTAAATAAAGCCGGACGATGCGTTCGTGCTCTGCGAGGGGATAAGCTTCCAGAATCTACTAGGGATAAGCTTACTGCTTGGGGAAGATGGATTCCAACTTTCCTTGGGAACTTGGGTTGGACTCTTCTGGGGAAGTTTGATATGCTGGGGAGGAAGTGATTCCTTTGGATGTTGATATACCGCCGGGGAACAATCTTTAGGCCAAGACTGCCGGGGATGCTTGTTAAGAATATGTGCTGCTGGGGAAGTATTGAGATCTACGGGAGGATACTCAATTTCCTTGAGATTTGCTTGGAGAAGAGTGTATTGTTTTGCTGAACTACTCTCTGGGGAATTAAGATACTCGGTCGTGTTCTTTAGCTGAACCTACCTCGGTACCTTGGAGGATAGAACAATTAGACTGCTCAGACAACTCTTTATTTCCCCTGTTTCTAGTGTCACCTGCAATTAATTCCTTTGTTTCGTATGCAAATATTTATGAGTTAGCAAATTATTGTCAATAAATATATCACAAATTGAACCTTGGACGTTCTTCGCAAAACAAAACAGAAAAAGAAAAACATTTGGCACGTTTAACTGAAAATATATTTGTATTGATTTTGAATGGCCTGAAAATAGGCGTTTTGTGTACAAGAGGCTGACGTCCTAGTAAGAGGTACGTCGCCGATCAAAAGAGTTTATACAAGTTTTGTACAAAAATAAACAGCTGTGTGAAATATGGATGATCCCACTGAGTTTCAACTCTGCTATTGTCTTTATAACTCCGAGCGTCTCATCACTTGATGACCTTGGTTGAAGGTGAAGCTGACTGATCGATGCCGTCTGAACTTGATGTAGATACCGGATTCTGGATGCAAAGTGATCAATGAGACATAGTATTACGCTTTATCCCTAATTTTTGCCTGGACCGCCCTTTCGGGTTTTCGATCCACCGGGATACCCATTTTTGCCCAAGCCGCCTTTTCAGGTTTTCGACTTGCCGGGTGTACAGATTTTTTTTTTAATTTTCATCCCTTCATTTTGCCCGAACCCTTTTGGTTCGACGGGAAGCCCTAATTTTTGCCTAGGCATGTCAGCCTAGCGGGTCTTTTTCATGCGTAGTATTTTTTAACTATGTCTGCATTGGCGGGGTGAGGAAGGTCGTCACCATCCATGTTGGTTAATATCATTGCTCCTCCTGAGAACACATGTTTAACCACAAATGGCCCTTCATACGTAGGGGTCCATTTGCCCCTTGGGTCACTCTGAGGAAGGATGATTCTCTTGATAACCAGATCCCCAACTTGATATTCCTGCGGCCTGACCTTTTTGTTAAATACCCTGATCATTCGTTTTTGATATGTCTGACCATGACAGATAGCAGCAAGTCTCTTTTCGTCAACGAGATTGAGTTGATCAAGTCGTGTCTGGATCCAATCATCCTCGTTCAGATTTGCATCCTTCATTATCCGGAGAGAGGGAATTTGCACTTCGATCGGCAAGACTGCCTCCATGCCATAAACCAGAGAGAAAGGAGTTGCCCCGGTTGACGTCCTAGCTGAGGTACGGTACCCATGCAAAGCGAACGGTAACATCTCGTGCCAATCTTTGTAGGTCACTGTCATTTTCTGCACGATCTTCTTGATGTTCTTATTTGCTGCTTCTACAGCCCCATTCATCTTCGGTCTGTAAGGAGAAGAATTGTGGTGCTGTATTTTGAACTGTTCGCAGAGCTCAGCGATCATCTTATTGTTTAGATTGGTACCGTTATCTGTAATAATCCGCTCGGGGACGCCGTACCGACAGATCAGGTTATGCCGAATGAACCGTGCCACCACAGTCTTGGTTACCGTAGCATAGGATGCTGCCTCAACCCACTTCGTGAAATAATCAATCGCCACTAGGATGAAGCGATGTCCGTTGGATGCCGTAGGTTTGATCTCGCCAATCATATCTATGCCCCACATTGCAAACGGCCAAGGCGCAGTCAGAACATTCAGGGGAACCGGAGGAACATGCACCTTATCTGCATAGATCTGGCACTTGTGGCATGTCCTGGAGTGTTGGTAGCAGTCAGCTTCCATGGTGGACCAGTAATATCCTGCCCGTAGGATTTTCTTAGCCATAGTGTGCCCACTGGAATGTGTACCAAAGGTCCCTTCATGTAGCTCTTCCATGATCCTTTCCGCTTCAATCCTATCAACACAACGCAGCAAGGTTGAATCGTGGTTTCGCTTGTACAAGATGCCGTTGCTAAGAAAGAACTTGGCTGCGAACCTCCTCAGGAATTTCTTATCATTGATAGAGGCACCTTCAGGGTATTCCTGAGCTTCCAGATATCTCTTCACTTCGTGGTACCAAGGCTTCTCAGTTACCAATTCAGTTTCGAGATCACAACAGTATGCCGGTTCGTCCAGTTTCCAGATGATGATCCGGGGAGCTTCATTATCCCATTTGACCTTGAACATTGAAGACATTGTAGCTAACGCGTCCGCTAACTGATTCTCTTCTCTTGGAAAGTGCTCAAAGGTTATCTCTGTGAAGTGGGGAATCAGGGTCAACACACATTCTCTATAAGGAATCAAGTTTGGATGTTTCGTATCCCACTCTCCTTTGATCTGATTGATCACAAGAGCGGAATCTCCGAAGACACTTAGAAATTTGATCCTTAGGTCGATCGCAGCTTGAAGACCCATGATACACGCCTCATACTCCGCCATGTTGTTGGTACAGTTGAAACATAGCCGGGCAGTGAGTGGAGTATGAGTACCTTGTGGAGATATGATGATGGCGCCGATACCATTTCCTAAAGCATTGGAGGCTCCGTCAAAGTGCATAGACCATCGGGATCCTGGCTCAGGTCCTTCATCCGGTCCAGGTACTTCACAATCAGTTACTATCATGATGCTTTCATCCGGAAACTCGAAGTTCATTGATTGGTAGTCATCTACAGCTTGATGAGCTAAGTGGTCTGCCAATACACTTCCCTTGATGGCTTTCTGGGTGGTGTACTGAATGTCATATTCCGTCAAGATCATCTGCCATCTTGCAATTCTCCCAGACAGAGCAGGCTTTTCGAATATGTATTTTATCGGATCCATTTTTGAGATCAACAAAGTGGTATGAGTCAGCATATACTGTCTCAGCCGGCGAGCAGCCCATACCAAAGCGCAGCAAGTTTTCTCAAGCAGTGAGTATCGGGTCTCACAGTCGGTAAACTTTTTGCTAAGGTAATAAATGGCGTGCTCTTTTCGGCCAGACTCGTCATGCTGCCCCAGCACACACCCCATCGAGTTGTCAAGCACTGTCAGATATAGGATCAGAGGTCTCCCTTCAACCGGTGGCATAAGGATAGGTGGTTCTTGGAGATACTCTTTGATTCTGTTGAAGGCCGCCTGACATTCATCATTCCAACGTACTACCTGATCTTTCTTCAGTAGCTTGAAGATTGGCTCACAGGTAGCAGTCAGATGAGATATGAATCGAGCAATGTAATTCAGGCGTCCTAAAAAGCCTCTGACTTCCTTCTCTGTCCTAGGAACTGGCATCTCTTGAATAGCTTTGACCTTAGCAGGGTCCACTTGAATACCTTTATCACTGACCACGAAGCCTAGTAACTTTCCCGATCTTACCCCGAAGGTGCACTTGTTCGGGTTCAATCTCAGCTTGTACAGTTTCAACCGATCGAACAACTTCTGTAGATGATCTAGATGCTCTTCCTCAGTCTGGGACCTAGCGATCATGTCGTCCACATATACTTCTATCTCATGATGGATCATATCATGAAATAAGGCAACCATGGCACGTTGGTAGGTTGCCCCAGCATTCTTTAATCCAAACGGCATGACCTTGTAACAGAAGGTGCCCCACTGAGTAACAAATGTAGTCTTTTCCATGTCTTCAGGTGCCATCTTTATCTGATTGGAACCTAAAAAGCCATCCATGAAAGAGAACACTTTGTGCTGAGCTGTATTATCAACAAGGACATCAATGTGAGGTAAGGGGAAGTCATCCTTGGGGCTGGCCCTGTTCAGATCCCTGTAATCGACACACATTCTGACCTTACCGTCCTTTTTTGGTACCGGCACCACATTAGCAACCCACTGAGGGTAAGAAGTCACTGCAAGAAACCCAGCATCAAACTGTTTCATAACCTCGGCTTTAATTTTCTCGGACATCTCTGGACGCATCCGACGGACCTTTTGCTTAACGGGAGGGCAGTCTTCCTTAGTCGGCAAGTGATGGACCACAATGTCGATATCCAACCCTGGCATGTCTTCGTAGGACCAGGCAAAGATCTCCACATAATCATGTAGCATCTTGGTTAACCGTTGCTTCACGCTGAGCTCTAGGTTGGCACCAATCTTTACCTCTTTCCTGTCTGCCTCAGTACCCAAGTTTATGGTTTCCACTGGCTCTTCATGGGGTTGAATTGCCCTCTCCTCCTGAAGCAACAGTCTGGCAAGCTCGCCAGGCACTTCGCAATCATCTTCACCTTCGTCTTCGGCTAAGTTGATCGGATTTTCGAAGTCATAATTGGCAGTAGCAGAGTTGTTATCAGTAAGATCCAGAGTGGATTGGAACTGCGTCACAAAGGTAACAGGGGTATGATCCTTAGCACTCCAATTGTTCAATCCGTCTTCAGCCGTCGGATAGATCCAGCTGTCGAACTCAGCTTCATCAACTTCCTCCTCATCCCCAATAGCATTAACTCCATGAGCGGGCAGGGGAGCTGTCACCACATTAGGCTTGTCAGATGCCTCAAACTGTACCTCCTTAGCGTCAATGAGGTCCTGCAGCTTGTTCTTTAGTGCCCAACAGTCATCGGTAGAGTGCCCCGGGCTTTCTGAATGGTAAGCACAACGAGCATTCGGGTTGTACTTGGGAGATGTTGTATTGGGGAACTTCGGGGCTTCCCTGACAGTCACCAAATTGGTTGCGAGCAACTGTGGCAGGATCTGCGATAGGGTCATGTTTAGCCGGGTAAACTCCCTCCGGGGTCTTTCAGCCCTTTGAGAATTGTTTGGTCGAGGAGCGGCAGCAGGCTTAGCAATCATCACCGCGCTGACAGATTGGCGGTGCTCAGGTCTCTCTGATTTCCTAGAACCATACACGGCACTAGACTCCTTCTTGAACGGTTTCTTTTCCGAGCTAGATGATGATGCACCCTTCGCAATCTTCCCCGACTTCAACCCAGCTTCAATCCTTTCTCCAGTCAAGATCAAATCAGTGAAACCAGCAGAAGAATTCCCAATGAGGTGGTTGAAAAATGGCCCAGATAGGGTCCCCAAGAACATGTCAACCAACTCCCGATCAGTCAATGGTGGCTGCACCCTGCCAGCCAGGTCTCTCCACTTCTGAGCATATTCCTTAAAACCTTCGCTTGCACCTAACGCCATACCCTGGAGTTGGGTACGTGTGGGGGCAAGGTCGGCATTATACTGATACTGCTTGTAGAAAGCAGTAGCCAGCTCCTCCCAGTTACGAACTTTGGTCCCATCCAGCTGATAGAACCATTCGAGATGAGTCCCTGAAAGACTCTCCTGGAAGAAGTGGATCCATAAATTCTTATCCGCAGAGTACGGCTGAATTTTCCGAACATAGGACCTTAAGTGCAGCTTGGGACAAGACGCCCCGTCATATTTAGAGAAGGTTGGTGCTTTGAATTTATGCGGGATAATCACACCAGTCGACAAACCCAGATCTCCGAAATCCAGCCCAGGTGCCTGTTGCACCTCCATAGCCTTCAACCTGTCCTCCAGTTGCTTGTATCTGTCATCTGCAGGAGGGTACTGCTCTTCATCAAAATCTGTCTCGTTGTCGGAGACTACTGGAGTAGGAACCTTTACTTCTGCCTGAGAAGGACTCTTGCCAACAGAAGAACCAGCCTCTTCATGCTGCAGAGTATTGCCAAACCTTCGGCCCGAGTTGAACAGAACAGTTCTTCTCTTCTTCTTCTTCTCCTTCTTCAGGAGCATAGCCTTTAGTTCTTCTTGGCCTTTAGCCAGACCCTTGATTAGTTCTTGAAACTGCGCATTCTGCGCCTGAAGAGCCTTAATTGATGTCTCTGTTGATTCAGATCCGGGATTCATGATGCTGAAATAAACAGCGAAGAACTGTAAGCAACCTGAAAAAGGGGGAAAACCTGCTATGCACATGATGTATGAAATGCGTATGAATTATGTTTTCAAAGACAATCGGGAATCAACTTCGTAAACAAAAAGAGAACACACTTCATTAGATTCAACTTTGTAACTGAAATTATTCAACAAGTTGCCCTTAGGCGTTTACATGAAATGAAACAACTGGAAAGGAAATAAAAACTGTAAAGGCACATTCAGAATTCCTCATTGATCCCATGGTCTCCTCTTCTCAGTACGGATGTAGGCATTCAGAGCTCTCTCATTCTCCAACTGCTTTGTCAGCTTCTGGATCTTTGATTCCTGCTCGTTGAACTTTTCCCGGTAAGAATCCCGCTCTTCTTGCAGCTGCGACCAAGATCTCTTCAATGTCTCATAATCAGTAGGTATCTGAGGAGGAAGGACAGTTGGAGGAACACCATCTTTATCAGGACACTCAAGAATGACGGGTCTGACAGCTTCATATGGAATACCTAACTTCTGAGCACAGATGCGGACCCATTTGTAGTAGGCTTCCATAGGTAAAGAAGTCTTTGGCCCTAGCTCTTGTGGGTCAGCTTTATGAACCTTGTCCCAAGCCTTGATGAACCTACGACGCAGCTCGTCACTATCCACCTGAAACTCGAAACTGATGTGAGGCACCAACATCTCATGGGGGCCTGCTCTTCTTGCTCTTCCAAACTGACGGAGTGCTAGACATGGATTGTAAGAGATCCCTCCTTGAGTACCAATCAGAGGAACATTAGGATACTCCCCGCATCGATCAATAATAGCTATCTCATCCAAACCTCTGCAAGTCCAAATGATGTCTTTATTGGTGAGAGACATTAACCTGTGAGCCCAACCTCTTCCTTCTTGGTTCTTCAGCACGAACTTAGGGAGGTGCGAAATAAACCACCTCACCAACAAAGGGATACAACACCATAGGGTTCCTCGTCTTCGGGTAGTACGGGCATGAAGTTGTTGCAAGATGTCACCCAAGAGAGTGGGCACAGGGTTCTGAGACATAAAGATCCTAATGGAAGTGACATTGATGAAGTTGTCAGGATTAGGAAACAGGACTAACCCATAGATTAGGAGAGCCAAGATGTCTTCATATGCCCTAAAGTCCAGGTCATTCCAGAAATTGTTAGCTTTGCCAATTAGGAACTTGGCCAAGAAACCCTTAACTCCGCTTCTAGTTACCCAGTTGTCTGTTACTTCTTGATGGGTCAAAGGAAGAGCTGCAGCAACATCCTCAAGCCTGAGGGTCTTTTCCCAACCAGTAAAGGGAGTCTGATCCAAGATAGGGATACCAAGCAGATTAGAGAACTCTTCCAGGGTAGGGACCAGCTGGAAGTCTTGAAAGGTGAAGCACTGGTACAGAGGGTCATAGAACTGGGTCAGAACACTCATCAACTGTTGATCCCGCTTTGCAGTGACTAAACTGAGAAGAGAACCGTGCCTCTGAATGAAGGAAGTGGTATTTGGAATTCTGCTAACCAGCTCATCAAGCAACTCAGGTGAACGAACAAAGTTGAACCGGATAGTATTCCTTCGCACAGGCATCATAATGTCCTACAAAACAGAGCAAAGATGAAACCCTCTTGTCTTTGAAATAGTCAGTCCTTATGCAGGATGCATGCAATGCTCATGATGCTATGATGTTATGATAAAGCACACCACATACAGATACAAAGGCAAACATGGTAAGGCACACAAGTCACACAAGGCAAGCCCCTAAAGTTTAGGCCAGCATGAGGTCTAGGTACTACCCTCTTTCAGTTTGTTGGTTCATACCTGTCCTAATCAAAAGTAACCGGGTTCTTAGAGGATCCCAATATCATTGACTACCCTCAATCGGTCATAACTCCAGCATCGCAATCTTTTCTTGCGGCCAGAACCATCACGAGAGTTTAGCCTCAATGGGCGTAGCATACTGCTACAATTCTAAAGGCCAAGTTGTGTCAATTAAGGTTCTAAGGTTGTTGGTGCTTAATGGCTCCTTAGAAGACCCATATTCTCCTCGTTGCGACACAAGGGATATCGGTACAGACCAAGGTGCCACACCAACGTAGCCACTGCTTCACCTGTGTCGGTCTACGCCGGACAGGTCCCTCACAGCTTATGCTACCTAAACAGGGTATCCCCAGATCCGGGTTAGGATCTATGTATCTCCGATGCAACCCACAATAGTAAAGCAAGCAAAACAATACAAGTGAAAACACAGTTATGACCTAGCCCTAAGGTACACCTCACTTTAAGTTTAAGTCCCCAGCAGAGTCGCCAGTTCTGTGATCGGTGGATCTGGAACTGACTGTTTAAAGCTGGTTCGCGAAATATCGCGGAAGCAAGAGTCGCCACCGTCTTTTATTTTCTCCAATTGGAAAGGACAAAAGCACAGAAAAATTCCTTAAAGAGATTGCTCTCGGTTCGGGAGGTAGGTTATAGAAAGGGAAGGTGTTAGCACCCTTTCTATCCATGGTTATCCATGGGCTCTTAGATACTTGCTCAATGTGTTTTCAAAATGTTTGTTTGCTTTTCAACTGTGGGTTTTAAAAAAAGTTTCTTTGAAAAATTTCAGTTCGACTCGTACGTCAGAGTGTTTGAAAAGTTTGCTTTGAAAGCTTTTGAAAATGTGTTGGTGTGAAAAGTCTTTTTGAGTTTGTTTTGAGATTAGAGCAAGTATCCTTGAGAACCTACCTACCCTAAGGAATTCGTCTGTGTAGATGTCCTTAAAAGTAGTGCCATCCCACCATTGAGAGGTAGGTAGCACCACCATTGGAGATGTTCGGGTCAATTCGATTTTTAGGGACATGGTGATCACCAGAGCAATGGGAAGACACCTTAGAAGCTACCCTCATGCCAGGTTCCCGGATCATGAGGACTTACTAAGACATCCTCTACTCGACGATCACCTTTCGAGGCAAGGCAACAGTGAGGCGTACCCTAGGGGTGGTGTGTGCGATTCGTGTGTCGTTTTCAGATATTTATCTTGTCATGTTCATTGTGATCTACGCTTGATTTTATTTTTAAGTCCATACATTCTTTCATGCTTTTTGTTAACAGTTAAAAAGTGCGGAAAAATAAATCTACGACTATTACAAATGGCGCGGGTCCACATCGCCAAAATTAAACCGGACCCGATTTAGCGGAAAGTAAATGAAGCAATAAAGTAAAAGTGCGAGAAGTTTAAATTACAATGCTTTGGGAGAATTACATAATTATAATTAAACGACATAAAATAAATGTGCAAATTAAAATAATTAAAAATATGGGCGTTGGACCCTTTCGTAAGAAATTAAAGTTAGTAAGAATTAATTAATTAGAATTAAATGTTTTTAGTATTTTATGTTTTTTAAGATTTAAAAGAAAGAGAATTTATTGAAATTAAAAATAAAATGCTAAACCCTAGTTCTAATGTTTTTTTAATTTATTGCGAAAATATTAAGTTTTAACCTAATTTAAATCTAAGTTAATTTACATGCAAAATTCAATTTATGAAAATAAATAAAATAAGCAATATTATTGTAAAGGGGAAATTAAGAAGAATAAAAATTAAACCTAATTCTATTTTTGGATTTTAGTTATTAAAAGGATTAAAAATTATAACCTAATTAAACTAAATATTTACATGCAATTTATTTATGGAACTAATTAAAATAAAATAAATATTATATTTTTGCCTTTTTCTGATTTTATGATATTTTTCATATTTTGTAAAAATAATTAATTAACTAAAACAAATAAAAAATAAATAACATAACAATTAAAAAAAATAAAATATGAAAAGAAAAGCAAACCAGGGGGGGTTCAGGCCCCAATTTAGGAGGTATTGTTCAGCAAATCAGGCCCAATAAGCAGTGGATCCATTGACTTTTGCCAATTCATGTGCTAACGCGTTGACCCTTGTGTGCGTGTTCTTCAGATCTAGGCCACTGATTTGGATTGGATGGACGCGTGTACGCTTGAGATGGTGAGCGTATGGTATACTAGGACGCTTATGCTGCATGGGAACACAATTTGCAAAATAATATAGGAATAAACGTAGACCTGGGACTTGAACCCAGGCCATGAAGGTCACCAACACGTACACCTGCCAACTGAGCTACAACGCTTTAATTAACATATTATAATAAGTAAATAATAAAAAGCAAAACCCACGCGTAATGGTTAAAAACGCGCGCAATTCAAACTAGCGAATCACGCTTCGCCAACACATCATCTTCCCCATTGTTTTTATTTTTTTCTGAATCAAGCACGTATGGCAGCGGTTTTGGAAGCGTGGTCTTAGGCTAGCTACAAGAAAATAGCGACTAGCGCTATGACATCAATAAATTGATCGCGAGGGTCCAGGTCTCCTCGTCTTGATGAGCTGGTCTGAATGGTCATACTTTCATGGGCTAATTTTTCCTTATCGCTAAAGCCCCAATTCTGAAGACCTGTAACCCTAGAATCTCAAACATGGCATAATCTCGCATGGTCAATAAAAACGCAATTAAAGGTAATGGTTAGCTTGGAAACTTCAATAGGAACAAGAATCAATAAACAAAAATGCACAAAGATGTATGAATCATGATATACGATTTCAAAAGTTTTGTGACACAGTTCGAGTTCTATCTACCAATTCTTGGAGTTTTGCTTGTTGTTCTTGATTGGTACACGTTCAGAGTTACCCAAGGAAGCTAATGGAATGGAAATTGAGGCTTGAATCGTCCCCTAACCTTGAAATCAGTTTTGTGTTTTATGGAAAAAAATTCAAGTTTCCAAAGTGGTCTTGGGCGCAGCTTTCAGTCTAATTCCATTAGGTTTTTGATTCCTGAATATGTAGCCAAGCTTTTAGGTCAACAAAATTGAACAAAATCTCATGAATTCAATGATTTGCATATTTGATTTTATAAAATCTTTTTTGAATCTTTTTCATGTATTCTTTGTTCAATCAGCTCAAATCAAACCAAATCCTTCCATAATTGGCTAAGCACGAGATCTTGAGTCTAGAATGTGCATAAAAAGATTTTTTTAGGTCAAGTTTATATTTTCTACATATTTAAATAATTTAAATGAATTAATATTGATATAAATTCAAATAAATAATTAAAAAATGGGAAAATACTTCCCCTTGGGCTTAATGGTCGTGCATAGGCTTGGCATGAAGAAACTTGGAAGAAAAATGGGCCCATTTGCATTTTTAGGTCATTTGAATCAAAGTTGACTTTTCAAAATTCCCAAAAATTTCCCAACTTCCACAAGGCATAACTTGCTCAATTTTTAAGCTTTTCACATGTTCTTGGACATTTTGGAAAGGTCTTTGAGTCCTTTAACCAATGCCTTTGGTCCCATGTCATTTTGATTTACCAATCTCAAGTTATGGCCTTTGACTTAAAGTCCCTTTTTGTTGACTTTTGAAAATGACCTATAATGTTGAACTTGATAACTTTTTGTGAGGGCATTTCTTGGACTTGGAATATGAAGATGAGTTGTAGTAAATGTCTTTCTCTTCAAAATGAGCTTTGGATGGAATTTTTCTGATAATCCATGTGAAAGTTATGCCCTGGTCAATTTCAGTTGACTTTTTCAGCTGTCCAAATATAGCAACTTTTGCATCTTTGATGATTTCTGAGCCAAATTTTGAGAATCATGATCAAGCATTGATCAAATGATGTTTGTGGCTTCAAAATGATATGTTGACCAAAAATTTGAACTTTTGACTGCCAAATGACCATTTTGCCCCTACAGTTGACTGTAGTGCAATTTAGGGTTTTGACTGTGCAATTTTGAGCTGAATGCCTTGAAACTTGATATGAGGATACTTGACCACCTTTGTAGGCATGTGAGACTTGATTGGGCCCTTGAAAACTTCATTTTCTTGATCAGAACACAAACCCTAGTTTTGACTGTATAGGAGACAGTTGAACTGTGCAACCCTTGGGGAATTTTATGACTTGGCCTGGCAATTTCTTGGAGAATATGGGAGGGCAAATTTTGGGGTACAACAGTATGGTATCCCGGAGAGGATCATCACAGACAATGGTACAAATCTAAACAATACTATAATCACCGCCCTGTGCAAGCAATTCAAGATCCAGCATCACAATTCTTCCCCTTACCGGCCAAAGATGAATGGTGTTGTTAAAACCGCAAATAAGAACATCAAAAAGATCATACAGAAAATTACAGTCACGTACAAAGACTGGTATGAGATGCTACCATTCGCTCTCCACGGGTATCGTACCACAGCGCACACATCAACCGGGGCAACACCTTACTCTTTGGTATATGGCATGGAAGTTGTCTGGCCTATTGAGGTCCAGATCCCCTCTCTAAGAATCATGAAGGATGAAGGTCTGAACAAAGACTATTGGATCCAGGCTCGACTTGATCAACTGAATTTAATTGATGAGAAAAGGCTTAATAATGTCTGTCATGGTCAAATGTATTAGAAATAGATGGTCAAGGCTTTAAAAAAAAGGTCAGACGCCAAGTGTATCAAGTCGGGGATCTGGTGATCAAACGTATCATACTACTGCAGGGTGATCCTAGGGGAAAATGGACTCTTACATACGAAGGACCATTTGTAATCAAAAGCATACTCTCTGGTGGAGCAATGATCTTGACCACCATGGATGGCGACAACCTGCCGCACGCTGTAAACATGGACATAGTCAAAAGATACTACGCATAGGAAACCCGCTATGTTGACACACTTAGGCAAAACAAGGGCATCCCGGCGAACCAAAAAGGTTTGGGCAAAAATTAGGGATAAAACAAAAAAAAATTGTACACCCGGCAAGTTGAAAACCCGAAAGGGTGACTTGGGCAAAAAAGGGTATCATGGTTGACCGAAAACCCGAAAGGGCGGTCCAGGCAAAAGTTAGGGAATTAAAGCGTATGACTATGTCCTGTTAGATCACCTTACGAACAACCTTTGGCTTCAACCGAAAAACTCAGCAGTTCTGATCAAATCAATCAGCTTCGGACAAGGCAATAAACATATAAGATGCTTAGAGACACGAAGGCTATAGCAGAATGGGAACCCCATCGGATTATTTCAGATAGCTATCTTTTCTTTGTATCAAATTTTCATTTTTTATGACAGCATTCTCTTACTAGAATGTTTGTCTCATTGTACAAAAATACTTACTCAAAGTCAATACAAAGATATCCCTTTGAAAGTGCAAAACTATATGTTTTTCCTTTACTCTTATGTTTTGTTTACAAAAAACGTCCAATGATTTATTTTTGAACATATGCATTTGAACGTAACTACCATTAACAAATGAACAAAATAGAAAGACAATTACTAATGGCTTTAAGAGATAGGGAAATCTCTCTAAGTTATTTCCATAAAATCCCCCGCAGTGTGCAGTTTAATCTCCAGCGGAACAAAACTTGCAGTTATCACTCCCTGTTAAAAGTCGCCAAATTTCTCAGGATTCCCCAACAGGATTTTACAAGCAGTACACGACATTTCCCTTACAACAAGGTTTATTTCTCTAAGTGGAAATTCATCAACACTTCAAAACATGAAGACTTACACTCTGTATCCTCAACAACAGTCAAAAATTTATTTTCCCCAATCCAACAAACAGTGCAGCAGACTAGCTCACATACGCATACATCGCATCCATATATCATAAACATCGATAACACGAATGCATGTATCACAATCTCATTACACCATGCATTTCATACAACATGACATTGCGTATTAGCTAACATTTTACCCTTTTCAGGATAAGGTTAATCATTAGCTACCATTAACAATGTGCAAAAGCTTTTCAGATACAGTTCAGATATGCTCCAGACACGGATGCCATCCTGATACTCATTCAGATTCAACTTTCAGATACAATTTAGATACGCTCCAGACACGGATGCCATCTTGATAATCATTCAAATTCAACTCTCAGATACAGTTCAGATACGCTTCAAACACAAATGCCATCCTGATACTCATTCAGATTCAATCTTCAGATACAGTTCAGATACGCTCCAGACACGTATGTCATCCTGATACTTATGCAGATTCAACTTTCAGATACAATTCATATACGCTCTAGACACAGATGCCATCCTGATACTTATTCAGATTCAATCTTCAAATACAATTCAGATACACTCCAGATACAGATGCCATCCTGATACTCATTCAGACTTGACTCTCAAATATAGTTCAGATACGCTCTATACAAGGATTCCATCCTGATACTCATTCATATTCAACTTTCAGATAAAATTCAGATACGCTCTAGACACGGACGCCATTCTGATATTCATTCAGTTTTAGCTTACAGATACGGTGCAACAATCATTTCTGGATGGCATCTACAAGCCCATCTCTAACAACTTTCCATCATCCCTCCAAACGGCATCTTTAAGCCCATTCCCTATACCATCAACCATCACATCACCGAGTGCAAATTTCTGGGCACTCTAATGTCCAATCATCTTCCACCTTCGAGTCACGAATGGCAAAACTCGCCAATCTAACTCTTCAAGCTTAAGAAGATTGAACAGGGGAAGTTGTTGTACCCCAAAATTTGCACTCTCATTTATCAAGAATTTGCTCACAAGATCTCCTTTGGCTCAAGACTGCACTAGGGTTGATCAGCTCAAGACACCTCCTTAAACACTGATGACCAAAATTAGGATTTGAGATTGCACAAGGATATTTGAACTTACAATGCCCCATATGACTTTCATGGATCATTATGGACCCTCAAGATTACTCATGTCAAGTTTCAAGCTTTGGATCACACTTTTTCTCAGTCAATTGAGCAGTTGACCTAAAAATCAACTGTATTGGGGAAAGAGTCAACTATAGCCAATTTACAGTCAAACTTCATAATTTTTTATGCACATCAACATTTTAAACTCATATATATCATTTGATAAAGTTTGGATCATAATTCCTCAAGAAATTTGATTAAATCTTTAAAAGGGCAAAATGGTCAAAATTAGGGTTTTGACTAGGAAAGGGCAATATCTGATTTTTAACCTAGCAAATGATCAATTGGTTTAAGGCATGATCTCAAGAGTCCAATTGCATCATTTTGACCTATTGACATGGCTCAATACATTGCTCAAGTCTAATGGATTGACAGATAAATTTTCAGTCAACTGATCAAAAGTCAATTGTATACTAAAAAGTCAAACTTTGACTTTTTGGTCAAAATTAAATGACAAAGATCACAATTCATCAAAGCATGTCAAAATATGAAACTTATTCATCAAGAAATCAAAAATTCAAGATTTCATTTTGAAAAGTTAAAATTTCTAAACTTAGAATTTTTTCTAAGTGTTGGAAATTTCTTATTTTTTCACAACTTTGAGCAAAAGTTTCACCATGATGCAAGATGATTCAAAAGAAACTTTCAACATGAAAGTTGTAGATCTCCATGAAATCTACAACATTGCTTTACACAACTCCTTCCAAAAGTATTTGGATCTCAAGTTATAATTTTAAGAACACATGGTCATGAAACAAAACACTTAGTGAAATTTTGCCCTAATTTGGTCAGGATTTTGACCTAACTTCATGGAACTTTTTCATATAGTTCCAATGGTAATTTTCTAAAGTGATTCAAAGATGTGATATAGAGCATATTACAAGCTTTCCAAAATGTCAAACAACTCCATGAGATCATTTTTGAGTAGGGAGAATCGAAGAGATGAAGTTAGGGTTTTCACACTTGAATTATAAGTCATTTTGTGATGAACAAGATTCAAAATTCAAACTTATGCTGCATAACTTCTACTTTGCAGGCCTCAAACTTGTTAGGAACTCCATAATTAATTTCTTGTACAACTGTTAGAGGTCTCAATTCAAGCAATCAATGCAAGACCATGCTTTATATCCATTTTGGGAAGAAAGTGCACAATGCCATTTTGATAAAGTAGCTTTTTGCATAAAACTTGTTCTTGAGCCTTGCACTTGTTCTTTTATGATCATACATGTATTATAACTCAAGAGAAACTTGTTTAGACACTTACAATCACCCAGCACATGCTTTTACTACACATTGAAACTTGTTTTCCCACTTTTCTTCAAAATCAAGTAACCTAGCAATTAGCTTGTAACTTGTACTTCTGACTATCCAAAGTGTGATACGGTGGGAGAACTGACTTGAGGTTTTGCATTTCGTTGCAAATGTCACGGTTTAGCAAGAGTCGCCACCGACTTTTATTTTATCCAAAAGGAAAGGTAAAAAAGCACAGGAAAGACCTTTGAGATATTTTCTTGAGTTTGAGGGGTAGATTATGAAAAGGGAAGGTGCTAGCACCCTTTTCATCCATGGTTTTCCATGGGCTATTAGTTACTTGCTTAGATCACTTGCTTTTCTTTTGAAATTGTTTGAAATGGTGCTTTGTGTGGTTTTGAAAGTATTTTGAAAAGAGGCCATCGTTTAGGCAATCGTTGTAATGATTCTCGTTCGTAAGACTTTATACAAAGATGTTTGTCTTTTGAAAAATGTTTCAATGTTTTGAAAGGTGTTTGAAAATGTTTTGAAATGTGTGTGTTTGTTTTGAGAATAGCAAGGATTGTTTGGAAGAGATCAAGTAACTTAGAACTATCTACCCTACTCAAATGTCTTTCCTATGCATTTTTATTCCTTTGACATTGTTGATTTACCATTGCTTTGGTAAACAGCCCTATCTTTGGATGTTAAACGGGACGGGCGTGGGTCATCGTATGACCATGATAGCAATGTTGCCAAGTATCTTTAGCATTTTGAGGGACCAAGATCATTTGTTTTAGGCAACCTTTTGATAGCATCATCGAGGGACTATGATCTTATTTGTTTGTATTGTTTTGCCAAGATACTTTGTATGCATACCATGGCCATTTTTGTTTAGGCAACCAAGTGGGTGAAACCCTAAGGTTGCTTGTGTGCAATGTGTGTCATTTTACATGCTTTTGATTGTCTTGGATTAGGTCTTTTCTATTTGTTTGTTTTTTGTCTTATCATGCAAAACCCTAATTTACTACATAAGTATAAATGCGATAAATTGCGTAAAATAAACTAAACTATTACAACAATTATTATGGGAGGGGGATACAAGTTTTTGAATGGGGATATTGCACAAAATAAACCCTAAAATAACTATTACAACCCAATTGAATTAAGTATAAATTAAAATAAATATACAAATATTAAAAATGAAATAAGATGTATTTATGCAAAAAATGTTTTGTATTTGATTTATGTATGAGAAAATAAAATTAACTAACCCTAGAAAATAAGGAAAAATAATATTATTATTTTTTGAAAAGGGGTGAAACCCTAGTTTTTAATTAAAATAAAATATATGTCCTATATTATTATTTTGTCTATTTTTTGTACAAGTAAATAATAAATAATATTATGTACAAATATTAAAAATTAAATATGTATGATAATAATATTTTATATGTGAAATAATAAAATAAAAAAATGTATGGTATTTATTAAATGTATTTACAAATATGCAAAAATATAAAATATGAAGCAGGGGGTGCAAATATCAAGTCAGGGGGTGTGGAAAGTCAAAACAGCAAGCCCAAGGCGCCAAGGCCCAAGACAGTCATCCCTGTCCTCCAGCCTCTTCCATTTGCGCGCGTATTTGCTTCAAACCTGTAACTCTCTATTCTTTGCACAAAAACAAAAACTAATAATACAAAACATGTAGCTTGTAATCTCACGATTCCAATGATATAAAATTTGTGACCTAACTTTCAAAGATCAGAGAGAATTTTATAACCCTAATTTCTGACCTAATTTTTTCAGCATGTTCAACATTCAAATTCTCTTAGCTCGGTTAATATAAATGACAACTATGCATATGTACAGCTTCACCATGCTAGAGACTACATTTTTGCTTCACAAATCGTGGCTTGAGGATGCCTAAATAGAGAGATAGAGTTTTGAAAAATACCTCCTTCAGCTGGATTTAGATATGGCAATGTGGGGACTTTGAGTGAGGCCTGAGGATCGTGTGAGCTTCCTTGAAGTTCCTTCAAACTATTCCAATGTTTATGGGGCTTTGTGGATGGCCAGAACTTCCTGCACGAGTCAATCTGCAACCTCCAAGTTTGAAAATGGTGATGTCTGAAACAGAGCTCACAGTTGCAGGATGAATGCTTGGATAACTTTGATATGATGTATGGAAGGTGTTTGAAGTGTTGAAACAAGAAACGCACGAGCCAAAAATTAAATGGCTAGTATTTTGCAGAAACTGGCAGTTTGGGCAGAAAAATGAGGTTTTTCAATTTGGGAGAGTTTTGGATCATAAGCGTTCGTGTTCTTGCCTTGTGATATGTTAGTGAATATGTATAGAATGATACAAAGTGCACCATTTTCCTGTTGTACAAGTTCTGACTTCTTTGGCCAACTTTCTTGCCTTAGAAGAAAAGTGACAAGACTTATGCCAACATGCTTGTACTGGCTTGCTTGCTAGCTGCAGAGAGTTGGTACAAGTTTCTTGATATATATGGAAAATTCTTGCACAAAAGGAACAAGTCCAAGGCTCAAGGCTGATAAAGTTTGCAAAAGCTTGCTTTATGAAAATGGCAATGTGCCTTTTATGCCATTAATGGATTTATTTCTTGTACAAAGCTCCAAAAGTGAAAACAAAGCCTTTATCCACTGAGTTATCATTTAATTATGGAGTGTAGAAGGGGTTTAGGACCTGTAATGTAAGGTACAAGCATGCTTGA
Source organism: Vicia faba (assembly GCA_948472305.1). Classification (NCBI taxonomy): domain Eukaryota; kingdom Viridiplantae; phylum Streptophyta; class Magnoliopsida; order Fabales; family Fabaceae; genus Vicia; species Vicia faba. Next base: position 648,845,331 of record OX451740.1, read on the forward strand.
TCAGATTTGCAACTTGATGCATTGTGAAAATGGCTTGAACAAAAGTGACAAAATGCCAATATCTCTTCTTCGATTCTCCCTAACCACAAATGATCTTAGAGAGTTCTTGGACATTTTGGAAAGCTTGCAACATGCTCTACAATCCATCTTTGAAATGAATTTTAAGATATGATGGGCTTTTACTGTATAGTCTAAATTATAACTGCAAGTGCACAGCCTATCAAAGTAATATATAAGATTATCGAACCACAAAGACCAATTGTCAATATATCGACTCTTATTGTTAAGGTGTTTATCTAAGGCAGATCAGTAAGGGATTGAGTTCAGTACAGGGAAATAAAAGAGAATAAAATTAAAGAGATAAAACAAATGGGATCGAATGTAAATCACGAGATCAGACAATGTCCTAGCATGCATGTATAGTATTTATTTTGGGCAATATTTTCCATTTATAGCAAAGAACTGTTTAACAGGAAGTTGTAGCTTTCGCATACTAAGAATCGAGTTTACTCTTTAAATTAAATTCCTTTATTGTCACTTATAAAGGGTGCCTAACGTGTTAAAGAAGTAAACCTATTTTTAAGAAACAAGTTGTTTTGACTTAGTGAAAAAGTGTTTTAATTTGAAAAACTTAACTTAAAGAGATCCTTGGCTTTTGACCAAGAATCATATTTTAATCCCACAAACGCGTCCGCAAATAGTTTCAAAATCGTTTTCTAAAATTATATCAAGTAATCCTACTTAACCAAATGAACTACTTTCGCTCTTTTCGTTTGGTCAAGAACTAATCTGGCTTAATCTCAAGTATGGACGGCTTTCGATCTTACCCATAAACTTTTAAACACATTTAAACCAGTATTAAAAACTAAAACATCCCAAAGGTATTTCTATTAGCATGGCATGCAGAACATAGTTATGATTCGATCCTTACATTCTAACCCTAATAAATTTAGCTAGACATGGTAAGCATTTAAAGTCTATAAAACGTGTAGACTATGATAAGAGCGTTTAAATTCTATAAAACGTGTAGACTATGGTAAGAGCGTTTAGAGTCTATAAAACGTGTAGACTATGGTAAGAGCGTTTAGAGTCTATAAAACGTGTAGACTATGGTAAGAGCATTTAGAGTCTATAAAACATGTAGACTATGGTAAGAGCATTTAGAGTCTATAAAACGTGTAGACTATGGTAAGAGCATTTAGAGTCTATAAAACGTGTAGACTATGGTAAGAGCATAAAATAAATGAAAGCAATTAAATTAGAACCTTGCTTCAATCGGAGGCTTGAATCTGATACAAGTCATGGAAATGTAAAAGATAGTATGATAAACTTCAACCAAAGTGCTCCAAACTTGAATACAAACTCGCACACTCAAGTGTGATAACTTCCCGATGTGAGAAGATTATCACTTTACAAAGTAGTAATATATGCCTAAGTAGTAACTTGACTGGATCTAAGTTTGGATGAAAACGAAAATGAAATGAACTTGCTATTTATAGAAGATCCTGAAACTCTGTAAAGACGAGTATGCCCCTCAACTCCTTCTGAGCGGGAAATGGTTTGTGAAGGCCGCGAGCGCGGCCACCCTCCCCTCGGGCGCGGTGAGGGAAAATGGAGAGATCGTGGGAACGTGGCAGTTGGCCCCTGGGTGAAAGTGCGTCATATCAGCGCGTTCCCTGTAGCCGACGCGGAGATGGACGCCATGTGTGTATTTTCTTGGAAAAACCCTTTTTTTTCTGGAGTTTTCGCTCGTTTCTTCTCTGGAGGCTCTGAAAGAACATGTGACCTGAAAACAAAGGAAACAAGGGCATAATACTAGAAAAACAATAATAAAACTAAGGAAAACATGTGATATTCGAGTCAGAAACATAGTGCGATTCGGTGTTATCAAAATACCTCTTGGAACTAGGTGAAAAATGCCCATGAAGTTGGGTCAAAAACCTGCCTAAATTAGGGTAAATTTTCACTAAGTCTTTTACTTCATGGACCCCTATTCACAAATTCACAACTTGAGATCCAAGCATCTTTTGGAAAAACTTTGTGAATAAAAGTTGTAGATTTCATGGGGGAATACAACTTTCATGTTGGAAGTTTTCTTTGAATCCAATTGCATCATGATGAAAAAGTGGTGGGAAGTTGGGAAAAAATAAGAAAATTTCCATATTTAGAAAAATCCTAAGTTATGAAATTTTTCAAATTCAAAACCCTAATTTTCAAAATTGGTTTTCTTGGTCAACAAGTTTCATATTTTGACATATCTTGATGAATTATGACCCTTGGCACTTGATTTTGACCAAAAAGTCAAAGTTTGACTTTTCAGTGTACAGTTGACTTTTGATCAGTTGACTGCAAAATTCATCTGTCAATCCTATGTACTTGAGATCTTTTGAACCATGTGATTAGGTCAAGATGATGCCATTGAGTCCTTGAAATCATGTTTGAACCCAATTGGTCATTGGCTAGGTTAAAAATCAGAAATTGCCCCTTCTCAGTTAAAACCCTAATTTTGACCATTTTGCCCTTTTGATGATCTGATCAAATTTCTTGAGGAGTTATGATCCAAACTTGATCAAATGGTACATAGGAGTCTAAAATGTTGTTGTGGATCAAAAATTATGAAGTTTGACTGTAAATTGGCCATGGTTGGCTTTTTCCCCAATACAGTTGATTTTCAGGTCAACTGTCCAATTGACTGGTCAAAAATGTGATCCAAGGCTTGAAACTTAACATGAGCAATCTTAGGGGTCCAAGATGGTGTATGAAAGTCACATGAAGCATTTATGGTCCAAAAATCCTTGTGCAAACTCAAACCCTAATTTCAGGCTATCAGTGCAAGGTGATGTCTTGAGCTGACCAAACCCTAATCTTGTCTTGAGTCCAAGAAGTCCTGTGAGGAAAATCTTGATAAATGAGAGGGCAAATTTTGGGGTACAACACAAAGCACTCAAGACCTTTTTCTTATACATACACAAGTTATTTGCCACAAATTCCACGCATGCTCAAGCCCTGAAAACACCAAGAACACAGAATCACCAAAAACACCTCAAAACTTGCCATTTTTGAGTTTTGAATCCAATCTCCAAATCTACTCGTGTGTTTCTTGGCATTTTACTTTCAAAAGCTTCTAAATAACATACACAAACAATTCCAACACCTGCAACACCACTGTAACACCTCCATCATCATCCACCATTTTCAAAAATAGCACCTTGCACCTTGACTTCTCCAGAACTCCTTAGGCACTTTCAGCTCAAGCTAAGCATCACATTAGCTTCCTGGGAACTTGAGGAAGCTAATCCAATCGTTAGGACTCACTAAAAGCTACTCAAACTCCAAACACGATACCCTCTTGCAAGGTAAGTTTTCTAACTTTTGAACTCTTCATACATGCATCGTTAATGGTTTATTTATGAATGAAAAATGTAGATATCATTGCCCTAAAGCTAACCATGTCCATAGTTTTCATTTATATTTCTTGAGCTTAGAGAATTTTAGGATTGAAGTTTCTAAAATTTTTAGGGTTCAAATTAGGGCCATTAAAATTCATGCTTGTCTTTGATCTATAATTTTATTGCTTTGCATTTTTGAAATCGTGAGGAAATTTGCTACAAGATTCATGTTTACATTTTTGCAAATGGACGAGAGATGAACAAGATGCAGGTACTCTGGCTGGGCGTGAGGTTGAAGATGAAGTTCAGGCCATGGACTTGTTTACTATCATATATTTATGGTTTGATTTATATAAACGGATGTATAGCCACCCCAGTGGTAGAAGCGCGCGCCTGTGACTATAGGGACCTGGGCTCAAGCCCCAGTGGTACCCTTTTGGATTTTTTCATATTTTTTCACATTCTGACTTTTTTTGGCAGCGCTGGGCCTCATCCTTGGGTCTTATGTTTTTTTTTCACTTCTAACCCCCTGCTGGCTATTTACACCCTGGCCCATTTTATTTTCTTTTTTCTCAATTTTTATTTATTTGTTTTCTTAAATATTTTATCTAATACTAAAAAATTATAAAAAATATTAAAAAAACATTAGATTTATATTTTGACATAGTTTATTTATTTTTTACACAAAAAATTTATTTTATTTAATCATTACTTTATTTATTTTACTAATAGGTTTGAAATTTTAATTAAAAAACTAGGGTTTTAGTTATTTTCTTTTACATAATTTAAATATTTTATTTTAAAATGTAAGAAGACCAAAAATATTTTATAATACTACAAATTATTTTTAAGACAAAAATATCAAAAATATTCTTCTTATAAACTTAATTTCTTTTTTTAATCAATTAATATATTAGGGTTTTTATTTAAAATTATTTTCCTAGTAAATTTAGGTTTTACTTTTTACTAATTTAATTAATTATTTTTCTTTTAGTTAATTAGGTTAAAACAAAATCCTTTTTTCCTAAAAAAAATCCAAATAAACGTCTATTTACTTTACATTTACATTCTTGTATATTTATTCATTTTGTACATTATTTATTCAATTCTTGTACAAATTCAATATGGTTGTAATAGATAATTAGGCTTTATTTTCTTGCAATCCCCATTTATAATTTGTACACCCCCTCCCACAAGTATTGTAATAGCATGTTAATTTTAAATTCCGCAATTTATCACTTTATCTACAAATGCTAGTAATTAGGGTTTGTATGGGAAGACTAAAACCGATCAATTAGAAAACCTTAATCAAAGAAAAAACCAAGCATGAAAACAATACACTTGCACACAAGCATCCCTAGGATAAAATTCACTTGGTTGCCTTACAAAATGGCCATATTACGCATGTGAGGTATCTTAGCAAAAACAAGCAAAATACAAGATCATAGTCCCTCGATGACGCTACCTAAGTTGCCTTTCAAAATGATCTTAGTCCCTAAAGAGAATGCTAAGATACCTTGCAATATTGCTAATCATGGTTATACAATGACCCACACCTGTCCCGTTTACATCCAAAGATAGGGTTACTTATCAAATCAATGATAAGATAACAATGTCAAAGGAAAGAGGAAATGAACATGAAAGACTTTTTGAGTAGGTAGAATGCTCCTAATTACTTGATCTATTTCAAAATAAAACATCCTTGCTATTTTAAAACAAACACCTACACTTTCAAAACATCTTGCAAACTTGAAAACATTTTCAAAAGATCAACATCTTTGTATACATTCTTACGAACGAGAATCATTACAAAGTTTGCCTAAACAATTGCCTCTTTACAAAATACTTTCAAAAACCACACGAAGCATAATTTCAAACAAAAGCAAGTGATCTAGCAAGTAACTAAGAGCCCATGGAAAACCATGGATGAAAAGGGTGCCAATACCTTCCCTTTTCATAATCTCCACCCTCCCCGAACTCAAGAAATAATCTCAAAGGTCTTTCCTGTGCTTTTTCACCTTTCCTTTTGGATAAAAGAAAAGTAGGTGGCGACTCTTGCTAACCGCAACATTTGCGATAAAATGCAAAACAACCAGGTCAGTTCTCCCACCGTATCACACTTTCCAACTCCCAAGTTATGCTTTCTCCGGCAGCTCCTAACCAGACTACTTTCACCAAAGCAATCTCTTTGCCTCTTAGAGTCTTTATTTCATGATCTGCGATTCGTACAGGCATCATCTCCACAGTGAGATTATCCATTACTTGCACTTCATCCATATGAATCACATGAGATGGATCTGAAATATACCTCAGGAGTTATGACACATGGAACACATCGTGCAAATTCAAAAGATTAGGCGGTAAAGCCACTCTATAAGCAACATTTCCAACTCTGTCCAAAATCTGATACGGACCAATAAAACGAGAAGTGAGCTTCTTAAACTTCAATGCTCACCCAACACCAGTCACAGGTGTAACTCTCAGAAATACATGGTCACCTACTTGAAATTCTAAATCTTTCATTCGCTTGTCATGATAACTCTTCGGTCTACTTTAGGAAGCTTTCATATTTTCTCGAATCAACTTCACCTTCTTAGTAGTCTCACAAACAAGTTCAGGTCCAAGCACTACACTTTCTCCAGACTCATGCCAACATAAAAGAGTTCTACATCTCCGACCATACAACGCTTCAAAAGGTTCCATTCTAATACTAGAATGGTAACTGTTATTATAAGTGAACTCTATTAATGGAAGATAAGTGTCCCACAAACCTCCCTACTCAAGAACACATGCTCTCAGCAAATATTCTAACGACTGAATAGTCCTTTCAGTCTGACCATTTGTCTGAGGATGATACGCCGAACTCAACCTCAACTTAGAACCCAACGCCTCTTGCAAACTCTTCCAAAAATCAGAGGTAAACCTCAGATCTCTATCTGACACAATACACAAAGGAATACCATGTAGTTTTACAATTACACTAGTGTAAATCTCCTCCAACTTTGATATTGGAAAACTGATGTTAATAGGAATAAAATGAGCCGACTTTGTAAGCCTATCAACAATCACCCAAATCGAATCATGTCCTCTTAGATTATTAGGTAATCTTTTCACAAAGTCCATCGAAATGTTATCCCATTTCCATTCTAAAACTTCTAACAGTTGCATCAACCTTGCGGGCTTCTAATATTCAACTTTCGACTTCTCACAAGTCAAACATGCATACACAAAGTGAGCCACACCACTCTTCATTCCAGGCCACCAAAACAAAATTTTCAAATCTTGATACATTTTTGTAGCTCCCGAATGAATACTTAACTCACTTCTATGACTTTCCTCAAGGATCACTTTCTTCATCTCTGCATCATCAGGAATACAAATTCGATTACGAAATCTCAACATACCTTGCGCATCTAACTTAAAATCACTATTCTCAGACTGATCGATTCCAACCAACGAATCTACCAGTTTCACATATAACTTATGAGCTTCTATGATATTATCTAGAAAATCATTATTAATCTTGCTAGACACACGAGCACCCACCAATTGATCCATCAAGTCATCTATTCTTGGAAGCAGATACTTGTTCTTAATCGTCACTTTATTCAATTATCTATAATCAACACAAAGTATCATACTTCCATCTTTCTTCTTTACTAACAACACTGGAGCTCCCCAGGGTAATACACTTGGTCTCACAAAATTCTTTTCAAGTAAATCTTCCAACTGCTTCTTTAATTCTTACAACTCAGATGCAAATATCATGTATGGTGCCATATAAACTGAAGGAAAATTGCGATCAAAATGCAGCGGAATATAAAATTTTCCTTTAGAGATCCTTACGAATGAGCATGTTCAGTGATAGAAAGTTTTACCTCTTGTGGCGATTCAGACTTTTGATGTCGTGATTACGAGCGTTGATGAAGAACAACGCCTCTACTCAGTCCACACGAACAGATCGCTTCCGGTCACAGTGCTAGCTGATCACGAACGGAAACCTTGAGTGAGAGAGAGAGTTAAAAACGAAAATGCATCAAGTGAAAAAACTTCATCACAAGGGATCTATTTATAGAATCACTCGTGTGGGCTACAAGCTAAAAGCCCAATTAAGGCTATAAGCTAAAAGCCCAATTAAGCTTATGGACATCATACCTTATAATGTACCATATATCACTTATCCACGTGGTACCTTACCACTTTCCGTATTACACTTAAGTGCACCGTACCTTACGGTGTTCCTTATTTATTCTATCTCTCATCAACCTGTCCTTATGTGTGTGACCCTGTAGGTTTTCGCGACGTTGGCAATTATATTAAATTACACATTTAATATAATAAACAGTGAGCGGTATCTAGCAACACATCACTGTTACCCAAGTCACGAAAATGTCATGTGATCTGACCAAACCTTTTCCGTGATAATATTTGTGTTGTACAATTACCCTTTTGCCCTCATGTCTATATTGAACACAAGGCATACAGTGTGTCACCCTTGTCAAGTTCAATATTGGGCCCTTAGACATTTATCCTGTTATGCAGGATGAGCAAATTCCATCTAGGTCACTCATGTCCCTTAGCATGCTTTGTGAAGTACCCATCAACCATCTTTATAGTCATCCAGTTACGGATGACGTTTGATCAGCAATAAAGTACTTGACTCTACATCTAGGGTCCATAGTGGTTTCAGGTCGAAGGGTGGTATACACCATTATCATCATGAGAATAACTTATGACACTTTGCATAACATTCTATGTAGTATTCTCATAACGGGTCAATCCAGTATAAATATTACTCCTAATATTCATACCTATGTCAAGACTTGATAACTCCTTATTTATGATCCATGAGATGTGATCATCAATCTATCTTCATAATAATCTTAATGCTTTAATGTTATCCCACTTCACATTAAAGCTTGACTACGGATACTTTAAGAATAGTTTCTTATGTTTAATGGGATCTCATGATTAAGTCACACTTAACATTTCATTAAACCAATAAACCATTCTAGGGACTTTATTATTTTGGAAAACATAATAAAGAAATGCCTTTTATTATTAATAAATAATTCGATACAAGTACCAAAAGTATTGGCCTCTAGGGCTTACACCAACATAAACAAGTCTGATACCAGGTACAGATCGATAGCAAATTCGACTTCTCTTTCTGGTGGTACATCAGAAATTTCATCAGGGAAAACTTTAGGAAATTCACGCACCACTTACAATTCCTCAATTATAGCTTGATTCCTGACAGACAGTGACACCATCAATGAGAACATCAGAGCCTCTTCTTGCATCAACTGCCTCAACTAACTAGTAGACAACAGACCAACTTCCTCCTCTTTCGGAGTAGAAAACCTCACCGACTTGTTATAATAGTTAATATGAACCTAATTATGTTCTAACTAGTTCATACCTAAGATCACATCCAACCCTCTTAAAGGCAAACAAACCAAATCAACAACAAAGTCTATGCCGAAGATCGACAAATGACACTTTAAACACACAAAAGAAGTAGTCAGCGACCCCTTGATTGGAGTGTCGACGACCATATCTCCATTCATAGAAGACAACAAAATACCCAATCTTTCAACACAATCAGCAGAAATAAAGCAATGAGTAGTACCGGTATCAATAATAGTAATTAAAGGAGTACTATTAATGAAACATGTACCTCTGATGAGTTTGTCCTCATTAGCCGTCTGATTTTCAGCCAAAGCGAACACTTTTCCACTGGTTTGCACCTTCTTTGTTTTCTGACATTAACTACCAACGTGTCCTTCTTCACCATAGTTGAAACAAATCATCTCCTTATGCTTGCACTCAGATATAACATGTCCGGTCTTACCACAACGGAAACACCTCTTCACCTAAGCAGTACACACGTTACTCTTATGACTAAATTTTCCATATTTGAAACAAACCACACCAGCAAGAGCATCTCCCCCACTAGTTCTCTGACCCTGAGCAACTTTCTGTTTACCTTTATCAGCTAGGGAATTGTAAGGCTTACCATGGTCCTGTTGGGGGCTTACCCCTCTTCTCATTTATAATCTTATAGTGATCATTATTATCCTCTTCATAAATCCTATAACTATCAATCAAAAGACATGAATCTTCTGGTATCCAACTGCCTTTTTGATCTCTGGGCGCAACCCATTCTCAAACTTGATGCACTTAGAAAACTCAACATTTACCTCACTATAGTGCGGATACAACTTAGCCAACTCAGCAAACTTTATATCATATTGAACAACCGACATACTCCTTTGCTTCAACTCAAGAAACTCAATTTCCTTCTTACCACAAACATCTTCAGGGAAATACTTCCTCAAAAATTCCCTACGAAACACAACCCAAGTGACATTTTCACCCGCATCCTCCAATTTCTAACAAGTCTCTAGCCACCAGTCATCAGCCTCGACTGCTAGCATATGATTACCATAACGAACCTTCTGTGCCGGGGTGCAGTCCATCACACGAAAGATTCTCTCAATCTCTTTCAACCAATCCAACTCTCCATTAGGATCATACATACCCTTAAAGGTAGGCATATTCTTCATCTGGAAGGTCGCCAAACTACGAGATACATCATTCCCGTCAGTGTTCGACTAATTCTCCATAACATGCGCCATTGCTTCTAAAGCAACAACAAGTGCAACATCATTCCTTCTGGCCATCTCAACTTATCACTACAACATAAAAATAGTTAGAACTCAATCTAACAATACTCGATTGTTAGACAAAACTACGACTCGACAACTTAGTCGGACGGACCGACTTGCTTTGATACAAACTTGTAACACCCCAATTCTACCCGACAATTATATAAGACCAGAGTTACAAAATTTCGACAACCAAATCAGGATGCTATAATTTCAACTTAAAACAACGACATTCATTACAGATACATAACACATTAAACTTGGTTGAACCAACAACAACATAAATTAATCTTTTAAAACCAACAACTTTCATAACTACGCAGCGGAATCATAAAATTCGACTTAAAAGAATGAAACATATTTATCCAACTAAAACAACTCCAAATAACAAGTACTTAATGAAAATCAACTTAAAATTCAACAACTGAAGTAATAACGACGATAAAGCAACAAGTGTTCATCCCCCCGAGTGTTACGTATCAGAGCAATGACACCAACTCAAACTACTGAAGGTAAACCGCTTTCACTCTGGATTACCTGCATGTTACCAACATATGGGTAACATTCAAACAGAAGGGGTGAGATATCGAACATTATAATAGAACGTATGATAAATAATATATTAAAATTAGTTCATACAAATCACCACTTCACAACTTTTTAACAATATTTAACATAATTAATTCATCCACACGACGACTCAGGATGCAACATGAAATGCGACTTGTTTTTATGCACATGCATGTGGTACCAATGGAGAAAAACTCGCAACCTAATGATCTGCTAATTAATATAGGCATCAACAAGGCATAAGCCCTCAACTTTATATTTGCCAATCCAAGCCAACTTAACGAGCATCAACTCCAACATGATATGCTATGTATGCATTAACAACATGAACGTAATAACAACAACAACAATAATTCAACTTAATTCAACATTGGCCATAAGCCTATAACTTAATATCTGCCCATAATTAGAGGCATCTCAATATAAATCATCAACCTGCAATTCCTCAACTTAGAACAACTTACATAACACTAGTATCGACCAAAACAACATGCACGACAATAGGAATAGGGAGACTACGTGCCCCTCGACATGCGTAACAACCAAGACAAAATAACAACTAATTTGTGCTCCTCGACACAACATGCAACTTCGTGCAGCTCGACAACAATACTGTGCTCCTCAGTGCACCTTGTAGCCTAATTCCGCTTGACATCCAACACATATATTCCCCGATACACCTCACATCCTACATGCTGCTCGACACCTAACACCATCAGCATCCTCCTCGACCACTCATTCCGGCCAACAACATGGAACAATACGACGTCATAACGGCCATATCAATACAACCCATAATTTCTGGCCAACCACTCGAAATACCACATCAACGGGCAACTATATTTTCTATCAACATATTCATTAATTGTACAAGACAATCACAAATAACCTTCCTAAAACGACCATAACAACAATTTATTAATTTCCTGCCAACTGCTCGAAAGATACAACAACCTAATAACCACAAAAACAAGTAATAATCTACACTAACCTATTCATCGATTATACCGGACAATTATACAGACAACTCAAAACGCCCATAACACGACTAACGACCAACTTCAATAACATGTTCACTAACCATGCAAGACAGTCATACGGTAACTCCCTAAACAACCACAACATAGAAAACGAGCAACTTCACTAACAGATCCAGAAACATCAATAAACAACAGTCATACAAACGACCAATTCCCACATTTTACACATCATAAATCCCATTATAAGGTCAGAACCCCACCCTTACTTGGATTGAAGGTCGCTCTACCAAAAACTTCCAACCGACAGCCTTGCCTTGCTCGACAACCGTGCAACTTTGCTCGACAACTGTACAACCTTTCTCCTCTTCTGTGCAACTTCACACGGTCACACACAAGACTTCTTATTATACCAAATAACCAAATCCTTGTGTCAGCTTAACCTTATACCATTAATCATATTGGGCTTAACTTTCACACCCCACTTTACTACTTCCAACCAATAACATAAGTCCAACATGATTATTCCATTAATTCTAACATTATTATTATTATTAATCAACTAAGTAATAAATTAACAATAATCTAACAACTTATACCAACAATTCTCAACATCTCACAACTTTTCAACAAATAATCCAAAAATAATTTAATTAAATAATTAATTAAATTAAAGTGGCGTTACAATGCTCACTTCAGAGTGTATGGTCTAAGTACTTGTCTTTCAATACGAGGAACATGACTATACTTACCACATATTTTTCACAAGCAAATTTTTTGGAGTAATAAGGAATTGAGTACTACCTGCAGAGATTACTATTCGAGGACTTATCTTCACCTTAAAATCAATCTAACAAATCAAATGTGACACCTTGCCTTGAGGGAGTAACTCAAAATATTTCAGAAAAGGGTGTGTGTTATTTTCATAATACCGCATACCAGATGCTAGGATGTGAACGTTAACATCTCCGATAAAAAATACAAACAAATAATTATTTTCTAGCCGAACTACGACGCTCTGATTCTTCATTTCACGATGAAGATACGTAGGCACGAGATTGCGAAACCAAGGCGAGTACACTAATTAAAAACTTATTTTTTCTTCCCCTAATTAAACCCATTATTTAAAGCATTCATTGCAAGCATATTTCCTTAACAACATCCTTACACATAGATAAGCAAAATGGTTCCCATTGAGTACAATGGATGTGAGGGGTGCTAATACCTTCCCTTTGCATAACCGACTCCCAAACCCATCTATTGGTTGCAAGACCATCATATCCATTCCTTTTCGGGTTTCTCTCTCTCTCTCTCTCTCTCTCTCTCTCTCGATATTTTCTCTTCCTTCGAGATAAATAAAGTTCAGTGGCGACTCTGTGTTTTTTCGCGGCGCGATAGTTGACACAACATGTTTTGGGAAACAATCTGTGTGCATCATAACTAATGCAAATAGAAACACAATATTTAAAAACGAAAACATGAGAAATTCCAGAAATGCATTTTCGTAAGAATTCATATGAATTTCAGAGATGCACTTTCAGAAATAATGTAACTTTGACAACACAAAAACAAGATTAATGTGAGCAATGAAGAATGAAATGAATTATCTTCACCTTGAATTTGCATTCTTTTGTTCCTTTTGAAATGATAAAACACCGTATTGAAATTTTTGAGCTAAAATCTGGATTGAGAATCAAAGGTTTATTGCAATGATTTTGATAAAGGTTGACAATGGAGTTTGATCGTGCAAGGTTCTGTCTTATAAAAAAAATAACGTTTAATTTTTCGGAGATGCATCTCTGTAATAGACTAACTTGCAAATGTCACACCTTTTCAATTTTCCACTTCACAATTTCGAAGATGCACCTTTAAAAAAATCACTAACATAGTAAATTAGGAATAAAATGATAGGGTTGGTCCAGAGATTTATCTCCGAAACATATTTTTGAAAAAAAAGTATAATTCAATTGAATTGTGTTTCATTAGTGTAAGAGACGTAATCGAAGATATCTTTTCGAAATTTGAAAAGTATTTTTGAATTCTTATATGCTATTCCAGCTTATAGGGTGAAATTAGCTATTCCCAAATGTAAAAGGAGTCCAATCGTTTGGCCCAAAGTCCTAATTCAAAATGAAATAGATAATTGAAAAATATATAAATTTAAAACCCATGATAAATCTCAAGAACGATAATGGCGCTATCATCTTCATCATCACCATGTTCATGCTTTTCACCTCCTACAACACTTCTTCCTCGTCCCCGCCTTTTCACTACTCAATTCCACCGAAACATCAAACCCTACATCCATTTCCGGCGAACAATCACCGCCACCGCCACTGTATCCACTACATCTTCCACTCCGCCACTCCACCCTACCACCACCAGAGAAGGACTCGACGCCGCTAACATCGCCGAAGATGTCACTCAGGTACTTAAATCACCTTTACATTCATTTCGTTTGATTTCAATAATATGTTATAATCTATGAAGCTGCACCCGAATTTGACCCGACACTCATCCAGCGACACCGATAATAATTTGGAAAAAATAAATAAATAAAGTAATCACAAGTGTCGGTGCAAGTGTCTGATACTAACACCGACACCGATATCAACACGGACATGGACACACCCTTTTCTCGAAGGTGTCTACATAGGTTATAATTGATTTACTTTTGAAAAATTGAATGATTGTTAGAAACTAATTAATGCAGTTGATTGGGAATACACCTATGATATATCTGAACAAAGTTACAGAAGGATGCGTAGCAAACGTTGCTGCAAAACTTGAATCCATGTTGCCTTGCAGAAGTGTCAAGGATAGGTAATTTCATTTCAACTCTTCATGAAGCTCGTTTTTAAAATAAATTTCGGAATACCTAATTTATCTTAAATACTTCTATTGTTGTTCAAAATGTCAGAATTGGCTATAGCATGTTAGCTGACGCCGAAGAGAATGGAGCAATTACACCGGGAAAGGTATGTTGTGAAGATTTTTTGGGTATCTAAAAAATTCTTGTTTTATATGATGTAATGATTTGTTCGAAATTGTTGAATCTTGGATTTTCTTTAACTTTGTGATTTTGAATTTGTGCAGACTGTTTTAGTTGAACCAACAACTGGAAATACCGGACTTGGCCTAGCTTTTGTTGCAGCAACTAAGGGCTATAAACTGATAGTCACAATGCCTGCCTCCATTAATATTGAGAGGAGAATTCTTTTACGCACGTTTGGTGCAGAGGTTGTGTTGACTGATGCAGAGAAGGGGCTGAAAGGGGCTATTGACAAAGCTGAAGAAATTGTCAATGCCACTTCCAATGCTTACATGTTTCGACAGTTTGATAATAGTAATAATACAAAGGTTAAATCTCAATCCGTCTTAAATGAGACTTTCACCTTTTGTTTACCGTGTTTTAAATTTTATGGCAC
Source organism: Vicia faba (assembly GCA_948472305.1). NCBI lineage: Eukaryota > Viridiplantae > Streptophyta > Magnoliopsida > Fabales > Fabaceae > Vicia > Vicia faba. The sequence goes on from OX451740.1 coordinate 648,860,366, forward strand.
GAAGAAGAATTTACAACACATTTATTTACGAGTTTTTAAGATTTATATGCCTAAATTACAGATCCACTTCGAAACTACAGGGCCGGAGATATGGGAGGATACCATGGGTACTGTTGATGTATTGGTTGCTTCTATTGGAACTGGAGGTACTGTTACAGGCACAGGACGTTATCTGAAAATGATGAACAAAAATATAAAGGTTTGATTATTCTTTTATATGCACTTTAGTCTTTCAAATTGAATGATATTCTTATTGCTCTTCGGCACTGAATTCATTATATCAGGATGAATTCACTATATCAGGCTGTGAATTCAAATTCCATATTCTGCAAGTTGTTTGTATTAAAAGAAATCTTAAAAGAAATTTATTTGTATGAAAATAAATTTTAGGTAACTTTAATTGAATTTGTATCAGAGTGATGATAACTTCTGTAATACATTTCTCATTCTTAGTTCTTGAGGAATTTGGCTCCATGTGTTTGTACTCCTATGTTTGGACCCTAGGGTGGGGGAAGAGGAATGGAAGAAAAAAGATCCAAAAGAACATAGACTATTACTATGGCTATTCTATTTGTAGCATACATTCAATCAAACCATAAATTGATCAACATTTTATAATAAAGACTTCGATTATCCAACATAGCTGGATTTAGTTGACATCTGTTTCACAACTATTTCTGCATGCTTCTACGTTTAAAGTCCAAGTGAGGCCTTATCTGCTCTAGTATCTTCACCAAACATTAAATTTTGCCATATATGGTTTTAACTAGGTGGTTGGGGTGGAACCTGCAGACAGAAGTATAATCTCAGGAGACAATCCAGGTATGAATCTTTTCCAAAATTATGAATGATTGCTTTTACCATTTCATGTTTCCCCCCTCCTGAAACATATTTTCTTAGTTTTTGACTGCATCAGAGAGTTTGTTGCAGGTTTCATACCAAGCATTTTGGATGTCAAACTACTTGATGAGGTTGTCAAGGTAAATGGAAAAATTGATTACCCTTTGTTTGTAAACTTGCCATTTTATTTGTGGTCAGACGAACCTATTTGGGCATATTGTTTGCTTTTGCATTATTTTAGGTGATACTATCTGTAGTCATTTTCATATGATTAAGTTATTCATTCATCTTAGTTATTTAGTTGTTGCTTTGGTGGCCTTTTTATTTTCTTTGTGCAATGTTATTGCTATGATCTTTCATCTTCATTATTAACGCATGTAGATTATTTTGCATATTAAATTATCTTGACACAGGTTACCAATGTTGAAGCTATTGAAATGGCAAGGAGATTAGCATTGGAAGAAGGATTACTGGTTAGTTATAATTCAAATTAATTACAGAATTCGTTTTGTGTTTCATATTTTAATGCTGATTACGGGCTATGTATTGCAATATTTTGGCATTTTAAACTTGTGTGGTTTGGATATAAACTGTGAAATTCTGGTACAACAGATTCAGATGTCCTATAAAGATGTCGAGACATCTGATCTGACACAAATACACAGGCAAGATAAAACAGTACAAAAAAGATAAAGAATACACCAGAATTTTTTATCCAGTTCGGTGTACAACAACACCTACTCTGGAGGCTACAAAGTCAGAAATGAAGTCCACTATCAGTAGTATCAATTTACAGACCCTACAACCAACACACCCGTTGACGACTTACGCATTTAATCACTACTCAATGACCCTTCTACCTAGGTCCTCCTTAGATATGGAATATCCCCATCCCACTTCCAATCATCGCAATGATGTCTAGCAGTCAACACCTCAGTCACTGCATCGACGATCCTTCACCAAGATTCTGATCACACAGATAAATAGTTTGGAAGACACACTTCCAGGACAACCTAGCTAAGTCTACAAGCCAAACTCCACTGTTTGTTAGCTTTGCTCCTAACACATCCTGGAGTTGCTTCAAAGCTTCCTCCAAGAACAATACACCTCTTATCTACAGGCTTCGAGGTGAACATGGTAACCTTCCCATAATCCGAGAGGTTTACCTTGACAAAACCCTAGACTTCTACATCTTGAGCCGTGTATTTTCTAGGTTACAAATCCTTCTATTTATAACCTGTTACTCAACTGGCTTTGGGCCTTCAATCACAGCAAGTCAGCTGTAACAAACTGCAGAAACTTCTGCACCAAGAAAGGTCTTCAATCTTTAGTTTCCTAAATAATCTCCTTATTTAGAAAGTCTTCATTCTCCTTGATTTCTGATTGAATTTTCTAGACCTTTAAATATGCGCCACATAGGATGCATAATATTCTCCTGAATATTCTGTCTTTGTTTAAATTGAATCTCATTAATCCAGCTCAGCAGGCGCGATGTCGAAGACATCTTCTTCAACATGTTGTTCCAGTTGTTGAAAAAGTTCAACACAACATGCTCTGACATTGTAATAGGACTTCTTGTTGTACCTGTTCTTCTTAGCAGGTTTATACATCCTATTCTACATTACATGATTGCTGCTATTATTTGTTTTACAAAAATTAAGCCAGTCCTAAAACAAGAGAACTAACAATCTCTCTCTTTTAGCAAATTTTGGCTAAAATAAATAATCTAAAAACAATTGCCATATAGGAGATTTCAGCAATACAAAAATAAAACCCTCGACAATAGTGTTCAGAAGCTATTGCACACAACAATAGATTTTCAGTTGAAAATAATGTCTCAACATCTTGTTCGACATCTTCTTTGCAGCACCCTAAAGAACTCAATTGCATCAGCACCAACGAACAGCAGCTTCGGGATAAAAGGAAGGAAAGTCCTGAAGTTTGGTTGATGCACACGAGGAAGAAGATAGCAGAATACAACTTGTACTCCCCTCAATCTAGGAACATCTTCTAAACATAAAAGATCAATGGTGGAATAAGAGAACTCTTAATAACTCCTTTAGACCAAATCAACCACTGCCCCTGATAACTCAGAACACATATCATAGGTCACAAAGGATAGATCCAAACAAATACATGATAGAACATTTGATTCGACATGTTTGGACACTATCTCCTATCTAAGCAACCTTTCTCGACAAACCTTCAGCAATTTAGTCAAGGATGTTTCCCAGACTTCTTCATATGGTCAGAGGTATGACCATAATGCCTTCATCTGAATTCTCCAAGTCCATTCCTTTCACTTAGAATTAGTGTCCCACATCACAAAATGACAAAAAAAATCAGCTCCAAAAAGATGTTAGAACATCTTCTGGGACATTAAGCTTCCCCTCAACCTCACCAGTAAGATTCTCCCCCTTAGTTTTGGAGTTAAAGGCTCTGTAAGCTTTGCTATTTGTAGAGTAACCCAGGAATATTCTCTCATCACTCTTGGGATCCATCTTCCTTCTCTGTTCACGATCAGCTAAGATGTAACATTTACTTCCAAAATCATGAAAGTATTTGACAATAGGTTTTCTTCCCTTCTATATTTCATACAAGGTGCCTTTTCTTAGAGTGACTCTGTTATGGATGTAGATGTCAAGACAATGTCTGTGACATGTTTGCCTGAAAACAGTTTGAAGTGAAGAGACAGAGCAGACTCCGTTTTGCATACCACATCAGTACCACAAAGAATCCCAGGGAGTTGATTGAGAATAATGCCACAAATAAGAGAGGGAAGGGCACCAAGCATCTTGATTGCACAAGTTCCTGCATGCTTTACAGTCCGTTGAAAAATATAAGCACCATAATCAAACATCTTCTTATTTTCAACAGCATAAATGAATTTTCCTAAACCCACTAATGGTTGAGGTATGATTGGTAGGGATCCAGTTAACATCTCCAATTCTATGCAGGATGGCATATTTCACACTTAACTTACTAACAGGGAGCTTATTCTTCAGGGGTCATACATTCACCTGGTTTGCAGTAATGTCTTTGCAAACCTGATTATCAGTTACTTGTCAAATAAGTGTGACATCTCCTAACAACGAGCATGATAGTCTTCTTTATCCCATTCACTATTGCAGAGAAAAATAAATTCTCGCAGAACTAGCACATCCTCTTGGAGAAGGATGGTATACCCTAGCAACATCTGGCTAGAGTCTTCAGAGACTTGTAAGGACATAAACAGCTACATCTTGTAGCAACATGTCTCAGCATGTTATCCAACATCATCCCCATAGGAGGGCAATAACTCTATACGCTTGAACATCACAAGCTCCAAGCAAACCAATTAGTCCACTGACTCCTCCCTGAACTAGTCACATAACAAGGACACCTCTGATTCATGCCCTTGCACCTCCACACATATTGTCATGACTCTTTGGATGGCTAAGATGTCATGCAACCATAGTCAGAAACCAACTTTCAACCATTTCTTAGTGTGCTTAAAAGCTTTACTAAGATTCAGACTCTCTAACAGAAGGAATACTCCTTAACGAATGTACTGATTAAATCCTCCTTCTGCACATTACTAGTATTTGCTGACACTAGTAAAGTCTCCAAACCAAGATAGTAGTTATGCATTACTTGAGCATACTTCTCTAACCAAATTCAGAATCTTCTTATTCTAAACCAAGGATAGAACTGCCACTTCTGAATGAGGTGGTAGAATATTTAAGATTCACAGTCCCAAGTCTCTCCCACAGACTATCATCAACAATGATGTTACAACATCATTTGGGACATTAACAACTTTACTACAGAACCTATCAGCTTTCGTTCTAGAATCACCATCCAAGAAACTTATTTTCATACATTCCCTTTACAAACCTCCCAATCTACACAATAGGATCCCAATAGATCTCATCTTTAGTATCTACCACAACTCAGAACATAATTTAAGAGACATAACCTCTCAAATATTTTCTAAAAGACATGTTCAAAAATCAGATTTGAACTAAATCATCAGACAAACACTTAACTCCCATCAAGGTACTTATCAGTTAGTCAGATAGGATTACCTTCTCACACTAGGTAGGACTTTAATCTGACATCCTTCTTCTTCACACTTGTGATACTTTCTGAATCTTTGACATGACCTCCAATCATGGCAGCCAAAACATTCCAGATTAGGTCAGTGGCTTGATCTTAAACTCAACTTTGGAGAACACACAATTTTGCTTCTTACTGAACCATGATATGAGATAATTCCCCAGAAAGAAACATCCTCCTGATGTATTTTTTCTACATCAGCACTTCCTGCCCAATCAGCATCACAATATCCAAGAAGGTAAATTAACTCACCAACAGGGCTCATCTCAAATTCTGACCTTTGCTTGACAAAATGTTGAACCATCTCATTTGACATCCCACTAACCACAATATCATCAATATAAATTTGTGTAATCATGATCTTCTTTTCTTCTTCCTTGACAAAAGGAGTTTTGTCTATACCACCTTTCCTATATCCATTCTCACCAAGAAATTCCGTCAATCTCTCATACCAAGCTCTTGGTGCTTGCTTTAATTCATACATAGCTTTCTTCAGTTTGTACACATGGTTAGGAAAAAACTTGGATCAATAAATCTCTTAGGTTGTTCCACATAGACTTCCTCATTCAAATAGTCATTTAGGAAGATACTCTTTACATCCATTTGAAATAGCTTAAACCTCAGAATACAAGCAACTCCTAAGAGTAGTCTAATTGATTTAAGTCTAGCCACATGAACAAAGGTTTCATAAAAAACAACTCCTTTAATTTGAGTGTATCTTTGAGCAAAGGTAACTTTTATTGCTGAAGAAACTGAGATGTTGTTCCAACATCTGCTACGACATCATCCATTGTTACTATGGTTCTGGGGAAACATCCATAGTAACTCATACTCAACACATACCAACAACAACTGATTAATCTTCAGGATCAGACTACCAACATATGCAGGGGATTGCACGAGCCACATCTCAATAAGCTTTTCTTCAGACCTCCTGTCCGACTTTGAGATGATGGATGCCATTGTCTGTATCTACAGAAGAGATTCCCTCTATTAAGATGTGGTTGGGCCTAATTCAATCCTACAAAACCGGCTTGTAGGGTGAGGATTGCCCCCACTTATAAACACATGTTCAGGCCATATATTGTCCGATGTGGGACTCTTAACACACCCTCTCACGCCCAGGACTAGACAACTGGAGCGTGGAAATAAATGGTGGATGGCCCACTGGATCTTAAACGAGGCTCTGATACCATATTAAGATGTGGTTGGGCCTAATTCAACCCTGATAGTGCTCATTGGAAGAAAATTGATGCTCAACTCTGCAGTCTCATTAAGTCGATTATTAGTCCATCCTTGAAACAGATCTTTCGTTCTCATGAGACTTGCGAATCTGTTTGGGCACAGGCTAAAATCCTTTATACCAATGATACACAACGCTTATATGGAGTGTGTCAAAATTTGCAGAATATTATTTCCCCTCGTCACCTGGATGGTTCTATGGCTGAATACTTGAGTCGTGTTCAAGGTCTTCTTCATGATTTCAATGAATTATTGCCCCCAGCTGCTACCACTGCTAAGGAACTTGAACAACGTCGATCCTTCTTCATGCTTCTAGCTCTGTATGGCCTACCTCCAGAGTATTCGTCTGTTCGCGATCAGATATTGGGGTCTCTTACAATCCCCACTCTGGATACTGCATGGTCTACTTTGCTGCGTGTCCCAGCAAAACCATCTGACGGCGGAGTCCCACCCACACCAGTTGATTCATCTGCTTTGGTTTCTCAAGGAGGTAATCGTGCCCCGGGTGGTTATCGTGGCCACTTTCAGAAGACTGGAAAGCCCCGTCCTAAGTGTGATCATTGTCATAAGCTTGGCCACACTATCGATCGGTGTTATGCTTTACATGGACGTCCCTCTCCTCGGACTGCCCACGTTGTCCAGACCGCTCCACCTCCACATGCTGCTACTCCGACTGATTCTGCCACCTCACCTGCTATCTTTAACGACTTTATCAAGTGGTATGAGGAGCATCAGGCCGCTAGTTCCACTGCATCTGTTGCGCACACGGGTAATTTTTTTGCTGGTCTTTCTCACCCCACTTATAAACACATGTTCAGGCCATATATTGTCCGATGTGGGACTCTTAACACACCCTCTCACGCCCAGGACTAGACAACTGGAGCGTGGAAATAAATGGTGGATGGCCCACTGGATCTTAAACGAGGCTCTGATACCATATTAAGATGTGGTTGGGCCTAATTCAACCCTACAAAACCGGCTTGTAGGGTGAGGATTGCCCCCACTTATAAACACATGTTCAGGCCATATATTGTCCGATGTGGGACTCTTAACACCCTCTATTAGGTATCTATACAGACTTTTCAAAGGAGTTTGTTTCCCCTGATTCTTCAAAAACAATGCCCTTCAAATTTTAACATCTTCAAAGATGTCACGACATTCTGTCTAACATCATATCAACCCATGACAAGGGGATCTTCTTCAACAACTTCTGAGGGTACACAAATAAAATCACAAATTCTCTTCCTCAAGGGCAATCAAAACAATACTTAGCATCAAACACTGTGGTTGGATCACAATACTCTTCTTCAAACATAATTTGTTCTATGGCCACAAACAGGATTCCGTGAATCTGGTTCCTTTGATCAAAAGGATCTTCCAGATACGAGCTCATCTCATAACATGGAGCTCAACCTCTATACTCCCATAAGCCTTGGTCAGAAATAAACTGACACACGGAGTAAATAAACTGTTGATTGTGTCCTGATCAACCTGCACAAACCAGATGCCTCATCTTCCAGATCAGGAGTAGGTTCTAAACAAAAAGTATTCATAACATTTTTGTTCAGCACCCAAGGCATCTGTTCTTCAGCTGGTAGTTGCATACCTGCTGAAATAATGTTCTAACGTCTCATAGAATATCAGTTCCTTCTTCTTGGAACACACCATCCTTGACAGTCTTCAAGGTCAATATGCAGATGTATATGAGCATCATTGATCAATTGATTCTTATCAACCTTATTGATAAATGTCTTTATGAGTGGACTTGAGGAAGATCTCAAGTATCTTTGACACTTTTAATACGGTTGAAAATGTCAGCATATATTCTGTTGAGGGTAACAACCCTAGTATCCTTCCCATACTTTCAGGGTTATATCAGATACCATACAGCGGAATACAAAAAATTCCTCAACAATATTCAGACACAATGCTTACACCACTATTCAAGTATAAGCATGGAAACTTAGGATTGAAAGTAAATCACCCTACGTGCAGCAACTTCCAACCAAGCTACAGGCCTGAAGGCAACAAACAGGAAGAATACCTGTCACAGATAATCAATGATCCTTGCCACTAGATCATCCGTACAAAAGTATGAATTGTCCAAGTTCATACCTCTTTTCAGTAAATACTTTCTTCCTTGTCCATGACCAGAAAATACCTTCTCAGGATCTCACCCAGAACAGAACATGATGCCTGCTCTGATACCAATTGAAATTCTAGTACAACAGACTCAGATGTCCTATAAGGATTTCGAGACATCTAATCTGACACACACATGCAAGATAAAACAGTACTGAAAAGATAAATAACACACCAGAATTGTTTACCCAGTTCGGTGTACAACAACACCTATTCTGGAGGCTACCAAGTCAGGAATGAAGTCCAGTATCAGCAGTATCAATTTGCAGACCCTACAGGCAACACACCCGTTGACGATCTACGCACTTAATCACTATCCAATGACCCTTCTACCTAGGTCCTCCCTAGATATGGAATATTCCCATCCCACTTCCAATCATCGCAATGATGTCTAGCAGTCAACACCTCAGTCACTGCATCGACGATCCCTCACCAAGATTCTAATCACACAGATAGATAGTTTGGAAGACACACTTCCAGGACAACCTAGTTAAGTCTACGAGCCAAACTCCACTGTTTGTTAGCTTTGCTCCTAACACATCCTGGAGTTGCTTCAAAGCTTCTTCCAAGAACAATACACCTCTTACCTACAGGCTTCGAGGCGAACATGGTAACCTTCCTATAACCCGGGAGATTTACCTTGACAAAATCCTAGACTTTTACATCTTGAGTCGTGAATTTTCTAGGTTACAAACCCTTCTATTTATAACTTGTTACCTAATTGGTTTTGGACCTTCAATCACAGCAAGTCAACTGTAACAAACTGCAGAAACTTCTGCCCCAAGAAAGGTCTTCAATCTTTAGTTTCCTAAATAATCTCCTTATTTTGAAAGTGTTCATTCTCCTTGATTTCTGATTGAATTTTCTAGACCTTTAAATATGCGCCACATAGGATGCATAATATTCTCCTGAATATTCTGCCTCTGTTAAGAATAAACTGAATCTCATTAATCCAGCTCAGCAGGCGTGATGTCGAAGACATCTTCTTCGACATGTTGTTCCAGTTGTTGAAAAAGTTCAACACAACATGTTCTGACATTGTAATAGGACTTCTTGTTGTACCTGTTCTTCTTAGCAGGTTTATACATCCTATTCTACATTACATGATTGTTGATATTATTTGTTGTACAAAAATTAAGCCAATCCTAAAACAAGAGAACTAACAAACCGAAGTCTGCAATTTTTTATTTGGTATCCAGAATTCAATTTAGTTGTCGGCTTGACCTTCATCCTTAGTTTTATTTTTGCTAAATATAGAGTGAATACATAAAATAGTTGTTGAGACAAATAAGTAAAACTATTTTTGGTAGAAACCCATTGTAATTAAATTCTTTGGCATTCCAATAACTCTACATAGCATGAACCTACAATGAGACTAATTTCTGCTTGAGTACTTCAATCATAATTTAAAACTCTTTGCATTCTCCTAGGGTTTTTATGCAGAGATTGAACTCCAATCACATATATGTTGGTGTTATTTTGGTAACACATATATTAATACATTTTAGTACATATAATATGTTTTTGTTATTATTACTAATAGACTTTCATTTTTGTATACTAATTGTGAGATATTGGATCAAACTCTATTGAGTTGAAGAGTAGCTTCTGGTTCGACAGAATTTATGCATGTCGTCGAAGTATGTTCACATGCTGGTGTTGAAGACTCCACATACTGTAGTCGAAGTGTGTTCTAGTATGTGGGTGTCGAAATGTTAGGGTTGTTAGTATTTCGAATTGGGTCTGTTTGTTATGTCCAATTGGTTTAGTATGTTAGGTTTATTATAAATAGCATACTAGTCTCTCATCATTGCATACTGCAAATCCTTTTTTAGGGTGAGAGGATTATTTGTTATTCTTGTGTTCTTGTAATCTTGATTTAAGAGAAAGTAAAGAATAATAGTTATAACCAAATCCTTGTTGTTATTCTTATTTATCATCTTTTCTACCCTTGAAGGTTTCCCTTTAATAAGGAAACCTATTATATTTTGTTTCCAAGACATCCTTTTTCACAACAAATTGGTGCGGTGAGCGTGGAGAAGATGCCTTCAACAAAGTATGAGATTGAAAAGTTCACCGGAGCGAACGATTTCGGTTTGTGGCGCTTGAAGATGAATGTCCCACTGGTTCAGCAAGGTTGTTTGAAAGCGTTGAAAGGAGCGGCGACCATGGATGTTGCGTTAACGGAAAAGGAAAAGACGATCATGATAGAGAAAGTCCACAATGCAATCTTGTTGAGCCTTGGTGATAAGGTTCTTTGACAAGTATCAAAAGAGACGACGGCATCAGGGTTGTGGGTGAAGCTTGAAAGTTTGTAAATGACCAAATCGCTGGTAAATCGACTCTACCTGAAGCAAGCTTTGTATTCATTCAAGATGATTGAAGACAAAGTGTTGGCTGAGCAGTTGGATATGTTCAACAAGCTGATTCTTGATCTTGAAAATAGTGATGTGAAGATTGATGATGAAGATCAAGCGCTGTTGCTATTGTGCGCTTTGCCCATAACACATGCTCACTTCAAAGAAACTCTCTTGTATGGAAGGGAGTCTGTGACCTTCGAAGAAGTTCAATCAACCTTGTATTCTAAGGAATTGAATGAACGCAAGGAGCATAAACCTTCGACGGTTGGTGAAGGTTTGACCGTTAAGGGAAAATTCTTGCAAAAGGATGGTAAGTTCGACGGAAAAGGAAAAGACGATCAAGAATCTGGTATTCGATGCTATCATTGTAAGAAGGAGGGTCACACAAGAAAAGTGTGTCCTGAACGCCTGAAAGATCATGGAGGTAAGGATAATGGCAATGCAGCCATTGTTCAAGATGATTTCGACTCATATGATGTTTTTGTGCTTTCAAGCAGCGACTCAAGAAAAGAGTGGATTATGGATTCAGGTTGCACTTGGCATATGACTCCAAACAAAGACTTGTTTGAGGAATTATGTGATCAAGATGGTGGATCTGTATTGCTGGGAAACAACAAAGCTTGCAAGATTGAAGGTGTTGGATCTGTGAGATTCAAGCTCCATGATGAGTCAATAAAGTTGTTGACTGAAGTCAGGTATGTACCTGATTTGAAGAGAAATCTGATTTCTCTTGGTGAGCTCGACAAGAAAGGATATATTTTTCAAGGAGAGAAAAATATCTTAAGAGTCATGAAGGGGTCGAAGGAAGTCTTGAGAGGCGTGAAGAAGCAAGACTTGTATACCCTTGAGACTGAAGTTGTAAGTGGTTCGACAAATATTGCATCCACGAAATCTTTGTCGAAGACAAAAATTTGGCACGTGAGATTAGGCCATGTCAGTGAAAGGGGTCTGGTGGAATTAGGGAAACAAAATTTGCTTGGTGGAGACAAAGTCGAAAAGCTGAAATTTTGTGAACACTATAATTGGAAAATCTTTTAGAGTGAAGTTCAACAAAGGCAAACAAAGAACACATGGATCTGTTGATTACATCCATGCTGATCTTTGGAGGCCTGCAAGGTGTCCATCACATTCAAGAGCAAGGTATTTTCTATCCATAGTAGATGATTATTTTAGAAAGTTATGGGTATTCATCCAGAAGACTAAGGATGAAACTTTTGAGCATTTTAAAAGTTGGAAGACTCTGGTCGAAAATCAGAATGGGAGAAAGGTTAAGAGGCTGAGAACCGATAATGGCCTTGAATTTTGTAATGAGGCTTTCGACAGTTTTTGTGCTGCCTCGTGTATTGTAAGGCTTAATCGAACTATTTTGGAGAGAGTTAGATGCATGCTGACTAGTGTTGGGTTAAAGAAGGTGTTTTGAGCTGAGGCTGTTTCGACAACTACATATCTGATAATTAAATGTCATTCGATTGCGTTAGATATAAAGACACCTGAAGAAGTTTGATCGGGACATCCACTAGATCTTGACAAACTGAGAGTATTTAGTTGCGTAGTCTATGCTCACATTAGGCAAGACAAGGTCGAACCTAGAGCTCTGAAATGCATGTTCATGGGATATCCTGAAGGAGTCAAAGCTTGCTATGGTGCCTAGAGCCAGGTCACAGGAGGTGTATCACCAGTCGAGATGTAGTTTTCAATGAAGCTGAAATGGCTTTTAAGAAAACTGATGATGTTGATCGAAGTGCAGAAATATCTGACGAAAAGCTGGAACAGGGAGAGATTCCTGTTGAGGTGGAGCATGCTGATGTTGAATTGCGTATCTAAGATGAAGTCGAAGAAGAAATAAAAGATATTGAGAAAGTTGAGGAAACTGTCGATGACTACCTATTGGCAAGAGATAGGACGAGAAAAGTCCTCAAGCCACCTCAAAGACTTGGGTATACAAATCTTATAGCTTATGCCTTAATCTCTGCAAGTGAGGTTCTAGACGAAGAACCTAGAGACCATAAGAAAGTTATGAGAAGTCGAAATAAGACTGAATGGCTGAAGTCCACGGATGATGAGATGAAATCTCTTCATGATAACAACACTAAGACATTGCCAAAGTGCAAGTTTTCCCACTATATGCAGTTGATAAAGCTGCATGGAGAAAGCTAGTTTGTTTTTTGATATTAGAGTTTGTTCCAAGGTGGAGATTTGTGAGATATTGGATCAAACTCTATTGGATCAGTTCGACAGGATCGTCGAAGTATATTCACATGCTGGTGTCGAAGACCCACATACTGTAGTCGAAGTGTGTTCTAGTATGTGGGTGTCGAAATGCTAGGGTTATTAGTATTTCGAATTTGGCCTGTTTGTTATGTTCAATTGTTTAAGTTAGCCTGTATCTTAAGTTATCTTGTGATGGGTATTTGTGAAAAAACCCATTAGTTTAGTATGTTAGGTTTATTATAAATAGCATACTAGTCTCTCATCATTGCATACTGCAAATCCTTATTTAGGGTGAGAGGGTTATTTGTTGATTTAAGAGAAAGTAAAGAATAACAGTTATAACCAAATCCTTGTTGTTAATCTTGTTTATCATCTTTTCTACTCTTGAAAGTTTTCCTCTAATAAGGAAACCTATTATATTTTGTTTCCAAGGTATCCTTTTTCACAACGCTAATTAATTTTCAGTCCCAGAATGATTTATTTTTGGATCTGTCTTTGGTTATGGATATCTCACTTATCCGGTTAAAATGAACGCCCTCAGGTTTTATAATGTTTTTTCCAATTTCTGTTTAGGTTGGGATTTCTTCAGGAGCTGCAGCAGCAGCTGCCATAACTTTAGCAAGACGGCCTGAAAATTCTGGAAAACTTATAGCGGTGAGAGTTAATTTCTTAAAATATTTTGCAATTCTCTTATCTTGTATAGGATGGTTGTCTCATGTGCAATTTATGTGTGTGTATCTATAATAGGCAAATTGCTTTAAATGTTGATAAACAAAATGAAGCTTTGTGAATTGTTTTTAGTAACAAATGGGTGTTGTGCCTATATGTATATTCACTGTGTAGCATGAGTTGTAGAATGTTGATGTACTCAATTTTTCGCTCTTTCAAAATGAATCTTGGTAAGAGCATTATGGCTCCTTTCAAAATGAGTCTCTCTTATGAGCAAGATCTAATTATAGTCATGATGCTTCTATCTTTATGCTGTTAACTAAACTAGAAGGATGGATCAGTAAGCGAAGCAAATGAAATATCTTTTGCATTTAGGTGTAGATATGTTTTTGGTCTCCCTTTCGTAGAAGTGGCTGAGGATGGTAAGGCAAAAAGGATGACAAATAGGGGCTTAGGCAAACTTGATGCTTCTGTCCCAGAATTAGCTAATGGTCAGGAAGTGGAGATTTGGAATATAAGTGTGTACATAAAAATGCATGCCTTTAGATGTTTTATTTTGCTACTTTACATTATAAATTGTTCTCACGTTCATAATGCTTCCCGATGCTGATTCTTCCTTTGCCTCTTATTTTGCATATTTGAAGGTTATTTTTCCTAGTTTTGGTGAGAGGTATCTTACTACTGAACTCTTCAATTCCATCTATGAAGAGGTTAAGAAAATGTAACAGTTAGATTTTGTGGATAAATGTCATTTGAAAATCGGAGCTGCTCTCATCGGACCATTCAAGAAAGTAGCTTACACACCATTCAAGAAAGTAGCTGACTTATGATTTGTAGATATCATCAAACACTATGTGTATCAATATGTAGCTGCGGTAGGTTTTTGAATCTTTGAAAGTTTTGCATCAGATGCATCTCTACTTGGATAAGGAACGGTTCTTGAAGCTGAGTTCACACCAGATAGGATACGGGGACTGACTTGATGTACAATCTCTTTTTGTGTGTAATCTAGCTGGGCCTTACATTCTATTCTACTCTATTTGTTATTTTTCAACTTTCTTTCTTGGCATCGTCGATGAATAATAATATTCGAACGTTTACATGCTTATTGACAATTTTTATATGTTTAAATTACTAATACGCAAAATGTAGCATGTGATATGATAAACTTGTGTCATTGGTGGGCAGAAGCATTATTTATCCAGCAGAACTAGTATTTGGTATCATTGGTGGGCAAAACCATTCACTCATCTATCAATATTTAGTGGTCAACCTTAATTCAGTTCACAGCTAGTTTTTTCATTGTCATATCAATTGTTGGGATTTAAGCACATGGATAACTCAATCCAAAAGACAAGTATTTTATCACCTCAATGTAGAACTTCTAATATTTCCATCCTTTAATAGGATACGTCGGTGGCGAGTTTAATTCCACCAACAATGTGATGATAAATAACCCTTTGTTCTTTGGTAGTTTTCATTCAGTGTAATATCTTAAATAGTCTTTCCTCAATCCACTTCTCAATGGAAGAACCAAATAGTGCAAAAAAAAAAAAGGTAAAGAGGAATAAAAAGTTTTTCAAGTAATTCTAGTCCGCTTTTGAGCTGTGGAATGCCCCTACAAAATGCAAAGGAAGAAGTTGATTAGTTTTCTAATCAACCTTAAGTGTATCCAAAATAATTAGACAAATCACAGCTGCACATTGTGTTTAATTACTTTCTCCGTTCCGTTTTATAATAAGTATCTCATTTACATTTTTTCTATGTCTCAAAATAAATGTTTCTTTAAAATATTAATATAATATTTATTATTATTTTTTCTATTTCTATATCTCTATTTGTTAATTTTCATGCTTTTCAACTATTTTATTAACTATAATAATTAAGAGTTTTTTAGCAAATAATATTAATTTTATCATTAAAATCAACATATCTAATCATTTTCTTAAGAACCATGCATAACTCAAATGAAATACTTATTATAAGATAGAGAGAGTAATATCTAAGCAATCTAATCTAATTTTATTCCAATGGTGATTTCATTAAGCAATTTATATTTTACCTAATCAATTCATATTTGATGCCACCAATTATCAAAATTAATATTATTTAATAATAAACAACACACTTTCTAAAGTTACTTTAACAAGCAATAACAGAAAGAAAAAAAAGCAATAGAACTCTACATAGATACGCTTCAATGGTAAAAAAAAATTAAGTTTCAAAACTTATAAGTCCATATAGACAATAAACAACTTTTGTTGGAGATGCTCTTAGAACATCTCCAATAAGGATTGTTTAATGCACACTAGAATTTATAAGTTCCAGAATTTAACATTTTTATCATTAAGGTAGATACACGTGGCGTTTTCATTGTTTAAATATTTGTGTAAATTATTTCATGAATTAATCTAAAAAGTGTGTTGCTTAGTATTAAATAATATTGATTAGTAGAGCTAAATATAAATTGATTGAACTGCTAGAACAAAAGATTTAAAAAAGATGATTTTGCGAAAACAAGAAGAAGAAGAGAAGAGAGAGAAATTATGAGTTAGTTAAGTGTAACTAACTCTCTAACTGAATGTATATTATTGTTACCGTTTGATTACAACCATAATAGCCCTTTATATAGACAAAGTGACCAGACCCAAATACACATGCTAAAAGCTTAAATAACTACGTAACAAGAATTAATCAACTAACACACCCCCTTAATTCGTGTTATTAAGACTTCTCACCCCGAAGCCTTTCTTTAACTCTTCGAACCTCACTTTCTTCAGAGGTTTGGTGAATATGTCAGCCAGTTGCACTTCTGTCTTGCAATATTTCATTTCGAGCTTCCCTTTGTTAACCTGATCCCTCATAAAATGATACCTTCTTTCAATGTGCTTAATTCGACCATGACACACTGGGTGATTCACAAAGTTTATAGCTGACTTGTTATCAACAAACAGCTTCATCTTCGAATCCATTATTCTGAGTTCTTCAAGTAGCATTTCGATCCATGCTGCTTGGCATGTGTAGCGATAAAAAATGTAGCGGGGTAAATCGGAGATCGGATTATTGATTAATTCGTCTCACAAAAGCAAGAGTCGCCACCGCGCTTTATTATTTTCAAGGGAAAAGGGGAAAGAGCGAAATAAAACCCGAAATATGCAATGTAAAATAATACTTTCTAAAAGTAATGAAAATACAAGGCGTTTTTGAAAAGAGATCTATGGTTCGGGGGTTGGTTATATAATGGGAAGATATTAGCGCCCAATGCATCTATAGTACTCTATAGGAACCTTTTGAAATATCTGTTTATTAAAATTGTTTGTTTGATCGAAATAAAATGTTTTGGCCGAAAAGGGGTACGGACGGGTTTTTGAAGGTGCGACGACCTAATGTCGAAGTTTTGGCTTAAAAGGTATAAGTTTTGAAAAGATTGGATATTTGGAGAAAAATTGTCTTAAGTTTTGATGAAATGCAAACGTTCGCGTGATTGGACTTGAGGACATGAAGTCAACAAATTTAATCATTTTTCCCTTGGATTTAGACATAAACAGAATAAACAAGTAACGATGAAATAATTAAACAGAAAATTATGCAGATAATGATTAAATAGCTAGATAACCACAACAATGATTAGATAAACAGATTAAACGGTATGAACATGCATTTTTTATATTTTTGTTTAATATTAAGGGAAAGAAAATGTTTTAATAGTTATCATTTTTATGCATTTTTTAATATGGACAAAGCATGAGAATTAATTTAAAGAAAATAAAATGTTTTTAATTTTAAGTCATTTTTATTTTTATATGTTTTTTAATATTAATAAAAAGCATTATTTTTAAGAGTTATTAAATAATTAAACTAAATTAAAACTTAAAAGTTATTAATTTAAATCTAATTAAAAAAAGGGATACTAAAAATTACTAAGTTAAAACCTAAAGCTAAACTTAATAAAAGATCCAATTATTTAAAATTGTCTAATTAAAAAAACACCTCTTATTTGATTAAATATAATTAACTAAATTAATAAAATTCTATCAAAACTAATAGAAAAAATAGAAGTAGAGGTATATAAAAAAGGGGTAGATAATCAATAATTACATGGGCCAAAGGGGTTTCCAAGGGGGCCTAATCAGGGGTAACAAAAAAAGGGAATGGGGGTGTTAAATAAAATTCGTTGGGCTTAGGCAGGGAACCGGGTTTAGGTCCAACATATTTGTTAAGGGTTAAACATAATGTTTAGTTTTGGAGAAAAGGGATTAGGGTTAAGGTTACAGCGGCGCTCATTCGCTCGTTCTCTTCATCTTTGCGTTCTTCTTCGTCCCTCGCCTGAGTCTCTTGCCCATGGCCACGAACATTCTCCACCTTCTTCTTCCCTCCAGCAAAGCATTAGGGGGCGACGGATTCACGGTAAATTTCGTTTTCTATTTCGTTAGGGTTTTGTTGATTACTGCATGTTACGATTCTTTCGTCCATTGATTCTAACTTCAAGTTATTGTTGTTACATGAGGTATTTTTGAAAGAAAGAGAAGGAAAAAAGTTACCCTTGGAGACAGAGGAGGAAGGCTGAGTGTGCGTAGGAGGCCGAGGGCGGAAGAAAGGTGATGCGTGGCGAGCTTCTTTGACCCTGGTTGGTATCTTACTTCTTTTGTTGATTTTGCCTTTGCCTATGCAACGCTTCTTTTCCTTCTTCTTTTTTACTGTGCTTCAATTGCCTTCGAATAATTTCTTCGCCTCCTTCTGTACTGTGCTTCAGTTGCCTCTGTTTGTTGATGATATGTTTCAAGGATGAACCTTTTGGGGTTCTGAGAATTTTGTTGCCTTCGAATGCTTGGATGCTCGGATATTTTTCCTCTCTTCTTCTTCTTGCTGTGATTCTGTTACCTTTTTTTTGGCCTATGATGATGTAATTCTGAGGCTTTTGTGGGTTTGGACATTGGTTTGATAAAAAGCTTGCATTGTTCTGGGTTTTGCTTGGATGGACAGGTTTTATGGTTTTTGTTGGAGATAGCAGGTTTTATGTTTTGTTGGAGATAGCAGGTTTTATGTTTTGGTTTATGAGAGTTGGCTTAGTTTGTGGTTTGTGGGCATAAGGTTGTTCTGGTTTTATGCAGGTTTAGGCCATGGTTACTGGTGCATACAGGTTTAGGCCATGGTTATGGTTTTTGCTGTCTTGATACCGTAGGTTCTATGGGTTTTATGGTTTTGAGAATTGGCTTGATATTTTTGACAGTTTTCAGTGTTTGAAACTTGAAGACAGGTTGAACTCCCTGAATTTTTGAAGGGGGTTTGTTGTGTTATATCAGTTTGGTCTTCCTATCCTTGAGGTTTACGTTACAGGTTGTATATTTTAACTATATTTCTGCCTTCTCTCTGCACATTACTGCTTCATCCAGTTTGTTGGTATTCTTTTCTATGCTTTCTCTTTTTTCTTACTGCATTGCTGCTGTTCTGTTTGCTATCCTTTTTCTGCCTAAGGCCAAAACCTGTAAAACCCAACACTCTTCCTCTCTTCTCTCTCTTAGTACAGATTGACATTAAAATGTGATATACTGTACTTGTTCTGAAAAAGTATAATGCTGGAAAATGATGAGAAAAGGAATATACATTGCTTGCATATTTGGTTTAAACTGCATGCTCTTTGTCTACTCTTTGTTACAGCATGGGAGCCTTTGATTTTTGGCCTCTTCCTATATTTTGGCATGTTTACGTTGCATTGGCTTTGGAAACTTGCATATGCTGTTGATTTTTTGTATGCTGTTTTGACAAACAATTGAATTTGTGCAATTGGTTTTTTTAATTATGCAGTGGGCTTTTGAAAATGTGCAATTGATTTGAAAAATGCAGTTTTGACAAAAAAAATGAATTTGTGCATGTTTAAATTTGTGCATTCATTATTTGTCAATAAAAATTCATCCCTTTTTGTGAACCGGGAGAAATCCCGTGATTTGCAAAAAGGGTAAAAACTGATTCCAGCCGTTTGCTTTTAATGATGAACGCTTAAAATTAATTTTCTGCTTTTCATTATTTATTTATTTCTGACTTTTTTCTTTTAATTCTTTGCAGGTAAAAATCAAATGAGCATTGGATAGAAGATGAAGATTTAGAACTTAGGAAAAAATTAGGATAGTTTTTTATTTCATTTTAAACATTGTAAAAATTATCATTGTAAATACGTTGTAAATAAATACGGTATTTAAACAATAATTGTAACAATTAGAATAAAATGAATAAAACTCCAATATTTTACCAATTAATTCTTTTCTTCTTTGCAATTATTTGTTTTATCATTTATAATTCTTTAAATTATATAATAACTGAAAAATCAATTCCAATTATTTAAATTTAGAATGATAAATAATTAAACAAACATCATTGACCAATTAACCTCTCTTCAATTAATTATTTCATTATTTATAATTCTTCTAAATTATAATAACTGAAAATAAAATTTCAATTATTTAAACCTAGAACAATAAATAATTAAATAACACCGTTTGATCAATTAATAACCTTCTTTTCAAATATTTATTTTATTATTTATAAATCTTTAAATTATATAATAACTGAAAAGAAAATTCCAATTATTTAAATTTAAGATAATAAATAATTAATAAACATTGTCTGATCAATTAATATACCTCTTTTCAAATATTTACTTTATTATTTATAAATCTTTAAATTATATAATAACTGAAAATAAATTCCAATTATTTAAATTTAAGATAATAAATAATTAATAAACATTGTCTGATCAATTAATAAACTTAGCGTTCAAAAAATAAACAGCTCTCGACTTGAAAAAGTTATGAATTTTAAAAACAATAGATCAAAACGCTTGCAATGTAATGATGCAGATGAGAGATGGTATCTTAGGTCAAAATTTGGGGTACAACAGCTGCCCCTATTTAAGTTTCTTATATCCGGAGATATGAAGATTAAAATCTTCGTTTCGACGAGATTGAAGGTACTTAAATACATAATACGCAAATTTTTGCCCTAAGATACCGCCATTACGTCTGATATGAATGCAGTGATTGAATTCGCAGAGAAAGATATTGTATGAAACAAGACAATGCTGGAGAAATCAAACACCAACAAAACACAGAGACATGGATTATACACTACTGGGGAAGCGAGCCATCGACTTCAAATGACAGACTCTTGACGGCGAATAAAATTGAGGGAATACGACCTCTGACCCTAACAAAGAAGGCATCTTGCATAGGCCATAAAACAGATTATTGACCCGAAAACAGTGAGTTCACAACTCGAGGTCAAAGATAGACAGAAAGTATCAGTTTTGCTGACGACAGATTACCGACTTCGGAAGGTAAAGATTCATAACAAACTTCTCTGCGAGATTTCCGGAGATATACTCATCAATGCTTAAGATTGTAGATACACAAGTTGCCTCAAATGAAGAAGCTGCCACTTGCTGTCTTCCCAAAAATATTATGACATACAAGCTGCTCAAATAAAGAAGCTGCCACTTGTTGTCTTCCAAAAATATTATGACATACAAGTTGCTCAAATAAAGAAGCTGCCACTTGCTGTCTTCCAAAAAAATACCAATAACATACAAGCTGCTCAAATAAAGAAGCTGCCACTTACTGTATTCCAGAAAAATAATAACGTACAAGTTGCTCAAATAAAGAGACTGCCGCTTGCCGTTTTCCAAAATAATAATAACGTACAAGTTGCTCAAATAAAGAGACTTCCGCTTGCCGTTTTCAAAATAATAATAACGTACAAGTTGCTCATGAAGAGACCGCCGCTTGTCGTTTTCCAATAATAGTAACACACAAGTTGCTCGTGAAGAACTGCCGCTTGTCGTTTTCCACAAGGTAATAACGTACAAGTTGCTCGTGAAGAGCTGCCGCTTGTCGTTTTCCACAAGATAATAACGTACAAGTTGCTCGTGAAGAGCTGCCGCTTGTCGTTTTCCAAAAAATAATTCAGAAGGAAATTGCGATGACACTGGCAGAGAATAAAATCTTCGTCAAAGAGAATCATGAATCAATCCTTCCCGAGGAGATCACATACTTAAATGTGCAAAATAAATGCACCACTCGTCTAGGTCGCGACTTCACTGGGGAAAATCAAGAGATAGCCTATGCAAGAGACAACAACTTCATCCAAGAATAAACCAGAGAGAAGACAGTCAACAAGACTCCGCCCAATGAGAAAGTAACTCGATTGTGGGATTCATCTTATCTAGAAATGGACAAGGTAGGCTAAATCCAAAATCATCCACGAGGATTAGCTCAGTTGGGGAATTTAAAAAGGAAGCACATTTTCTGCCTAAGCTAACCTTCTACTTGGAAAGAAACATGTACGTTGTTTGAATAAACACAGTACAACCCAAAATCAACGGCAAATGTGAATATGCATGCGTGATATAAGTGTAAATGAATAAATGAATGTTATGCTGACAAAACGAACAGATGGAATATCCTGAAGACGGTAAGATGTCACGAAAAGATAGATACTCGGCCAATCTTAAAAAGACGGAAAATAACTGGAACTGGAAATACAAAGCAACGTCAGAGCGTATCACGCTACAAATCCCAAGTCTTCTGAGGAGAAAAGTAATCAAATCCAATCTTCTAATACCAATAGACCACTAGCATGAGACGAAGCGTACCACACTTCAGAAACTGCCCAAATAAAGGTAGCCAAAACAACGCTTAACTGGAACAACCGGGGAGTCAACAAACTTAGCACCACGAGAAACGCAAGTTTACACAACCAACACCTCATGACGATTTTGAAATAAAACATGTTCATCATGCAAGGATAAATTACTGTGTTGTTTTGCATTTCATGGCTTGACCATCCTTGGAACAACTGTTAACATTCCTTTCATTATTCACGACACATTTTTTTAAATAAGAATACTTTAAATACTTTATTTTAAATATTGTCGTAAAAATTAAAATTTTGCCCACAAAAGGTAAATGCTCAAATTTCATTAATAAGATGGTAGTTCACTAAAAATGCGACTCCAACGGTTTACAAAAGTTTGGGAAATAGTACATGAAAGAAAGAGTTACACAAAAACAATGATCTCTATTCTCCCTAACAACTTCGAATTCCGAAATGTGCTCAAATGCCAAGACCGGTCTGACCAAAAGCTTGCCTAAGCCGCCCCTTCGGGTTTTCAACTTAGCAAACTGTCAACTCAAACCTAAGCGAAATACTTCTTGACTGCATTGGCGTTCAAGGGACGCGGGAGCTCTTCACCGTCCATATTGGTGAGAATCATGGCACCTCCAGAGAAAACTTTCTTAACGACATACGGTCCTTCATAATTCGGAGCCCACTTGCCCCTAGAATCAGGTTGGAAAGATAATATCTTCTTGAGTACAAGGTCACCTTCTCTGAACTCGCGTGGTCGAACCTTCTTATCAAAAGCCTTCTTCATTCTCTGCTGATACAATTGACCGTGACACAAAGCTGTCAATCTCTTCTCTTTGATTAAATTCAACTGATCATATCTATTTTGACACCATTCAGCCTCAGAAAGTTTAGCTTCCATCAGCACTCTCAAAGACGGAATCTCAACCTCCACAGGGAGTACTGCTTCCATACCATAAACTAGGGAAAATGGGGTTGCGCCTGTTGAAGTTCGAACTGAAGTACGGTATCCGTGTAAAGCGAACGGAAGCATTTCATGATAATCTTTATAAGTTACCACCATCTTCTGGACAATCTTTTTGATGTTCTTGTTAGCAGCTTCAACAGCCCCATTCATCTTCGGCCTGTAAGGAGAAGAATTATGATGTTCGATCTTGAACTCTTCACAAAGCTCTCTCATCATCTTGTTATTCAAATTCGAACCATTATCAGTGATGATCTTGCTCGGGATACCGTATCGACAAATGATCTGATTCTTGATAAATCTGACTACCACCTGTCTGGTTACATTAGCATAAGATGCTGCTTCCACCCATTTAGTAAAATAATCGATCGCTACCAAGATGAAACGATGACCATTTGAAGCTTTGGGTTCAATCATTCCAATCATATCATTGCCCCACATAGAGAAAGGCCAAGGTAAAGAGATAACGTTGAGGAGAGTCGGTGGCACATGTATCTTGTCCGCATAAATCTGGCATTTATGACATTTCTTCACATATTTGCAGCAATCAGATTCCATCGTCATCCAATAGTAACCAGCTCTCAACATCTTTTTAGCCATTGCATGTCCGTTGGCATGAGTGCCAAAAGATCCTTCATGTACTTCTTGCATTAGCATGTCTGCTTCACGTCTGTCTACACATCTGAGCAAGACCATGTCGTAATTCCTCTTATACAAAACTTCTTCATTGAGGAAGAAACTACTTGCTAATCTTCTCAACGTCTTCCTATCTTTATTGGATGCCCCAGGCGGGTACTCTTGAGTTTGAAGAACACGTTTAATGTCATAGAACCACGGTTTGTCGTCGGTGACCTCTTCTACCGAGAACACATGAGCAGGTCTGTCGAGACGTATAACTCTGATTGTAGGCACATCGTTCCAACCATTCACTTGAAACATTGAAGACAAAGTAGCTAAAGCATCAGCCATTTGGTTTTCATCTCTAGGGATATGATGTAATTCCACTTTGTTGAAGAAAGTTAACAATCTTCTAGCATAGTCTCTGTAAGGGATCAAACCAGGATGACGAGTCTCCCATTCTCCTTTGATTTGATTAATTACCAATGCCGAATCTCCGTAAATATCAAGAATCTTAATCCTTAGATCCACTGCTTCTTCAAGACCCATAATACATGCCTCATATTCAGCCATGTTGTTCGTGCAGTCAAACTTCAATCTCGCCGTGAACGGGATATGAGTACCTCGGGGAGTGACGATGATTGCCCCAATTCCATTTCCATAAGAGTTCACAGCTCCGTCAAAAATTAAACCCCAATGGGATTCGGGATCAGGTACTTCTTCAGGTAACGGCTCTTCACAGTCTTTAGCTTTTAAGTACATAACATCTTCATCTGGGAAATCAAACTTGATGGATTGATAATCGTCAATTGGTTGGTGAGCCAAATGATCGGCTAAAATACTCCCTTTGATTGCTTTCTGAGTGTGATACTCAATGTCATATTCAGATAACAACATCTGCCAACGGGCTATTCTTCCAGATAAGCCGGGCTTCTCAAAGATATACTTGATCGGATCCATTTTGGAGATCAACCAAGTGGTGTGGTTAATCATATACTGGCGCAGACGGCGAGCAGCCCAAGCTAAAGCACAACAGGTTTTCTCAAGCAATGAGTATCGAGACTCACAGTCTGTGAATTTCTTACTCAGATAATATACAACATGTTCCTTTCTTCCAGTCTCATCTTGTTAACCAAGCACGCATCCCATGGAATCTTCCAATATAGTCAGGTACATAATCAAAGGTCTTCCTTCCACCGGAGGAATCAAAATGGGAGGTTCAAGCAAATATTCTTTGATGCTATCAAAAGCTCTCTGACAACCTTCTATCCACACACATCCTTGGTTCTTTCGGAGAAGCTTGAAAATCGGCCCACAGGTAGCAGTCATATGAGATATAAATCTAGAAATATAATTCAGTCTCCCAAGGAATCCTCTTACTTGTTTTTCTGTCTTGGGTGCGGGCATTTCCCGAATAGCTTTGACTTTATCAGGATCTACCTCAATACCTTTCTGACTGACAATGAAACCCAGAAGTCTTCCAGAACGAACACCAAAAGTGCACTTGTTGGGATTCAGACGGAGTTTATACTTTCTCAAACGCTGGAATAACTTCAATAAATGTTCCAAGTGATCTTCTTCAGTTTGTGATTTGGCAATCATGTCATCTACATACACTTCTATCTCTTTATGCATCATATCATGGAACAAAGCAGTCATGGCCCTTTGGTATGTTGCACCAGCATTCCTCAAACCAAACGGCATAACCCGATAACAAAATGTTCCCCAAGGTGTAATGAAAGCTGTCTTCTCCATATCTTCTGGTGCCATCTTGATTTGATTGTAACCAGAGAAACCATCTGTTGTACCCCAAAATTTGCCCTCGCATTTTTCCCCAAGAAATCTCAGCTTCAAACATTTCCTGACTTTTCAAACTGGCGCAAGAATCGGACAAATGGACTTTTCTTGACAGTCAAGCAAAATTAGGGTTTTTACTGATTTTCAGAGCTCTGGGTTGTTTCATACAGTTGGCTTAGGGTTTTGGATGGTTTTTGGTCCAATTTTGATCAGACGAGCGTTATTTGGCATTTAATCGGGAATTAAGGTTTTATGGGCATATTCTCAGAAGAATTTAAATCCCACAGCACTTTGCGGTTTATTCCAAGATTCGGATTAAAATTCGCGTCATCTTGGTTTAATCAGTAAAAGAGACAGTGGTTTGAATTTAGTACGTTTTGATTGGGCCAGTCAGATACAGGATGCAGTATTGGATTCACAGTGTTTATGCGTTTGATCAGTCTATTTGGATTGACTGCTGCTTTGCTTTGGATATTTGAATAAGACAAGTTTAATTGATCAATATTGTTATTATTTAAGTTATTTATTATTCTAAAAAATTGAATGATTGAAATTTATTTTTCAATTGTTTTAATTCTAAGAATTTTAAATAAATAAATAAACAATAAAGAAAATTAGAATTAATTGGATAATTTGGATTTTATTGATATTTGAATTATTTGTACAAATTGTTGTTTATAATTAAAATTATGAACAATAATATACATTAATTTAAAAATATTACATAAAATAGAAACTATCCTATTCTCTAATATTCTTCATTCTTCACTCCGCTCCGGTGCTCCATTTTTATCTGCAAAAAGAAATAAGAAAAGTCAGAAAGCAGTTAATAAAAAAGACGGTTAAAGTTGCTCATCATTAGGGGCCACTGACTGGGATCAGTTGACCCTCTCTACAAATCACGGGATTTCTCCCGGTTCACAGAGAGGGAAGATTTTTTGTTCATGAAATGCAAATGCATAATTTCTAAAAAATTCAAGCTGCATAAGAATCTCAAATCCAAAATCCAAACTAAACTGAAAAGATCCAATTTCAACTTTCTATCCAAAGCAAAAGGGAAGTTACTGTCAAAATACTCAAAGATATCACAAAGAAATCAAAGTAGTACAAGTTGCTATCAAAGCATACAAGCTGTCAAAGAAGATTTTGGAAAGGATATCAAAGTGCAAAGTCAGATCAAAGTTGTCAAAAGAGATAAAAATGCAGTCAAGTAGTATGTAGGATGCAAGCAACTTGGATACTTAATCATCATTTCCCAGCATAAGTAGGGCCCCTTCAGAACCATAGTACAGAATAATAACATTATTAAATTCTAAACTGTACTATGAGTGAGAAAAAGAGAGATAATAGAAGCAGAGTTCAGGTTAGGCATAGACAGTAGGACAGCAGAAAAGATATAACACAACATACAAAGCTCAGTTCAGTAGCAGGCAGTTCAGAGGAAGAAAAAGATAAAAAAGCAAGTTGTACTAAAAACTTGCAGCACCCTCACATAACCGGCTAGGCCATAAAAACAAGTTTCAAAAACTACCCAAGGACGACTGTCCAGAATCACCAAAATTATCAAACCTGAACAACCAAATAACCACATGACCAAACAGAACCACCACTGCAAACCAAAAACTCTGTTAAGCCAAGCCTAACCAGAGCTACCAACAACCTGCCTACCATCCAAACTGAAGCAAACCATAACCATCAAACACAACCTCAAATTTCAAACATTCAAAAGAAACCTGGTAAACAAAGCACAAAGCCTGCTAATGCCCTGAAGCAAATCAAACACATCAAAAAACTTCATACCAGAATTACCAACACCCTGTCATAACCAAAAACCAACCAGAAACTTCACACCAGCACCATGCCTATCAAACTCAAACCACTACTGTCAAGCCTAAGCCCTCAGTAAAACAAGCATAGGCAACACAAACAAGCATATAGCCGCTCGAGAGAAGAAGAAGAAAGAAGCAACTCAGGGACATAGAAGAAAATAATATTTCCATAGGCAACAACTATTCAAAAAAACGTTCAAGACAAGCAGAAGTAGCATCTCAAAGCAAGCCAAATCCCCCAAACCCACCTTAGGCCTCAGAAAGGGGGGGCTTCATCATAGGCCAATCAGAAAGACGCATCCAACAATACTCAAGCAAATACTCAGGCAACAACACATAGGCAACAGTGTTCAAGAAGAAGAAGAAAGAATTACGGCCAACAAATCAGAAGGGCAACATAATCAACACACAGTGGCACGGAAGAAGAGATAAAGAAGTGAGGAATTAAAGGGTTCTCAGTATACATCATCAAAACCCTAATATATCAAAAGAACGAAAATACCAGGAAAGCATCAAAAGCAAGCTCAAAGCTCCATCACCGAATCTCCGGCCTCCTAAGCGCCACAGCTCCCCTCTTCTCTCCTCCTTCTCCAAAGTCAGGTAACGAGCCTTCTATCTCTTCTCCTCCACCTCATAAAAAACGAAAAAATAAGAACTCAAAACAAAACACGCAAATTCAGAAAAGAAGAAGAAAACATAACAACAAAAGCTAACCTTGTTTCAAGAGGATGTGGAGTTCTTGCCTTGGAGGGAAGAGAGTACAGGAATGACGTTGGTGGCCGGAGGAAGCATTCCGGGAAGCGAAGTGAACGGAGAAGACGAAACTCAACAAACGGCGCCGCTCAAACCCTAACCTTCGTTCTGACTGTCAAAACGCCTAACCCTAATTTTGTTTCAAGATCCATGGGCTTAACCCGTTCACCTCTAAAGCCCAACAAAAGGAATCATTTCATTTTCTAACCAAGCATTTTCATAAAACACTAACCCTTTTTATTTTTATAAACAATATTTACTTCCTTATTTTTTTTTAAAATACTAACTTTATTTTATAAACAATGTTTACTTTTTTATTCTTTGTAAAATATTAACTTAATTAAAAATACATTTTTTATCATAAGGTTAAAACATCTTTTAAAATATATTTGTATATAAAATAATACATATCATTTTTATCATATATATAACTTGGAAACTTGTTTTAATTAAAATACATTTGTACACATCATGTAATTAAAAATTGAAAATACTTTTTTATTCTTTTAATTAATAGACATTTGTACATAACAATTTAAATACCTTTTTTCTCTAATATTAAATTCACAAATATTTGATGAAATACTCTTTTTATACATAATTAACTTGAATACATTTTTTAATACACGTTAAAATACATTTGTACATAACAATTCAAATACATTTATTTTCTAATATTAAATTCACAAACATTTGACTAAAATACTTTCCAATTAAAAACTTGAACATTTAAATCAAAACACTTTCTTTTTCTTTTATACATAATTAAACACATAAATCAAAGATTCATTAAAAACATTTTCTAGGTCAAACCCTAATACGATTCAACTTCACATATCGCACTTGTACATAATTACACATACACAATATACATATACATCTCGCATTTACACTTACACAATACATTGCCCTATACACATTCGTTTATATTATATCTGTATATTCGATATTTACATTTTGATCGCACATTCGATTTGGTTGTAACTTATTGGATACTATAAGTCTCATCCCCTTGTACATTTATACCCCCATTCCCGGACACTATTTTGTAATAGCGTAGATTTTACATTCCGCAATTTACAGTTTTTCAATTATACCATGGTTAGACCTAGGGTTTGTATGTACATAAAATCAAACGCTAGATAACCTAATACAAGACAAATGCATGTAATCAATACACAATCACACTTGCACCCCTAGGGTAATCCCACATGTTGCCTTCCAAAATGGGCCATGCTTGCACGTCGAGTATCTTTGGCAAAACAAATCAAATGATCATAAGTCTCAAAGTGTTGTATAAACGGAATGATCATAGTCCCTTCAAAGCAAATTGCCAAAGACACTTGGCATCATTGCATTCATGGTCCATACGATGACCCGCGCCCGTCCCGAATAAACTTCCTAAACGCAAGATTGTCCATCAATTTCAATGGTGGAACAAAATTGTTAAAAGGGGTTAAAACATAACAAAAAACCTTTGAGTACAATAGGGTAGACAAAACTCTTAGTTACTTAAGATCAAACTTGCAAAAAAACACTTGCCTCATTTTCAAAAACCACAATCCACAACACTTTCAAACAAACTCTCAAAAACATTTGAAAACATCTTTTCGAAAAGATTCACACTTTTGTAAAACACTCAAACACGAGTCAAATACATTAGTTGCCTAAGACAAGGCATCTTTTTCCAAAACATTTTCAAAAAGCACCCACACACACACCATTTTCAAAGCAATCGAAAAACAAGGCAAGTGATCTAAAAAACCAAGTAACTAAGAGCCCATGGATAACCATGGATGGAAAGGGTGCTAATACCTTCCCTTTTCATAATCTACCCCCCGAACCCACGAAATATCTCAAAAGGTTTTTGCTGTGCTTTTTTAACCTTTCCTTTAGGATAAAATAAAAAGTCGGTGGCGACTCTTGCTAACCGCACGAGTGCGAATACGAACGCAAAACACTAGTCAGTTCTCCCACCGTATCACAGAACTGGCGACTCTGCTGGGGAGAAGTTTTTAAGTGGGGTTACCTTAGGGTTTAGATCACCTTTACTTTCAATTGATTGCTTTGTTTGCTTTACATTTATGGGCTTTGTATCGGAGTTTTATAGATCCTAACCCGGATCTGGGGAAACCCTTTTAGGTAGCAACAAGGCTGTGAGGGAACTGTGCGGGGTATACCGACATGGTTGAAACAGTCTGCTACGTTGGTGTGGCACTTTGGTGTGTACCGGTAACCCTTGAGTTCAGTCAAGGAGAGTACGGGGCCGCCGCGTGGTGTCGTGAAGCATCAACTGACCTTAGAACCTTAATTGAACCATCTTGGCCTTTTTAGGGTAGTGAGATAACTGACTTTGGTGCAGTCCGAGGTTGGTTGATACTCGATACTACACTCAATGGAGGGTTGCTTTCCTGGAATATTTAGGTCGCCAGTTCAGTGGCTAAATCGAAACGATGAACAATGAAAGTAGTCCAGTGATATTGGGACCTTTAGAACCCGGTTACTTTTGGTAGGACATGTTTTAACCAACAAACTGAAAGAGGGTAGTACCTGAACCTCATGCAAGCCTAAACCTAAGGCTTTGTGTGCTTTGTGTGAATATTGTTTGCCTGTATATACACTCACTTGTTTATGCATGCATGTACATAACATCATGACATCATACCATAGCATTTTCAATAACCATTTCAAGGATCTCGAGGGCTCTTTTGATGCAGGATTACGTCGAGCCAGACGCCTATCATGGGGCAAGAGGTTTCTCCTCTAACCAATCCAATCAAAGTTCAAGTACAACAACTTGAATCAGTGGCTATGACCCACTCGACATGGTGAGCTTGATTCTCGTGGAAAGACATCCACCAACACAAAGCTCTCCAGTCAAAGTTCAAGTGCAACAACTTGAATCAGTGGCTATGACCCACTCGACATGGTGAGCTTGATTCTCGTGGAAAGACATCCACCAACACAAAGCTCTCCAGTCAAAGTTCAAGTGCAACAACTTGAATCAGTGGCTATGACCCACTCGACATGGTGAGCTTGATTCTCGTGGAAAGACATCCGCCGATACAAAGTTCTCCAATCAAAGATCAAGTGCAACAACTTGAATCGGTGGCTATGACCCACTCGACATGGTGAGCTTGATTCTCGTGGAAGGACGTCCATCGGTGCAGAGATCTCCAATCCAAGAGCAAAGTTCAACCTCTAACATTTTCTTGTGTTTACCCCAAGAGATCCTTGAAAGCATGCATCCACATATCATGCATTGCATTTTGACAATATTTCCTTTTTCAGGTTTCCTTACTCTCCTGCTGTTTATTTCAGCAAGAGATGGCTCTAGAAAGGACTGTCAAAGACATTCAAGACCAGACTGCTCAGCTGCAAGAGATGTTCCTGAACTTGTCTCTGGGGCAAGAAGAAATGAAAGCTCTCCTCACCAAAGGCCTGGGGAATTCCAACAATGCCAGGAGTGATCAGATTGCGGAGCTGCAGTTTGATCTGACAACACTGAGGACTCAAATGATGGGACAGTTGGTGGGCCAGATGGCTCTCATCCAAGACCTATCTCAAAGACAAGAGGAACTCAGAGTTTTTGTCCGCCAACTGCTTCCAAACAACCAACTGGGGCAAACATCTGAGGTCGAAGAGCAAGTCACCACTCAGCCTCCATCCACTCAAGAGGACAAGGGGAAAGCTCCTTTGCTAGCTTCAGGGTCACAAACCCATCAACAACCTCGCCAGCGTCAACGGGAGAATCGGCGTAAGCAAGAAACGTCGGGAAGGCAGTTCACGGAGACTGACATACCGTCATCTCTAATTCTGGAGCGCTTGTTGGAGGTTAATCTGACTGCTTTGAGGGATCCTATCAGGAACCCAAATACCTCCGCTCCTAGCTATCATCCCGATGCATTTTGTGTTTACCACTCCTATAGCCCAGGACATGACACCGATAGCTGTTGGGCCTTGAAGAACAATATTCAAGATCTGATTGACATTGGAGTGCTGAGGTTCACGCCGGACGGCGAGATGAAGATCTTCCGTTAAAGGGTTCTCTGCTTGAAGTGACGAAGCTCGAAGCTGAAAGACTTTTGCTTCTTTTTGAATTTTCAAAGTTGTAATTTCTTTTGCTGTCAAACAATTATTTGTTGATGTTAAACTCTGTTTTCATTAATGCATTGCATATGTTTGTCTTGAATTCATCCATTCGTTTCACTCCTCTTATGCTTTTCTTTATGATATTTGACTCTTGATAAAAAGCTGCAAGCCTTTAGTGGGAGGATGACGAAATAATACCGCGATCTTATACAGTATGCTTTTGAACAGACCTTGCTGATGATGTACAGGCATTTCTTTCAATTCCCAAACACTGGAGTTATAAGGAAGTTAATCCCTAGTCAACCCCTTCGAGCCAAAGAAGTAGGAGTTTCCTGTTCTAAACGATCAAAACCTTTGATATAAACCCGGGGCAGGGTAGTATCTCAGTTAATTCAAAAGAAAATGCGCATTGAAGTCGCAAACTCTCAGTTCGTAATACAACGAACGACGTCAAAAAAGAAAGCGTTCCTTTGGAATCAAAAGACCAGGGTGGTTCCCTATCATATAGACAGTCAATCTCTCAAAAGAGAAAAGCCCACTAAGCCAAAACCTATAAAGGAGGCTTAAGAAAGCTGGGGCATCCCGCTGACAGTAATCCCGAAAACGGTAACAGTCAGGCAAAAGTTAGGGATAACAAATCAAAATCAAAATAGTGAGGTCATTACAAAATCCTCAACAACATGAAAAAAGTTGAAAAAGAAAAAGGAGATGATGACTGTCTCCCAAAATTCAAACTGGTGAACCATCGCCCAAAAGTCGTTCCGAACTCAAAACAGAGTGCGACGCACAATTAACTGAGCTTAGGTTGAAGAACATCACGAAGAGCGGGTGGGTACAAATATACTTTGAGCCTTTATCCTTTGTTTCTTAAACCGTGAACCAGGCCACGTTACAACCCTTCAAAAGTCCTAATTGAAGCATGGGTTAGTTCGAAAGCATACTGTTGCAAAAGGTATCCTGACTCCTGTAGGGCCTTGCTCTAAATCTTGTGTTAACTTGTCTTGTGAAAAGTTTTCTGCTAAAAAACGCATTTTTCAAAACTTCGAGACAAACATAAACTTTGCATTATTCGAATATCACTGTCTGCATTTGACCCTTTTATTTGACAGCGAAGAAATTCATACAGCGAATGTTCGGAGGAACGAAAACTCTCTCAGTAAGTCAAAATCACTTCAAGAGGATAACACTTCCATCAAATCCCTTATCAACAAAGGGGCATGACATGTCACAATTCAATTAACCTGGGGCAGTCCAGTCAAGGTCCAACAGACCTTTCAAAGTTCAGTTAACCTGGGGCAGTCCAGTCAAGGTCCACCAGATCTGTCACAATTCAGTTAACCTGGGGCAGTCCAGTCAAGGTCCACCAGATCTGTCACAATTCAATTAACCTGGGGCAGTCCAGTCAAGGTCCAACAGATCTTTCAAAGTACAGTTAACCTGGGGCAGTCCAGTCAAGATTTCAAGAAATCTCTCAATATGCAGAGTAATCTGATTCAAGACTCCTTCTTCACCACTTGGGGCATTCGAATGTCAAAAGTGTTCAACAAATCAACTACAACATTTCCAGATTCGACTCCTGTATCCAGCCAGGGCATATCTGTTGACGACCATTTCCAGACTCGATTCCTGTATCTAGCCAGGGCACGTCTGAAGAGTTTGAAGATTCGACTCCTGTATCCTGCCAGGGCATATCTATCAACTATCACCTTTCCAGACTCGATTCCTGTATCTAGCCAGGGCACGTCTGAAGAGTTCGAAGATTCGATTCCTGTATCCAGCCAGGGCATATCTGTTGACGACTATTTCCAGATTCGATTCCTGTATCCAGCCAGGGCATATCTGTCGACCACATTTCCAGACTCGACTCCTGTATCTAGCCAGGGCACGTTTGAAGAGTTTGAAGATTCGATTCCTGTATCCAGCCAGGGCATATCTATCAACTATCACCTTTCCAGATTCGATTCCTGTATCCAGCCAGGGCATACCTGTTGACGACTATTTCCAGATTCGATTCCTGTATCCAGCCAGGGCATATCTATCAACTATCACCTTTCCAGATTCGATTCCTGTATCCAGCCAGGGCATACCTGTTGACGACTATTTCCAGATTCGACTCCTGTATCCAGCCAGGGCATATCTGTTGACGACCATTTCCAGACTCGATTCCTGTATCTAGCCAGGGCACGTCTGAAGAGTTTGAAGATTCGACTCCTGTATCCTGCCAGGGCATATCTATCAACTATCACCTTTCCAGATTCGACTCCTGTATCCAGCCAGGGCATGTCTGAAGAATTCCAGATCAACACCTGCAACAACCCAGGAAACATCTGTGAACGACCAATTGTAGACCAACACCTGTAATAAGCCAGGAATTTATCTACATCACCACTTGGGGCATTCGAATGTCAAAAGTGTTCAAAATCCGATGCAGTTTTTACACAAGCTCATCATCAGGGAGCCCTACACCGGTTCCTCTTCTCAACTTCTGAAACAAGTTTACGGATTCTTCCCAACAACGGACGCTAATCTACCGACTTGTTCAGATTCTTCTCAAGACTTCTGAAAACAGTTCATGGATTCATCCCAACAACGGATGCCAATCTACCGACTTGTTCAGACTCTTCTCAACCGTTGAAATTAGTTTACGGACGCTTCCCAACAACGGATGTTACTCTATTGCTGATTCAACTTCAAGATTTCTGAAAACAGTTCCCGGGTCCTCCAAGTAAACGGAGGTTAACCTATCGCTTGTTCAGATTCTTCTCAAGCTAACCACCACGGAAGATCGCGCTCGCCAAAATTCTTCAGTATCCCCAGCGGAGTTCATCAAAATTCCTCAACAGTAACTTATCTTTGCAAATCCCCAGCAAAGCTAAAACTTCCGTTTATCAATCCCCAGCCAGGGAATCCTCCGGAATTCAATTCCCCTCAGAGTTTAAGCTTCAGTATCCCCAGCGGAGCCAGACCATTGAACCTTCACAGAGTTTTTAGGAGACAAATCTTGAGTTCCCCAGCGAAGTCTCCAGGGTTACTTCCCATCAAGCCAAAGATTCTCAATCTGGCCTCCTCAGCATGAGTCTACTAGTGTGGAGCTCCCCAGTAGAGGTCATCAGGAATTCTCTTCCCCAGCGACAGCCAAGGATTTATTTTCCCCGGCAGCAATCAAGACGCTATTATCTTCAGCCATCTCGGATTCATGTATCCTCGGCAGGATTAGCTCATCAGCTTACATGCGCATTCATCGCATTCATATCATAAACATTAATGTCACGTACATTGCATCATGCATCATAACATTGCATACAACTAACCCTTCACCTTTTTCAGGTAAGATCAGTCGACAGACAAAGATCATCTCCCGAGATTCATCCAGAAATAGTTCAGATGTGACCCCGACACGGCGACTTTCTGATACTTATTCCAGATTCATTCAGACACATCAGCAGAAACCCTACGACGGTTCCTCTTCAACTTCAAGACTTCTGAAAAAAGTTTACGGATTCTTCCCAACAACGGATGTCAATCTACCAACTGAATCAGACCCTTCTCAGCTTCTGAAAACAGTTTACGGATTCTTCCCAACAACGGATGTCAATCTACCAACTGATTCAAACCCTTCTCAACTTCTGAAAATAGTTTACAGATTCTTCCCTACAACGGATGTCAATCTACCAACTGATTCAGACTCTGCTCAACCTTTGAAGACAGTTTACGGATTCTTCCCTACAACGGATGTCAATCTACCAACTGATTCAGACTCTTCACAATTTTTGAAAATAGTTTACGAACACGTCCCAACAACGGATACTGCTCTATTGCTTATTCAACCTCAGATAGTTTACAGATTCTCCAGACATGGACGTCAATCTGTTGCTTGTTCAGACCCCAATTCAGAGATATTCCAAAACAGGGATGCCCTTCTGATACTCGTCCACTCACCATTGACATACAGTTCAACATCACCATATGGCATCTATAAGCCCATCCTCCTACCAGCAGTCGCCGAATGGCATCTGTAAGCCCATTCTCAGATGGCATCTCTAAGCCCATCCCCCGACAAAATTCTCTCGCACCAGGTGGCATCTTTAAGCCCATCACCAAATGGCATCTTTAAGCCCATTCAACTCCACCATCACATCGACGAGTGCAAATTTTCTGGGCACATTAGTGTCCAATCTCCTTTTACCTTCAAGTCGCGAAAGGCAAACTTGCCAATCTAACTCTTCAGGTCAAAGAAGATTGAACAGGGGCAACTGTTGTACCCCAAAATTTGCCCTCGCATTTTTCCCCAAGAAATCTCAGCTTCAAACATTTCCTGACTTTTCAAACTGGCGCAAGAATCGGACAAACGGACTTTTCTTGACAGTCAAGCAAAATTAGGGTTTTTACTGATTTTCAGAGCTCTGGGTTGTTTCATACAGTTGGCTTAGGGTTTTGGATGGTTTTTGGTCCAATTTTGATCAGACGAGCGTTATTTGGCATTTAATCGGGAATTAAGGTTTTATGGGCATATTCTCAGAAGAATTTAAATCCCACAGCACTTTGCGGTTTATTCCAAGATTCGGATTAAAATTCGCGTCATCTTGGTTTAATCAGTAAAAGAGACAGTGGTTTGAATTCAGTACGTTTTGATTGGGCCAGTCAGATACAGGATGCAGTATTGGATTCACAGTGTTTATGCGTTTGATCAGTCTATTTGGATTGACTGCTGCTTTGCTTTGGATATTTGAATAAGACAAGTTTAATTGATCAATATTGTTATTATTTAAGTTATTTATTATTCTAAAAAATTGAATGATTGAAATTTATTTTTCAATTGTTTTAATTCTAAGAATTTTAAATAAATAAATAAACAATAAAGAAAATTAGAATTAATTGGATAATTTGGATTTTATTGATATTTGAATTATTTGTACAAATTGTTGTTTATAATTAAAATTATGAACAATAATATACATTAATTTAAAAATATTACATAAAATAGAAACTATCCTATTCTCAAATATTCTTCATTCTTCACTCCGCTCCGGTGCTCCATTTTTATCTGCAAAAAGAAATAAGAAAAGTCAGAAAGCAGTTAATAAAAAAGACGGTTAAAGTTGCTCATCATTAGGGGCCACTGACTGGGATCAGTTGACCCTCTCTGCAAATCACGGGATTTCTCCCGGTTCACAGAGAGGGAAGATTTTTTGTTCATGAAATGCAAATGCATAATTTCTAAAAAATTCAAGCTGCATAAGAATCTCAAATCCAAAATCCAAACTAAACTGAAAAGATCCAATTTCAACTTTCTATCCAAAGCAAAAGGGAAGTTACTGTCAAAATACTCAAAGATATCACAAAGAAATCAAAGTAGTACAAGTTGCTATCAAAGCATACAAGCTGTCAAAGAAGATTTTGGAAAGGATATCAAAGTGCAAAGTCAGATCAAAGTTGTCAAAAGAGATAAAAATGCAGTCAAGTAGTATGTAGGATGCAAGCAACTTGGATACTTAATCATCATTTCCCAGCATAAGTAGGGCCCCTTCAGAACCATAGTACAAAATAATAACATTATTAAATTCTAAACTGTACTATGAGTGAGAAAAAGAGAGATAATAGAAGCAGAGTTCAGGTTAGGCATAGACAGTAGGACAGCAGAAAAGATATAACACAACATACAAAGCTCAGTTCAGTAGCAGGCAGTTCAGAGGAAGAAAAAGATAAAAAAGCAAGCTGTACTAAAAACTTGCAGCACCCTCACATAACCGGCTAGGCCATAAAAACAAGTTTCAAAAACTACCCAAGGACGACTGTCCAGAATCACCAAAATTATCAAACCTGAACAACCAAATAACCACATGACCAAACAGAACCACCACTGCAAACCAAAAACTCTGTTAAGCCAAGCCTAACCAGAGCTACCAACAACCTGCCTACCATCCAAACTGAAGCAAACCATAACCATCAAACACAACCTCAAATTTCAAACATTCAAAAGAAACCTGGTAAACAAAGCACAAAGCCTGCTAATGCCCTGAAGCAAATCAAACACATCAAAAAACTTCATACCAGAATTACCAACACCCTGTCATAACCAAAAACCAACCAGAAACTTCACACCAGCACCATGCCTATCA
This sequence comes from Vicia faba, assembly GCA_948472305.1. Lineage (NCBI taxonomy): Eukaryota > Viridiplantae > Streptophyta > Magnoliopsida > Fabales > Fabaceae > Vicia > Vicia faba. Next base: position 648,898,737 of record OX451740.1, read on the forward strand.
AACTCAAACCACTACTGTCAAGCCTAAGCCCTCAGTAAAACAAGCATAGGCAACACAAACAAGCATATAGCCGCTCGAGAGAAGAAGAAGAAAGAAGCAACTCAGGGACATAGAAGAAAATAATATTTCCATAGGCAACAACTATTCAAAAAAACGTTCAAGACAAGCAGAAGTAGCATCTCAAAGCAAGCCAAATCCCCCAAACCCACCTTAGGCCTCAGAAAGGGGGGGCTTCATCATAGGCCAATCAGAAAGACGCATCCAACAATACTCAAGCAAATACTCAGGCAACAACACATAGGCAACAGTGTTCAAGAAGAAGAAGAAAGAATTACGGCCAACAAATCAGAAGGGCAACATAATCAACACACAGTGGCACGGAAGAAGAGATAAAGAAGTGAGGAATTAAAGGGTTCTCAGTATACATCATCAAAACCCTAATATATCAAAAGAACGAAAATACCAGGAAAGCATCAAAAGCAAGCTCAAAGCTCCATCACCGAATCTCCGGCCTCCTAAGCGCCACAGCTCCCCTCTTCTCTCCTCCTTCTCCAAAGTCAGGTAACGAGCCTTCTATCTCTTCTCCTCCACCTCATAAAAAACGAAAAAATAAGAACTCAAAACAAAACACGCAAATTCAGAAAAGAAGAAGAAAACATAACAACAAAAGCTAACCTTGTTTCAAGAGGATGTGGAGTTCTTGCCTTGGAGGGAAGAGAGTACAGGAATGACGTTGGTGGCCGGAGGAAGCATTCCGGGAAGCGAAGTGAACGGAGAAGACGAAACTCAACAAACGGCGCCGCTCAAACCCTAACCTTCGTTCTGACTGTCAAAACGCCTAACCCTAATTTTGTTTCAAGATCCATGGGCTTAACCCGTTCACCTCTAAAGCCCAACAAAAGGAATCATTTCATTTTCTAACCAAGCATTTTCATAAAACACTAACCCTTTTTATTTTTATAAACAATATTTACTTCCTTATTTTTTTTAAAAATACTAACTTTATTTTATAAACAATGTTTACTTTTTTATTCTTTGTAAAATATTAACTTAATTAAAAATACATTTTTTATCATAAGGTTAAAACATCTTTTAGAATATATTTGTATATAAAATAATACATATCATTTTTATCATATATATAACTTGGAAACTTGTTTTAATTAAAATACATTTGTACACATCATGTAATTAAAAATTGAAAATACTTTTTTATTCTTTTAATTAATAGACATTTGTACATAACAATTTAAATACCTTTTTTCTCTAATATTAAATTCACAAATATTTGATGAAATACTCTTTTTATACATAATTAACTTGAATACATTTTTTAATACACGTTAAAATACATTTGTACATAACAATTCAAATACATTTATTTTCTAATATTAAATTCACAAACATTTGACTAAAATACTTTCCAATTAAAAACTTGAACATTTAAATCAAAACACTTTCTTTTTCTTTTATACATAATTAAACACATAAATCAAAGATTCATTAAAAACATTTTCTAGGTCAAACCCTAATACGATTCAACTTCACATATCGCACTTGTACATAATTACACATACACAATATACATATACATCTCGCATTTACACTTACACAATACATTGCCCTATACACATTCGTTTATATTATATCTGTATATTCGATATTTACATTTTGATCGCACATTCGATTTGGTTGTAACTTATTGGATACTATAAGTCTCATCCCCTTGTACATTTATACCCCCATTCCCGGACACTATTTTGTAATAGCGTAGATTTTACATTCCGCAATTTACAGTTTTTCAATTATACCATGGTTAGACCTAGGGTTTGTATGTACATAAAATCAAACGCTAGATAACCTAATACAAGACAAATGCATGTAATCAATACACAATCACACTTGCACCCCTAGGGTAATCCCACATGTTGCCTTCCAAAATGGGCCATGCTTGCACGTCGAGTATCTTTGGCAAAACAAATCAAATGATCATAAGTCTCAAAGTGTTGTCTAAACGGAATGATCATAGTCCCTTCAAAGCAAATTGCCAAAGACACTTGGCATCATTGCATTCATGGTCCATACGATGACCCGCGCCCGTCCCGAATAAACTTCCTAAACGCAAGATTGTCCATCAATTTCAATGGTGGAACAAAATTGTTAAAAGGGGTTAAAACATAACAAAAAACCTTTGAGTACAATAGGGTAGACAAAACTCTTAGTTACTTAAGATCAAACTTGCAAAAAAACACTTGCCTCATTTTCAAAAACCACAATCCACAACACTTTCAAACAAACTCTCAAAAACATTTGAAAACATCTTTTCGAAAAGATTCACACTTTTGTAAAACACTCAAACACGAGTCAAATACATTAGTTGCCTAAGACAAGGCATCTTTTTCCAAAACATTTTCAAAAAGCACCCACACACACACCATTTTCAAAGCAATCGAAAAACAAGGCAAGTGATCTAAAAAACCAAGTAACTAAGAGCCCATGGATAACCATGGATGGAAAGGGTGCTAATACCTTCCCTTTTCATAATCTACCCCCCGAACCCACGAAATATCTCAAAAGGTTTTTGCTGTGCTTTTTTAACCTTTCCTTTAGGATAAAATAAAAAGTCGGTGGCGACTCTTGCTAACCGCACGAGTGCGAATACGAACGCAAAACACTAGTCAGTTCTCCCACCGTATCACACCATCCATGAAAGAAAAGACTTTGAACTTTGCGGTACTGTCGACCAATACGTCAATATGCGGTAATGGGAAGTCATCCTTTGGGCTAGCTCTATTCAGATCTCTATAGTCTACACACATCCAAACTTTACCATCTTTCTTAGCAACAAGCACTATATTGGCTAACCATTGAGGGTAGACCGATGTAACAAGGAAACCTGCATTAATTTGTTTCTGAACTTCTTCTTTGATCTTGTCAGCCATATCGGGACGAGTCCTTCTCAACTTCTGCTTAATCGGCGGACATTTAGGTCTCAACGGTAAACGATGCTCCACAATATCGTTGTCCAAACCTGGCATATCTTGGTAGGACCAAGCAAACACATCAACATACTCTTTGAGAAGCTCCAACATTTTCTCTTTGACCTCTGGGATAAGCAATGCTCCGACCTTAACTTCCTTTTTATCTTCTTCATCACCCAAATTGATCAACTCTACAGGTTCTTCAAACGGTTGAATAATCTTTTCATCATGCTCAAGTAAACGGGAAATTTCATCAGGAATCTCTTCACTATCCTCTTCTTCGGCTCTGAACACAGGGAATTCAAAGTTGGGAGAAGGCATAGGATCATTGTTTTCAATGGTTAAGTCATGGATTAATCTGCACATATGATTATGCTTTATTTTAGAAATCGATTAATATGAATGTTGTATAAATGAAACAAAATATTATTATATTTTCCTATTACTACCAATTAATTTTCATTACTATTTTCCCAAAAAATGTGAAAAATAAAACAGTAGTGGACAAAATAACATTTTTATTCATGACGGGAAATACTTGAAACAAAGAGCCCAGACATTTTCTCTTTTGCCTTGGGCAGAGCAAAAGGATTTATTTTCATCATAGCCCGACACAAATACTTTTCGCCTTGGGCAGAGCGAAAGTTTTTTCAAAAATAAAACAAAACATTACTCAGAAATGTGCATCACAACAGGAACATCAACAACGATCCAGTTCTGGCAAACCACTCCATGCATCACAAAATCGGGTAAATCCTCTTCAGAATCGTCTCCTATGACAGCATCAACTTCAGGAGGAGTCGGATGGATAAAACCTGCGCTTCGGAAAACCTCTTGAATCCGACGAGTAACCACTTCCTGCTTGACTCTTGCAGACACAGGATGAAAACCAAGACCTTCTCCAGACTTGTTCTCGGGCAGAGTTAACACCTGGCCCCAACCTTCAGCCGAACCACTTTCAACCACTCGTCGCGCATCCTCAAAAGAAGAAATAGATGTCCCTTGCTTCTTCACTTCATTCTTAGCAACAGATAGAGCTTGGAATTGGGTTCCAACGTCCTCATCAGCATCAATAAAAGGGAAAGATGACAAATGGCTTACCACCATAGCCTGCTCTCCACCAATCATTACCAGCTTTCCATGCCTCACAAACTTCAATCTCTGATGGAGCGTGGAAGTGACTGCCCCTGCATCATGGATCCATGGACGACCCAATAGGCAACTGTAGGCAGCACGAATATCCATTACTTGAAAAGTGATCTGAAAAGTATGAGGGCCAATTACTATAGGAAGATCCACTTCACCAATGACAGTCTTGCTAGAACCAACAAACGCTTTAACAATTACTCCACTAGGTCTCATGGGAGCACCTGGATATGAGAGTCGAGATAATGTAGTTTTGGGCATTACATTTAACGACGAACCTGTATCTACCAACACACTTGATAAGGTATCATTTCCACAACTTATTGAGATATGCAAAGCCATATTATGGTTCCTTCCCTCCTCCAGAAGCTCTTCATCACTGAAACCAAGATTGTTACACGAAGTAATATTTCCCACAATTCCATCAAATTGGTCAACCGTCACATCATGATCCACGAACGCCTGGTCCAAGACCTTCATCAAAGCTTCTCTATGGGCACCAGAATCTCTCAGTAAAGCAAGCAAAGAAATCTTGGAAGGAGTTTGCAAAAGTTGGTCCACAATCTTATATTCACTTCTCTTGATAAGCTTCAGAATCTCATCATCCTCAAGATGAGGGATAGGTTCATTGGATCGGCCTATCTCAACCCTTGGTTCAACATTTCTCGCTGGAATTTCTGCCGGTATGGGCCTCCTGACTTGAACTTCTGGTCTCTTCAAAGGTACTGCTGCAAAGACACGTCCACTTCTCGTAACTCTACTCACATCAGCGATGTTAACAAAAGACGGCCTTGTCGGTATAAGGACTTCTACCCCATTCTCAATCATTGTGGCATTATACTTATACGGTACAGCTTGGTCTGAGTTGTAAGGCACAGGACCAGGTGGGTAAATGGTCAAAGGAGCAACAGGTGCAGTCTGACTGTCGTAAACAATCTCTACTGATTCAGGCAAATCGAATTGTGGTATTATAACATTCACTTCATCCTCCGGATCTCTATCATATGTAATAGTGATAACTCTCTGGTCTAACAACTTTTGAATATCCTCCTTCACAATAGGGCAATCAACCTCTCTTGAACAAAATTCACAAACATCATAATCATGCTGACGCCTAACAAAGGCAAGTCTTCTTAAACTCTGATGTAACCTGATCAATGACTCTCTTATGTGTTCAACTTGAAAAACTCGAAACTTTCCCGGACAACCTTCCACCATATTCACTGATGCTGCCCCATGTCGAGGCAAAGGATTATCTCTAACATTTAGATTAACATCCTTGAAAGACAAGACACCATTCTTAATCAACCTCTGCACATCCGCCTTTAGAGCAAAACAATTTTCAAGGTTGTGCCCCGGTGACCCTTGATGATACTCACAAAACGGATCCGCCTTGTGATGGGGTCTGCGATCGACTTAATGTCTGACGGTAATCTTAACTGCAAGCGCACAGCCTATCGAGGTAGTAATAAAAGATTGTCGAATCCACAGGGACTTTGTAATCACGCTAGTGTTGTAAAACAGGTTGGTTTAGCTAAGGCGGAAATTGTCACGTTGGTTTTGGGAAAATTAAGGAAGGTAAATTAATTGATTTTAAAGTAATTATAAAATGAACGGTCGGTATGCAATAGAGTCAACCTAAGGGGTCTAATCGGGCCTAGGCATATAAGGATGGTCAACTTGGTTTATCCGTAGAATTAATCAGTTTAAAAACCCTCAACTCACACTTTCATGGTCTTATCTCGGATTATACGTCTAAAGCCCTATACCTGCTTTCGCTAGCCTATAAGTGTTTAGAAGTATTCTTTGGAAACTTAATTAATTCTAATTTGGTTTAAAGCGCTTTCACTGTATTTAAATCAAATGCCTAACTTTAGCTATCCGGTTAAAAACCTCACACTTTCGTGGTCTCGATCTAACCTATTTACTCTTCTTACTTTCGTAACAAAGATTTTATTATTTAGCATAAAAAGTTATAACCAGAGTTAATTTGATTAAAGTTTTAGCCTAAGTTCGATTAGAAGCCTAATGTCTCTTACTATTCCATACCGACACTAAAGGTTTAGCTAGCCATGGAAATCAAAATAAACATACTGTAAATAAAAGCAAGCAAATATAAATTGGACATTATAAATAATAAATAACAAGCATGCATTAATAAATTAATTAAAATGAATTTAATACAATTGCAAAATAAAAACCTGACAGTAAAGCCAACACTTCAATCCTTCTTCCACAAATCGGAAACTCGGACTTGGTGTCGGGAATATTGCAAATTCTGGAGCTTGAATGATAAATCCTAAACTATGCTAATAATTCCCTAATGTTGGAAATTTTTATTTGGACAGTGGAATTTAAAAGAATTGAATTAAACAAATGCTGTAAAAATAATAACTGAAATAATACTGGTTTCAATTTTGGCAGAGCTTCGGCACAAATAAGCTGTAATAAAAACTCCGTCCTTTTTTTGTTCAATATTGAGGTATTTATAGAAGAATAAAATCTGGCAGTTGGTTTGTTAAACTTGTAACTCAGTCTTCCTTCAAAATCTCCAAAAATATAGTAACCTGAGTAGTTGAGGGAGAAATGGTGAACATGGTGTTTGACTGGAGAGAATTAAGGAGTTTGGAAACTCCTTCTGTTATGCTTGCCACGTTCTGCATTTTCCAACTGAACTGTTATACGCATTACGTTCGTTACATGAGCGTTACGAGCAGATTTTGGTCTTTCCCGTGTTACGGTCGTGGCCACTGTGTTACGATCGTAACACTCTTCAAACTGGCTTACGGTCGTGGCAGCTTCATTACGACCGTCACAGCTACAGAAATGCAGTTCTTTGACAGATTTATCCTTTTCTTCTATTCTTTTGATGCTTTCTTGCATTGTTTCATGTTTTCTTCTATTTTGAGCTCAATTATGAAATACCTGCAAAAGTGATGACAAACTGGAAATATTCGGGAATTAATCGGGTCAAAATAATACAAAACGGGCGAATTTCATACAAAATAAACGATACGATTTCGTGTTATCAAATACCCCCATACTTAAACCTTTGCTTGTCCTCAAGCAAAATAATCAAATTAAGAATATCAGACAAGTTTTTATAAACGCACATAACTAGTATACCTTTCGTTTTCAAATAATTTCAAGAAATCCTAAGTTAGTTCGGCCGAGAAAATCGAATGAAACAACAATGATACGTAAATGATACAAGCATTAGGCTAGTCGACGACTATCCGTTTTAAACGAAGCGTCCAATTACACCGTTATAATTCAACTCAAGGTTTCTCGTCCATATTTCACCCGGTTTCGTTCTTGCGCAATCACATTAAGCCCATTATCCTTGCACGCACGTAGTGGAATAACCGGTTAGTGGTTCTGATCAAAACACGACGGTTTCCGGAACACATATGTGGCAACCTCTTTTATCCAATTGCAAGATGCGGGGGATCAAACCGTAGTCTGCCCTACCGAGTTCAGTACCAGATGCTTCCGAACCACCTAGACAATGGATTCTTATGTTACTTAGTAGAAGCTTTTGCATCCGTTGGATTAAACGATCGAGTGAGGATCGCCCGATTTAATTGGTGCAATATCTATTTCCTTAAAGCATGTAACATTGTATTTAAATCAATTTGCAAGATCATCCACTTATGTTCATCGACTTTCCACGTGGATTGTGTTAGGACTGGTGCTGACTGCTAATATAAACTACTAGGGGCTAATTTAAGGTTCGAAACTCAAAGTATCGGTATAACGAAAAATGAAGACGATTCGCGTGAGTAGAGAGTCGAAGGTGTCATAATCGTATAGTTCTCGTTGGATCGCTCTCGGCCTTCTAACTAAGATTTCAGTTAAAGTAGGTAACTAACTGTTGTGCGAATATAAAAGGCTAAAAATTTTTGGTATGGCTAAATAAAATGGGGAGAAAATGAAATAGCGAAATATAACAGAAATAGAAATGAAATTACTCGTTCTGGATTAAGAATGCAGTGCTCCTCCCACACTATATCAAACATTGTCTCAATGTTATGACATAATGGCGAGGTTAAATAAAAAGTACATCGGAAAAACAAGGAAAACAACAAGAAAAGGAAAAACTACTGGCGACCACGGCGGCTTCGGGTTCGTGACCGTCTGGAAGGAGTAGCTTCAGGGTCAGTGTCCGGGGGTCCAAGAGATGTAACATCCATCCTCAAAGCGTTAAGCTCGCATAGCACTTCATCAAGCCTTTCATTTGTCGAGCGTTGACCACTCAAGATTTGGACATTTTGCTGATGTAAGGCGTCATAACGCTCCTGATTCTTCCTTTCAAGAGCTACAGCCATCTGATTCTGCTGATGGAGGGCTCTAAGGACGTCCTCCATAGTAAAAGGAGGTGGTGCAGAGGAGGACGACTCATGAATGTCAGGCGCGGGAGCAGCTCGATCCATTTCTTCCTGCATCTCATCAGCGGGGCCGACATGAGGTTCTTCTTGAGCAGCAGCAGGGCCTTCAGGGTTAAATAGCCAGTTGGCTCGGTTCTGAGGGTCGATTCTGTCCCTGCAAGGCAAAACAATATTAGTGTAAACTCGGTTTTGTATCACTGGATGAAATCTTCCATCGTCCCGCTCGTGGATGAGGTGGGCCGATTTACAATGATCCAAAGTGAGCAGAACCGGTGGTCGGGATGGCAGATGAACAAGGGTGTCACCATGGTTTAATGCTAAAGCAAGAGAAGTGACAAGCCCTCCAAAATAGAAAGGTTTGCCGCCTCTGGTGCAGATGGAGTGAATATGAGCCAGGAGGAAAGGTGCGGCATTAATTTTCTGACCCGAGAATGCACAATGCATGAAAAATAGCTCCTTTGAGTTGAGCTTGTGGTTGCTATCTCTTGCAAAGATTGTGTTGGACAAGATGCGGTGGAAGTAACGAATGGCGGGGTTGTGGATTTGGGTGGCATTTAGGTGATCGTATGAATCAGCCCGATTATTGGTCAAGCTATGCCACAAGTTGAAAGATTCCTCATGAAAAGTGTCAGGCACACGTAGGTGAGCGCCTTCATCGGTACAAAAATCAAGTAGACGACCGAATGCGTTCTGAGCGAATTCGTATTCGGTGCTGAAAATTCGGAACCTTACCACACCGGTAAGTTGATTTCTTGCATCGTTTGGAGTAATGTAGCAAAATGAACTGAGAAACTCAAGTGTGAGAGTCTCGTACGTCGGTTGTGGCTGGCTACATAGCGTCCAAAGGTTGACACTTTGTAATAGGTGTTGGACACTTTCGAGCAAACCGAGGTTTCGGAGGCAGTCAGTGTCGACGAACCTCGTAGGATGGATGCCTCGGCGTTGGAACTTTAGAAACCGTGTCCGCTGAGTTTCACCTGCTTCGCCATTTCGTAGGGTGATGCCAGGAATGAGATTGTTCGCCATTTGCATGCAAAGTGTTTGAGTGAAAATGGGTTTTGGTTGGTGAATGAGAGAATGAGAATGTGATACGGGTAATGGATGTATATATGGTGGAAGGGGGGTAGTGGAAGTTTGAAAATTGATAGGGATTAATTTTGGGTTGAATGGGGTTAATGGGGAGTTATGGAAGAAGAAGAAGAGGGAAAGGTGCAGGAAAAGGGGACGTTCTGCTAACAGGGTTACTGATGTAACCCGTGTTACGGTCGTAACACCTGGCTGACGAGCGTAACGCTCTGAAAGGCGCGTTACGGTCGTGGGGGATAGATGACGATCGTGGCAGCTACAAGTTCTGGTTTTTCACAGAACACAATACAATTGCACATAGTTTATTTTTATAGCAGCAGAACATCTCAGGAATTCCAACATAAACACAACATTAATTAATTTCAACATGTAATCCAACATATATAATTCGCAAATAGAGTAGAAAACCGTAAAATATTTTAAGCGGCATAATGATTGTGAGTTTAAAACTGAAAACAAACAATTGCATTGGTTTAAACTGAGTAACTTGTTCCTTTTGCCAGAAAAAATAAATGACGTGTAAGTTTAAATGCAGTAACTTAAAAATTGGAACTAACTAAAAACAAAGCAGAATGGAAAAATTCTAAAAACAAAGAATTGAAAAACTGAAAACTGAAAATTGAGAAACTATAAACTGCTTCATCCAATCTTTTCTTTTAATATTTCCAAAGCTTGAGTGATGTGAAAGAACTGCTCCACCGAGATGTCAGTCAAACCAATAAGATCCAAATGCATAGTCTTCAATTCATTCTTTATTCCATCAATATCAGTTTTATAAGCATCCAAAGTGGTCAGAATGGTGTTTAATTGTGTGGTATATTCTCCTTGGTTTGTATCAGGGGCTGCTTGTGCTTCAGCCATATTTGTAAAGTCATGATAACCAGGAGGGGTTTCGGGATCTGTTTCGGTTTCAGACATGAAATTATTATCAACAAAATATGATTGTGGTGTTTCCGGTGTTGAAGGGTGATCAGGTGGATTCAATTCGTACAACCAATTTTCGCGGTTGTGGACACTTATTCGGGCATGGTTCGGGAGGGTAAAAAGAGTAACAACTTCATCTCTGATCAGGTAGTCATAAGGTGCAGGGCCTAAATTTCCTATTATCTGATTGTTAAAACAGAAATTAATATTCATAGGCCTAATTGATCCAAATGGTGCACAGTTATTAAGTTGGCAACGAGGTCCAAGAGCATGTGCAATCATTGTAATTAATCCTCCCACACTGACAGGAACATTAGGGTCCTCACTAATGCGGGTAAAGGTCTTCATCAGGAGTGGGACCGCATTGACAGGGCGTCCTAGGTTCATACAATAAAGCAGAGATAATTCATCCTTGGATACAACATTTTGATTTTTTTCTTTTCCAAACAGGGTGTGGGCAAGAATCCTATGGAAATAACGGATGGCTGGGTTATGTATTTCGTTGTTATCCATACTTTTTGGGTCAGGGTGATAGTTTCCGGTTAAAGTACCCCAGAAGTAATCCAGCTCAAAATCCAATAGATCGGCCTCAGGGGTGGTAAAAGCTAAGGGTCCACTGGGGAATCCTAATAAAGTAGCTAAGTCCCTATGGTTATAGGTGAATTCAATACCAAAAAGTCTGAAGGTAATGAATCCTTTTCGGGCTCCAACACCGTGTTCAGGGATGTGAACTAGAGAACTTAGGAATTCAAGGGTAAGCTCTCGGTAAGTGACGAACCTATTTTCAGGTGGGCTTTCTCCCATCCCAACTGGTTAAACATGTAGAGAATACTGTCAGTAATGCCTAAAGAGTCCATAGTGGGTACATCATGATACAGGGTTAAACTGATTGCTCGCTGAGTCAAAGCCTCAAATCGTCTTTGTTGGTTTCTACCTCTAAAGGCGGCTTCCATAAAGGTCTGTGGGGGATCCATAGGAAAAACAAAACAGGGAAACATAGTAGAGGAGAATGTAAAGAGAAAAAGATTATTCAGAAATCCTGTGTCAAGTAAAATTGATTTGAAATCAGCAGCAGTTTCATAAAAGTTTTTAGAAACGAAAAATACTTATATAGAATGCAAAAACAAATAATATAAACGAAATAGCAGGTAAAAACAAATAAAATGGGTTGCCTCCCATGAAGCGCTGTTTTTAACGTCATAAGCCTGACGAAATGCCTAGTGAAAGATTATTCGGGAGAAATAGGTAGCAGTTCTACGAGTTTAAGCTTATTCATATAATCTCTATTATCTACACGATTATATTGTTTTAACCGCTGCCCGTTTACAATAAACGGGGCGCTATTTCTATCCGTGATTTCTACCGCTCCACTAGGCAAAACTCTTGTAATGTCGAAAGGACCGGACCATCTAGATTTAAGTTTTCCATGGAAGAGTCTAAGTCTAGAGTTAAATAAAAGTACGACATCTCCCATATTAAATTCTTTCCGTGATAAACGTTGATCGTGCCATTTTTTAGTTCGTTCTTTGTATATTTTAGCATTTTCGTAAGCGTCTAGTCTTAATTCTTCCAGTTCATGTAAATCGAGGATTCGTTTCTCGCCAGCAGCAGTGTAATTGATATTGAGTGTCTTTATCTCCCAATAAGCTTTATGCTTTAATTCTACTGGGAGATGGCACGATTTTTCGTAAACAAGTTTGAAAGGTGTAGTTCCGATAGGAGTCTTATAAGCCGTCCTATAAGCCCATAAGGCTTCGTTAGGCTTGGATGACCAATCTTTTCGAGATATCGCGACGGTTTTTTCTAATATTTGTTTAATCTCTCTATTCGAAACTTCGACTTGTCCGCTACTTTGCGGATGATAGGGCGTTGCTACGCGGTGGTTCACTCCATATTTAGATAGTAATTTATTAAATATCTTCGAAACAAAATGAGATCCACCATCACTGATAACAAGTCGGGGAACACCAAAACGCGGGAAAATTATATTCTTGAAAAGCTTAATCACTACTCGTGTGTCATTTGTGGGAGAAGCTATTGCCTCGATCCATTTTGAAACGTAGTCGACAACGACGAGTATAAACTTGTTTCCAAAAGAAGATGGGAAAGGTCCCATAAAATCTATTCCCCAAACGTCAAAGATTTCCACTTCAAGTATTCCTTTCTGAGGCATTTCGTCGCGTCTTGAGATATTACCGGTGCGTTGGCATCGATCACAGTTTTTAACGGCGATGTGGACATCCTTCCACAGGTTATGCCAGAAAAGGCCGGCTTGGAGAATTTTGGCACACGTTTTAGAGGTGCTAGTATGTCCGCCACAAGGGGATGAATGGCAATGGGAAATGACGTTTTCTATTTCTTCGTCGGGTACACACCGGCGGGAAATTCCATCGGGTCCTCGTTTAAATAAAAGTGGTTCGTCCCAATAGTAACTCTTGAGATCATGGAAAAATTTCTTTTTCTGTTGGTAAGTTAAGTCAGGTGGAAGTGCTCCGACAGCTAAATAGTTAACGATGTCAGCATACCAAGGCAATCCTATGGTCATGTCGATGGCTTCCATAACTTCTTTAGCTTCTGGTTTATTTAAATTCAATTGATCTAGGTCGCTTATCATTTGTGCTATCAGATGTTCATACGGAAAATCGTCGTTAATTGGCACTTGTTCGGGTTTTATACCTTCTAAACGGGATAAATGATCCGCTACGACGTTTTCGGTTCCTTTCTTATCTTTAATTTCCAAGTCGAATTCTTGTAAGAGTAAAATCCATCGGAGGAGTCTGGGTTTTGCATCTTTCTTGGCAAGTAAATATCGGATAGCAGCATGGTCTGTGTAAATGATGATTTTTGCTCCTACAAGGTAAGAACGGAATTTGTCGAGTGCGAAGACCACGGCTAAGAGTTCTTTTTCAGTGGTGGCGTAGTTCATCTGAGCTGAGTCTAGCGTTCTGCTGGCGTAGTAAATTGCGTGAAGTTTCTTATCTTTTCTTTGTCCAAGAACTGCGCCGACAGCGTAATCACTTGCATCACACATGATTTCGAAAGGTAACCTCCAATCGGGCGGTTGCATGATTGGTGCAGAAATAAGTGCAGCCTTAAGGGTTTCAAAAGCTTGAAGACAATCGTTATCGAATATGAACTCAGCATCCTTCATTAATAGACCGGTAAGTGGTTTTGTAATTTTCGAGAAATCTTTAATAAAACGTCGGTAAAAACCGGCGTGTCCTAGAAAACTTCGTATCTCTCGAACGGTCTTTGGTGGTTGGAGTTCTTTAATCACCTCTATCTTAGCTTTATCAACTTCAATTCCTTTATTAGAAATAACATGTCCAAGTACGATTCCTTCTCTGACCATGAAATGGCATTTTTCCCAGTTGAGCACAAGGTTTACTTTCACACATCGTTCTAAAATACTTTCTAAATTAGACAGACATCCTTCAAAGCTTTGTCCACACACAGAGAAGTCGTCCATAAACACTTCCATGATGTCGTCAATGAAATCTGCAAAGATGGCCATTATACATCGTTGGAAAGTTGCGGGAGCATTACATAATCCAAATGGCACTTCCTGGGAACAATGCGCTGACATCCTGTTATTTTCTTTTCGGGAAAACACTTCCAAACTTCTTAGTACTGCTAGACGGACTTCCTTCTTTAACCAAACACCCTTCACGAATCCCTTCCTCCAACCGCATGCCCATGCTTACCATTTCGGTGAAGTCATTGGGTGCGCTGGCAATCATTCTTTCATAGTAAAAGGAACCTAAAGTCTTCAAGAATATCTTCGTCATCTCTTTCTCCTCAAGAGGAGGATAGATTTGAGCAGCAATTTCACGCCACCTCTGGGCGTATTCCTTAAAAGATTCTCTGTCTCTCTGCGACATCGCCCGGAGTTGATCCCTGTCCGGCGCCATGTCAACGTTGTACTTATACTGGTGGACAAAAGCTTTGCTAAGATCGTTGAAGTTGCGGATCCGAATGCTGTCTAAACCCATATACCACTTTAGTGCAGCGCCCATCAAACTGTCTTAAAAATAGTGAATCAACAAGTCATAATCATCAGAATACGTAGACATCTTTCTCACGTGCATAGTCAAATGACTTCGAGGACACGAATCACCCTTATATCTTTCAAAGTCTGGCACTTTGAATTTTGCTGGAATCTTGACATTCGGAACTAAACAAAGGTCATGAGTGTTCTTCCCAAACAAATCCTTCCCCTTTAACGCTCTGAGCTCCCTCTGCATATCTTGGAATTGGTCCTGAAACTCTTCCATTCTATCAAAAAGACCCAAACTTTCAGCAGGCTCGGCAGGATAAGTAGGTTCATTCAAGTATGGCACGGAGTGAATCACAGGAGCGACAATTGTCATTACTGGTTGCAGAAAAGGTGTTACAGACGGGACTACCGGCGGCATGGTAGTTGTCTCTGGTTGAGGAAGAGACAAAGCAGGTTGAAACAAAGGTTGTACGACAGACTGATACCCCTCCGGCACAAAGTTGTAAGGCATTCCCCACGGAAAACCTTTCGGCATCTGATGTTGAAGCGGAGAGTTGATTTGAGTCACAGATGTTGGAACGGTGACAATCTCGGAAACCACAATAGTTGAAGTCTGAATCTCAGCAGCCGTAGTCGATGGCTGATTCTGAACAGCCACCAAACTTTCCACTAGCGCAGTTAACTTTTCCATACCGACACGAAGGGTAGCGACCTCCTCACAAAGCTCGTGGTTTTCCTGTTCCAGATCTTCCATCTTTCTCTGACGATTAGCTCGAGTATCGTATCGATGAGACAACTTGACAACCTTCGGAGTGGAAAAAGAAACAAGGATAAGACTCTGAAAAACATGTGAAGTGGAATGTTGGATGATGCATGATATGTGATGCAAATGATGATTCATTTTAATAGTTTTTCAAGGAACTTCGATAATTTTGCACACATTAACGGTAAAGGAATTTGGAACCACAAAAACACAATCCATTAATCAAAAGCGGTAAATTACAACTTACAACTTTGGAAAAGCAAAATAATAAATTACACTTTGGGGTAACAACCCAATAATAAAAGCAGTAAACTAACTTTGGAACATGAAGCCCATAATAAAAACAGTAAATTACAACTTTGGAACATGAAGTCCAATAATAAAAGCAGTAAATTACAACTTTGGAACATGAAGCCCTTTTACATAGTTTTACAAAATGACATCAATAAAATAAAACTAAAAACTAAAGGTCACTCAGAATCATAAGATGAAGGACCAAATACCAACTGTAACCGGAGCTTCCTGATGTTCTCTTCATAAAAGTCTTCCATCTCTTTCTTCTCAGCTACCAGTCGATCAACGATTTCCTTCTGCGAATTAGGAACAAGAGCAACGCTTACCGAACCTTCCTTCTTTCTCTTCCTTTCACTAGCATACTTCTTCAGTAAAGCATCCTTTTGACGAAGTTTCTCATCATGATCAATGAACCAGCCGTCTTGAATAAAGAGTAAATCCTCCTTTTCCTTTAGTTGTCGAGCCAGGACCCGATTCTCATATTCAGACATATTATACTTTTCTTTCCAAGCATCTCTCTCGGACTTCATCCTAGCCAGGTTTCCTTGGTATTCTCCCATATTCTCGATAGGGATATCAACAGATGATGATGCAACAGTAGGGAATAAAGGTTTCTCAGGTTTATAGGGCATCTTGAGAGCACAAGCCCTAGCGCGGACCCATTGTAGGTAAGGCTCCAAAGAAACGGCACCCCTATGTCCTAACATATCTCTCCCTTTCCTATGGATGCGGCGCCAAGCTCCTTCAATCTCCCTCTTAGCTGCCTGATGATCTTGTCCTTCTTGAAGAAAGAAACCACTCACATGGATGTTGTTTGGCTTGTCCCTCATCGGGTACCCAAACTGATGGCGCGCGAGAACAGGATTATAGTTAATTCCACCTCTCGTACCGAGAAGAGGCACGTTAGGAAAAGCTCCACAGCTATCGATGATCTTCACGTCATAGTAAACTCGATTATACCAATCAATGTCGAAATGAGTGAGAGCCATAATCTTTGGTGCCCATCGCGGCTCCTTCTCGAGATCCCAGAAAACATCAGACCCAGGTAGATGAGAAACATACCACTGATACAACAACGGTGCACAACAAATAATAATTCCTCCTTGATAAGAGTTTCGAAGATGGATGGAGTAGTAGGTATCTCCTAGCAGCGTAGGGACCGGATTTCCAATCAAGAAAATTCTGATGGCGTTGATATCCACAAACTTATCAACGTTAGGGAACAAGAATAGACCATAGGCGAGTAAAGCAAACACGTCTTCAAAGGCAACAGTATCCTTTATCTCAGCAAAATGACGAGCTTTCTTCAACAAAAACTGCGCAGACAAACCCCGGATTCCCCCTTTCGTAGTCATGTTCTCCTCTATCTCTGACTTCTTCAAGTGGGTGATGGTTGTTATCTCGTGAGATTTAGGCTCCTCTTCTAATCCAGAAAAAGGAACACAGTCGGTGATCGGTAAACCAAGTATGTAGGAGTACTCTTCTAAGGTGGGCATCAACTGGTAATCCGGAAAGGTGAAACATCGGTACAAAGGATCGTAGAATTGGACCAACGTATTAAGGATGCCTTCCTTCATCTTGCGCTTCATGAGAGGTATAATGGACCCATATTTTTTCTGAAAATCCGTCGGGTTCTTGATCTTAGGGATTAAACTCTTCAGTTCTTCAATCTCGGGCTCCTTAAAACTAAAACTTCGAGTGTTTCTCCTTCCAAATTCCATAATAATAGTACCTGAGATGTCTGGAAAAATCATTCCTAAGTTCCTTGAAAAACATGTTTTTTACAAAAAATGTTGATGAATGCATGAATGAATGATAATGCAACAGTTACACACAAGTTCACAAACATGGGGTTCAAAGGTTCAACGTTTCAGCATGGAGTCGAGGGTAAAGCCCACCCAAAGGTATGTACTAACGGTTCAATCACACCTGTAAGACAAGGTTCTAAAAGTTCCCAGAGTCTACATTCCTCCTTCGGATATTGCCAACGTCTTGATTACTCAATAATTAGCAATATTCTCAAGAGAAACTCATCCGAGCGTAGCATCGCGTAACAACTACTTCTGAATTACTCCGTTATAGTCTCCGCGCTACACCTAAAAAGGCCAAGATGGGTTAGGGTTCTACGGTTCCCAATTTCTCTGGCTCATAGGTCGAAAATAATAATGTCTTCCCGATTACTCGGTAAACAAATATGAAGTTCAAGAGGGCCTTCCATTGAGTGGGGGATCTTATGCCTCCTTCTTCGGGATTACTCCCTCAAAGTTAACATGACTGTACCGCCCATCCTATTCTTAAGTGTAACTTAATCCGGGTATAGGATTCGTCCTTTGCAAAAAACCCAAACAACCCCAATTTAAACACATAATCAAACAAAACAAATAATAATAAAACAGATAAGACAAATTAGGCTTAACCCACTTAGGGATGGACCAGCAAGAGGTTAATCTTTCCCCAGCAGAGTCGCCAATTCTGTAGCGATAAAAAATGTAGCGGGGTAAATCGGAGATCGAATTATTGATTAATTCGTCTCACAAAAGCAAGAGTCGCCACCGCGCTTTGTTATTTCCAAGGGAAAAGGGGAAAGAGCGAAATAAAACCCGAAATATGCAATGTAAAATAATACTTTCTAAAAGTAATGAAAATACAAGGCGTTTTTGAAAAGAGATCTATGGTTCGGGGGTTGGTTATACAATGGGAAGGTATTAGCACCCAATGCATATATAGTACTCTATAGGAACCTTTTGAAATATCTGTTTATTAAAATTGTTTGTTTGATCGAAATAAAATGTTTTGGCCGAAAAGGGGTACGGACGGGTTTTTGAAGGTGCGACGACCTAATGTCGAAGTTTTGAAAAGATTGGATATTTGGAGAAAAATTGTCTTAAGTTTTGATGAAATGCAAACGTTCGCGTGATTGGACTCGAGGACATAAAGTCAACAAATTTAATCATTTTTCCCTTGGATTTAGACATAAACAGAATAAACAAGTAACGATGAAATAATTAAACAGAAAATTATGCAGATAATGATTAAATAGCTAGATAACCACAACAATGATTAGATAAACAGATTAAACGGTATGAACATGCATTTTTTATATTTTTGTTTAATATTAAGGGAAAGAAAATGTTTTAATAGTTATCATTTTTATGCATTTTTTAATATGGACAAAACATGAGAATTAATTTAAAGAAAATAAAATGTTTTTAATTTTAAGTCATTTTTATTTTTATATGTTTTTTAATATTAATAAAAAGCATTATTTTTAAGAGTTATTAAATAATTAAACTAAATTAAAACTTAAAAGTTATTAATTTAAATCTAATTAAAAAAAGGGATACTAAAAATTACTAAGTTAAAACCTAAAGCTAAACTTAATAAAAGATCCAATTATTTAAAATTGTCTAATTAAAAAAACACCTCTTATTTGATTAAATCTAATTAACTAAATTAATAAAATTCTATCAAAACTAATAGAAAAAATAGAAGTAGAGGTATATAAAAAAGGGGTAGATAATCAATAATTACATGGGCCAAAGGGGTTTCCAAGGGGGCCTAATCAGGGGTAACAAAAAAAGGGAATGGGGGTGTTAAATAAAATTCGTTGGGCTTAGGCAGGGAACCGGGTTTAGGTCCAACATATTTGTTAAGGGTTAAACATAATGTTTAGTTTTGGAGAAAAGGGATTAGGGTTAAGGTTACAGCGGCGCTCATTCGCTCGTTCTCTTCATCTTTGCGTTCTTCTTCGTCCCTCGCCTGAGTCTCTTGCCCATGGCCACCAACATTCTCCACCTTCTTCTTCCCTCCAGCAAAGCATTAGGGGGCGACGGATTCACGGTAAATTTCGTTTTCTATTTCATTAGGGTTTTGTTGATTACTGCATGTTACGATTCTTTCGTCCATTGATTCTAACTTCAAGTTATTGTTGTTACATGAGGTATTTTTGAAAGAAAGAGAAGGAAAAAAGTTACCCTTGGAGACGGAGGAGGAATGCTGAGTGTGCGTAGGAGGCCGAGGGCGGAAGAAAGGTGATGCGTGGCGAGCTTCTTTGACCCTGGTTGGTATCTTACTTCTTTTGTTGATTTTGCCTTTGCCTATGCAACGCTTCTTTTCCTTCTTCTTTTTTACTGTGCTTCAATTGCCTTCGAATAATTTCTTCGCCTCCTTCTGTACTGTGCTTCAGTTGCCTCTGTTTGTTGATGATATGTTTCAAGGATGAACCTTTTGGGGTTCTGAGAATTTTGTTGCCTTCGAATGCTTGGATGCTCGGATATTTTTCCTCTCTTCTTCTTCTTGCTGTGATTCTGTTACCTTTTTTTTGGCTTATGATGATGTAATTCTGAGGCTTTTGTGGGGTTGGACATTGGTTTGATAAAAAGCTTGCATTATTCTGGGTTTTGCTTTGGTTGAATGGACAGGTTTTATGGTTTTTGTTGGAGATAGCAGGTTTTATGTTTTGTTGGAGATAGCAGGTTTTATGTTTTGGTTTATTAGAGTTGGCTTAGTTTGTGGTTTGTGGGCATAATGTTGTTCTGGTTTTATGCAGGTTTAGGCCATGGTTACTGGTGCATACAGGTTTAGGCCATGGTTATGGTTTTTGCTGTCTTGATACCGTAGGTTCTATGGGTTTTATGGTTTTGAGAATTGGCTTGATATTTTTGACAGTTTTCAGTGTTTGAAACTTGAAGACAGGTTGAACTCCCTGAATTTTTGAAGGGGGTTTGTTGTGTTATATCAGTTTGGTCTTCCTATCCTTGAGGTTTACGTTACAGGTTGTATATTTTAACTATATTTCTGCCTTCTCTCTGCACATTACTGCTTCATCCAGTTTGTTGGTATTCTTTTCTATGCTTTCTCTTTTTTCTTACTGCATTGCTGCTGTTCTGTTTGCTATCCTTTTTCTGCCTAAGGCCAAAACCTGTAAAACCCAACACTCTTCCTCTCTTCTCTCTCTTAGTACAGATTGACATTAAAATGTGATATACTGTACTTGTTCTGAAAAAGTATAATGCTGGAAAATGATGAGAAAAGGAATATACATTGCTTGCATATTTGGTTTAAACTGCATGCTCTTTGTCTACTCTTTGTTACAGCATGGGAGCCTTTGATTTTTGGCCTCTTCCTATATTTTGGCATGTTTACGTTGCATTGGCTTTGGAAACTTGCATATGCTGTTGATTTTTTGTATGCTGTTTTGACAAACAATTGAATTTGTGCAATTGGTTTTTTTAATTATGCAGTGGGCTTTTGAAAATGTGCAATTGATTTGAAAAATGCAGTTTTGACAAAAAAATGAATTTGTGCATGTTTAAATTTGTGCATTCATTATTTGTCAATAAAAATTCATCCCTTTTTGTGAACCGGGAGAAATCCCGTGATTTGCAAAAAGGGTAAAAACTGATTCCAGCCGTTTGCTTTTAATGATGAATGCTTAAAATTAATTTTCTGCTTTTCATTATTTATTTATTTCTGACTTTTTTCTTTTAATTCTTTGCAGGTAAAAATCAAATGAGCATTGGATAGAAGATGAAGATTTAGAACTTAGGAAAAAATTAGGATAGTTTTTTATTTCATTTTAAACATTGTAAAAATTATCATTGTAAATACGTTGTAAATAAATACGGTATTTAAACAATAATTGTAACAATTAGAATAAAATGAATAAAACTCCAATATTTTACCAAATAATTCTTTTCTTCTTTGCAATTATTTGTTTTATCATTTATAATTCTTTAAATTATATAATAACTGAAAAATCAATTCCAATTATTTAAATTTAGAATGATAAATAATTAAACAAACATCATTGACCAATTAACCTCTCTTCAATTAATTATTTCATTATTTATAATTCTTCTAAATTATAATAACTGAAAATAAAATTTCAATTATTTAAACCTAGAACAATAAATAATTAAATAACCACGTTTGATCAATTAATAACCTTCTTTTCAAATATTTATTTTATTATTTATAAATCTTTAAATTATATAATAACTGCAAAGAAAATTCCAATTATTTAAATTTAAGATAATAAATAATTAATAAACATTGTCTGATCAATTAATATACCTCTTTTCAAATATTTACTTTATTATTTATAAATCTTTAAATTATATAATAACTGAAAATAAATTCCAATTATTTAAATTTAAGATAATAAATAATTAATAAACATTGTCTGATCAATTAATAAACTTAGCGTTCAAAAAATAAACAGCTCTCGACTTGAAAAAGTTATGAATTTTAAAAACAATAGATCAAAACGCTTGCAATGTAATGATGCAGATGGGAGATGGTATCTTAGGTCAAAATTTGGGGTACAACAGCATGCAACATATGATGCAACCACATATTCTTCTTCGCATGATGACAAAGCCACAATACTTTGCTTCTTCGAACTCCAGGATATTGGAGCTCCTTCGATCATGAAAATTTATTCTGCAGTACTCTTCTTTTCGTCTTGATCTCCACTGAAGTCTGAGTCAGTGTATCCATAAACTTTGACATCTGAGCTGTTCTTCAATTTATATGGTAACAACACACCATGATCAATAGTTCCCTTTATGTATCTCAACACCCTCTTTATTGCAATGAGATGACATTCTTGAGGCTTCTCCATAAATCTGCTAAATAATCCTACACTTTGGCAGATATCTGGTCTAGTATTGCAAAGATACTTGTAATTCGGTGGCAGAACCGACTATTATACTAGTTTTGCATTTGTATTAGCAAATGTTGCGGTAAGCAAGAGTCGCCATCGACTTTTCATTTATCCAACAAAGGAAAGGGTGAAAAGAACAGAAAAAGAACTTTCGAGAGTTTTCTAAGTAAGGGGGTAGATTATGGAAAGGGAAGGTGTTAGCACCCTTTCCATCCGTAGTTTTCTACGGGCTCTTAGATGCTTGCTTGATCACTTTGATAATGTTTTGTTTGAAAATGTGTTTATGATGGGTTTTGAAAGTATTTTTGAAAAGCGCCTTCGTTTAGGCAAACTTTGTAATGATTCTCGTCTCTATAAGAATGTATACAAAGTGTTTGGACTATTGAAAATATTTCATGTTTTGGACGTGTTTGGTGTGTTTGAAAAAAGTTTTGTTTTTGAAAATGGACTGTGAGCAAACAACTAAGAACGTTTTACATATTCAAAAGTCTTTTGTTCATTTCTCTCTTCCTTTGATATTGCTATCTTACCATCGATTGGTAAGCAACCCTATCTTTAGATGTAGAGGGACGGGCATGGGTCAACTGTATAGTCATAGAAGGCAATCTATGAGACGTTTTAGCAATTTTTGTTTAGGTACTAGATCGTTTACCAAAGGCAACATCGAGGGACATCGAGGGACTACGATGTTTTTATCGAGGTTCTTTGCTAAAACGCCCATATTCGAGGGACATGACTATTTTCCGAGGCAACAAGTGAGATTATCCTAGAGGTGCATGTGTGTGAATAATGTGTTTGATTGCATTCATTTTTGTCTTGAACTTAAAGTTGTCTACTTATTGATTTTATCTTGTCACATATCCTAATTACTAATAATGTAAAAAAGAAATAAAATGCAAAGAATAAATCCTAAGCTATTACAACCATATTGAATATAAAAACAAAATAAAAGAGAAGAAAGTAAGCTCTTCGATCTAGGCAATAGGCACCCTTCAATTCAACCCTTTTTTTCCCGATATGATTTGGGCCTGCAAGTCAGTGTGAGTGTGCATCCTTCAATTCAACCTTTTTCTGCTTCTTTCGATTGGGTCTGCAATCAGTATGTATCGAAGCCTGCATCCTTCGATTCATACGTCTTGTTTATTTCTTTTCATTTTGAGGCTAGATGACAACATGGGGCGAAGCCTAAGGCTTTGATTCATACAATCTTCTCCATGTTCTCTTTTGTTTGGGTTTAAATAACAACATGGGTCGAAACCAGGCTAACATTATTTCATGGTCAGGTTAGTTCTTTAAAATATGTTTGACAATCAAGGAAAATAAACCAAAAGGTTAGAAACGAAAGCAAACAGAAAAGGCGAGAACAAAGAAAAACATACCAAAGGGTAACAGAAATGTTTGGAACGAAAGGCAATAGTATTTTACATATTATGCTTGAAATGAAAGGTTTAAGGTCAAGAGGACTTACCTGGTTCGAAGCTGGAACGTGTGTGTTGGACTTTGAGTTTCTGCCTTCAAATGCCCTGGATTCGAAGGAGGGAAAGAAGTTGTTCGAAGGACAGTGGAACTTGGATGAGAACAAAAGTGTTGTATTTATTTGTTTCTGGACTCAAAGGAAAAGAAAGATGAAGGGTTGATTTTCTGGGTTTTGAGAGTGTTTAAGAACTTGAGAGTTTGAGAGTGTTTGAAGATTTTTTCAACACCACCAACCTTTTTTTCTCCTCCCTTAGGTGTGCAAATGATCTCTCTATTTATAGAGAAAAAATTTGGAGTGAACAAATTTGTGAGATGATAAAATATAGTTTGTTTGAAAGGCAAATATCCACTTGTGTCAAATTTTTAGGATCCCAAGTAAAAATACTTAAATTAATGGTTTAGATGGGTGGCTCCTAGCTTATAGGGGACATGTGTGCAGAAAGGACAAGCGCAAGGCTCAAAAACGTTTCTGAAAACATGATGATGATAACTTTTAAGGGAAATTTGCCTTGGAGAACACTTGAGTAAGAACTTATTTTAATAATTAAATATGGAGTGAGGCACAAGTTGGAGGTCTATGTAGCCTGACCTATGGATTCTGTTTCCAACTTGACTCTTTGAATCAAATCTTCCTTCCATAACTTTTGACCAGACTACATGAAGTAACATTCGTTCCTACCAGTTATGTGTCCTTCGAATGGACCAACCGTGTATCCTTCGAATGGGCCACCAATACATGTTCTTTCATTTTTGATCACGTAGTCCTTCGGATGGGCCATATTCAGCTGAATATGCCACTTTGAGTCCTTCTACTTTGATCATTTAGGCCCAAACGTTCGACCAGACTCAAAAGTAGGCAAAACCAATTATTCCAACCATGGCAAGTCCTCCGAATGGGACACCAAATTATGTGTCATAGTGCAGAAGCTATGTGTGTTGAAGGGTTTAAAGGTAGAGACGAAGCTAGCATGAGGGAGTCATTTCCTTGTGGATCGAAGCATGCAGGGAAG
The DNA here is from genome assembly GCA_948472305.1 of Vicia faba. NCBI lineage: Eukaryota > Viridiplantae > Streptophyta > Magnoliopsida > Fabales > Fabaceae > Vicia > Vicia faba. The sequence continues at coordinate 648,923,469 of OX451740.1, forward strand.
AAGCCACTGCTTTGTGAATGGAAACGGACCTGGAGGAAGCTATTGCCTTCTGAATCGAAGGAAAGCTGCAGGAGGCCATTTCCTTGTGCTTGCTTGGCATGAAACAACCAATACTCAGTCGAAGCTTGCGTACATGTAGTCTTTGTCCAATCAAAGCTTATGTGCAGGAGGTACCTGCTTTGTGAATCAAAGGCAAACATGTAAGGGGCTAAGGGTGCAATCAAAACTTGCATGCAGGAGTCCCTTTGTTTAAATGAAGCTTGCATGCAGGAGGTCCCTGCTTTTGAATCAAATGAAGCTTTCAGACGACCATTGCCTTCTGAATCGAAAGAAACAAGTAGGAAGCCACTAACTTTTGAATTGAAGGACACCAACAGGAGACCTTTGTCTTCTAAATCGAAGGAAGTTGTTTAAAAGGCAAACAATGCCCAGTCGAAGCTAGCATGAAGATAACTATTTGTTTAATCGAAGCTTATATGAACCAAGCATGCAAATGGCCATTTTCTTAATCGAAGCTTAGGAATTTGAAGCAAGTTTGAAGGAGGCCAGACGCCCAATCGAAAACTGGTGAATCAAACTTGCACTGAAGAAGGCCATTATTTCAATCGAAGCTTGTGGACCAAAGCTTGCTCGAAGGAGCCAAATGCTCCATTGAAGCTTGTGGATCGAAGCATACTTGCTCTTCTTCAATTTGATGATGGAGAGCCCAATTGTATTTGTGAAAACTTGAATTTTTGAAAATCCTTGTGAGAAAATGCCTTGGGAAATGAGAGGGAAAATTTTGGGGTACAACAGCTGTCCCTGTTCAGTCTTCTTGAGCCTGAAGAGTGAGATTGACAGATATGCCTTTCGTGACTTGAAGGTTGTGATCGGTGGATCTGGAACTGACTGTTTAACGCTGGTTCGCGAAATGTCACGGAAGCAAGAGACGCCACCGTCTTTTATTTTCTCCAACATGGACAGGACAAAAGCACAGCAAAATTCCTTATGAGATAGTTTCTCGGTTCGGGAGGTAGATTTATAGAAAGGGAAGGTGTTAGCACCCTTTCTATCTATGGTTATCCATGGGCTCTTAGATACTTGCTCATTGTGTTTTCAAAAGTGTTTTCTTTTCAAATGTGAGTGGGTTTGAAAAAGGTTCGTTTAAAGATTTCAGATCGACTCTTGTATCAGTCCTCAAGAGTGTTTGAAAAAGTTGTTTTGAAAGCTTTTTGAAAAGTGTCAGTGTGAAAAGATTTTTTGATTTGTTTTTTGAAATAGAGCAAGTATCTATGAGTCATCTACCTACCCTAAGGAATTAGGCTGTGTAATGTCCTTAAGGTAGTGCCATCCCACCATTGAGGGGTAGGTAGCACCACCGTTGGAGGTGTTCGGGTCAATTCGTTTATAGGGACAGTGTGGTCACCGAAGCAACAGTAGGACACCTTAGAAGCTACCCTTATGCCATTGATCCTTTTTTAATTCCGAGGCAACCGTTTCGAGGCAACTGGATCATGTCATGGACATAAGGACTTACTAAAACGTCCTATACTCGACGACCACGTTTCGAGGGCAAGGCAACAGTGAGGCGTACCCTAAGAGTGGTGTGTGTATTTGTGTGTTATTTTCAGTTATATTTTGTCTTGTCATGCATTGGGTGAGCTACGCTTTGATTTTATTTGGGCATACATTCTTTCATGTGATTAGCAGTTAAAAGGTGCGGAAATTAAAATGCGGAAAATAAAGGTCCTACGCTATTACAAGGCGCGGGTCTATACATCGCCAAATTAAACCAAGACCCGATTTGAGTAAAAGTGCGGAAAGTAAATGTCCTAATTATCTATTACAAGGCTTCGGGGCAAATACATTATATCTAAAAAGGAAATAAAAGTAAACGTGCGAAAAGAAATAAGAATCGAGAGTGCGAGGGCGTTGGACCCTTTAAAGAAATTAAATTGAAATTGAAAATTGATTAATTATTAAATGAGAAAAAGAACTTATTTTTTATGGTTTTTTTTGTATTTAATGGAAATAAAGAGAATTAATTAAAATTAGAAATTAAATAAAACCCTAATTCTAAATTGTTTTTAATTATTAAGAAAAATATTTAAGTTTTGACCTAATTTACTAATTATTTAGTTACATGTTTATTTACAAGATTAATTAATAGTTAATAATAATTATAATAAAAAATTTATTTATTGAGAAAAAGTAAAATGCTAAAAAACCTAATTTTTATGTATTTTATTTATTTAAAAGAAAACATTAAAGTTAAATCTAAAATTAAACTAAATTGATTATTGGAATTTATTTACAAAATTGATAGAAATTAATATTAATAAAACATATTTTTATTTTGACTTTTTCTGGATTTTATATTTATGAAAATTATTTTGGGAATTAAATAGAACAATTAAAATAAAAAGGAGAGTTAAGATAAAAATCTAAATATGCAAACCATGGGGGGTTTCTGCCCAATTAGGAGGTATGTGCAAGGAATTAGGCCCACTGAATTCAAGGCCTGTTTGACTTTTTGCGCTTGCGTGTGGCATGATTGACTAGCGTCCATGGTGATCCTCCCATTCTGGCCATTGGATTGGTCCCTGAAGACATGTGGCAGGCACAAGCGTTGGGGAGTTTGGTGGACCACTGGAAGGGAATTGTACCTGAACGCATTGTAAGAAAAAATATTGAGAATATGGGGGACCTGGGAATCGAACCCAGGTCCCAGTGCCTGTATGACAGCTAAGCTACCAATCCAACCAAAGCGTTTCTTTGTTAGTTTAATGGAATAGAAATAATATATGAGAAAACAAGTATTATTCTGGAATAATCAAAAAAAGGCGCGCCAGTATTCAAATCACCCACTCACGCTTAGACACCTCAGCTTCGTCTCCATTTTTTTCTGCAACTAAAATCAAATAGCGGGGGTTTTGAACCCCCACTAAGTCAAACCTGCAAAAACAGCGATTAGGCTATGGAGCAATATAAATTGGGCGCGAATAGTGGGTTCAATTCGTTTTGAGGTCCTGAGTCCAATGGCATAGGTGTGTTTGGCCAATTTTTCCAGATGAATGAAGCCCTCTTTCAAAGTCTCTGAAACCCTAAAATATGTTCATGGCAACCTCTCATACAGGCAATAGTAATTCAATTAAATAGCACCAATAGATTCAGAATGTCCATGTTAATGTAAATCAATGATTAAAAATCACAAATAATGCATATAAATGAAAACACGATTATGAATTTTTTGTGAAAAAGTGCAACATGATTCTACCAATTCTTTGTGCGTGGAGGTCTGATTTCAATGGCAACAGCTTCCTGGTAGTGTCAGGAGTCTTTTGGAATAGATTTGAGGCCTTGGAACGATCTCTAGCTATGAAAACAGTTTTGAGTTTTTGTCAAAAAAATGCAAGTTTGGTTCTTGAGGTTTCAGCGCAGCTTGCTTGTTCTTTGCATTAGGGTTGCAATGTGTTTATGTATGTGAATGGATTAGGTCAGAAAAATCAAGCCCAAAGCCTTGTATTCAATGATTTTCAATATTTGATTTTCATGATCTTTTTTCAAATCTCTTTGCCATGAAACCATTGCCAATCATGAGAAATCTTGCCTTTTTGAGTATGCACGAAATATTTGATTCATTATGAGTGAAATCTCTGCACAAAAAGATTGGAAAGGTGGCATTTGCTATTTTTGTCATTTTTAATTTTAATTAAGTGAATTAATAATAATAATAATTCAAATAATTAATCAAAAATGATGAAATAATTCCCTTGGATGTCAATGGGTCGTGCATATCCTTTGGGTAATGATTCATGGAAGAAATTGTGGCCCATTAGCAATTTTGAGGCATTTGAATCAAAATTGACTTTTCAAAATTCCCAAAAATTTCCCAACTTCCACAAGGCATATCTTGCTCAATTCTTAAGCTTTGATCATGTTCTTGGACATTTTGGAAAGGTCTTGGAGTCCTCTAACCAATTTCTTTGGTCCCATGTCATTTTGATTTACCAATATCAAGTTATGGTCTTTGACGTAAAGTCCCTTTTTGTTGACTTTTGAAAATGACCTATAATGTTGAGATTGATAACTTTTTGTGAGGGCATTTCTTGGACTTGAAGTGTGAAGATGAGTTGTAGGAAATGTCATTATCTTTAAAATGAGCTTTGGATGGAATTTTTCTGATAAAACATGTGGAAGTATGCCTTGGTCAATTTGCAGTTGACTTTTTCAACTGTCCAAAAATAGAAACTTTTGCATCTTGAGACTTTTTGAGCCATGCCTTGAGAATCATGATCAAGAATTGATCAAATGATGTTTGTGGCTTCAAAATAAGATGTTGACCAAAATTTTTGACTTTTGACTGTCAAATGACCATTTTGCCCCTACAGTTGACTGTGAAGCAATTAGGGTTTTTGACTGTGCAATTTTGTGCTGTGAGTCTTGAAACTTGGCATAAAGATGCTTGACAATGTTTATAGGCATGTGGGACTTGTTTGGACCCTTGGAAATTTCAACTTCTTTGCCAGAACCAAAACCCTAATTTTTTGACTGTTAGGGGGCAATTGGACTGTGCAACTCTTGGGAGATTTTGAAGCATGATCTTAGCAAACCTTGAAGAATATGGGAGGGCAAATTTTGGGGTACAACAAAGGTGAAAGATGATTGAACACTAAAGTGCCCAGGAATTTTCCCTTGATGATGTGTTGAATTGGGAATGGGATTATAGATGCCATTTGTAGAGATGATGGAGAGTTGTTGGAAATGGGCTTACAAATGCCATCCATGGTGACAAAAAAGGTCTTCGTTTCGCCTGTCTTTTCCTGCAAGGAAGAGGGTTAGTTGCATGCAGAAGTATGCATGGCATGATGATGTTCTCAAAATAAATGAGATTATGTTGTATGTGTATGCTATATGATGTATGAAGGTAAAATGTGATTGATGTGTATCCTTGTATGGAAAAAGAAATCCTTGACAAATGCTGGGGAGCTTTGGGAAGCTGAATCCCAGACTGCTGCCGGGGAGGAAGAGTATGTGTATCTTCAACTTTGTTTAGAGCGTTTCTGTTGGGGAATGTTGACTTATTTGAGAGAATTCTAGGGAGAGTGTTGATCTCCTGCTTGGGGAAAAGGGTTCAGGAGTCTTAGTTGTCCGTTGCTCTACTGGAGAGTTATCTCTTGAAAGTTAGTTATTATCTGGTTGGATTCCAGGCTTCACAACAACTTGTTGGGGATAAAGAAGTTAACTGTTATCTGGTCGGATTCCAGGCTTTGCAGCAACTTGCTGGAACAATGGCAAACTCTACTAGGGAAAAGGAATTTTATTTAGTGATTTGTAAAAATCAAACTGTTATCTGGTCGGGTCCAGGTTTTAGCAATTGAAGAAATTAAGCTATTATTTGGTCGGGTCCATGCTTTAGCAACTTGGAATGAGATTGACTGTTATCTGGCCGGGTCTAAGTTTTATAAACTCAAACTATTATCTGGTCGAGTCCAGGTTTCAACAATTTAAACTGTTATCTGGTCAGGTCCAGGTTTCAATAATGGGAGAAGTTAAACTATTATCTGGTTGGGTCCATGCTTTAGTAACTTAAAATTGAGATTTACTGTTATCCGGCCGGGTCCGGGTTTCATCAATTTAAACTATTATCTGGTCGGGTCCAGGTTTCAGCAATAGGAGAAGTTAAATTATTATCTGGTCGGGTCCAGGCTTCATAGTAACTTGGGATTGTGGTTTATTGTTATCTGGTCGGGTTCGGGTTTCAGCAATTTAAACAGTTATTTGGTCGGGTCCAGGTTTCAACAATAGGAGAAGTTAAACTATTATCTGGTTGGGTCCAGGCTTCATAGTAACTTGGGATTGTGGTTTACTGTTATCTGGTCGGATCCAGTCTTCACAGTAAGTTAGGAGTAGGGTGAAGCTGAACTAGTATCTGGTTGGGTCCAGGCTTTGTAGTAACTTGCTTGAAAGGATGAAGTTAACTGTTATCTGGTCGGGTTCCAGGATTTTCAGCAAATTGATAAGATAGCAAAGACTCTGTTGGCGAATTCACTGGGGATTAGGGATTGTGGTCCCTTAATTTGTAATAGTCTATGAGGCAAACTCAAGTTGGAGAGGACCGACTCAGCTGGGGAAGACAGACTCAGCTAGTGAATTTTGCTATTTGTTGGGGAAATAAACGTTGTTGAGAGGAATACTTGACGAGCTGCTGAGGGGGGATGTATTCTTTTGACAGGACTCCTCAAGACTTCTTCTTACGACCAACTCAGTTGGGAAGAGGGTTTTCCAGAGATTTAAACTCTGGCTGGGGAGTTTATGAATCCAAATTTGTGAGGATAATGCTAATGGAATAACTCGGTGGGGATACCTTGAATGCAATTAAGGGTATTCTTGTGACTTTTTTGAAGTATATGTTTGCTAAAAGTTTAATCATGTTCATATGCATATGTTCATTCAATTTTAGTCATTGGACATCTTCGCACTCAAAACAGAAAAAACAAAAAGTTTGTACTTCAAAGTATATTTGTATTGATGTTTTACTCATGAATAAGCCTTTTTTGTACAAAGAGATAGAAATCCTAGTAAGAGGAAATCACCAAAAGAAATGAAAAGTGTACAGAGTGAAAACAAAAATAATAGCCATGTGAAAGTGATCTGATTGTCTCCACTCTGCTATTGCCTTTATGTCTTCGAGCAAACCCTTGTCATTGAACGAAGTCAATTGGATTGCTTTTGGACCATTTGAACTTAGGATTTTTGGTAATAAAGTTGGTTGTAGGGATCCCCACGGAACATAATCATACTCTTTAATCCTTAATTTTTTCCTGGACCGCCCTTTCAGGTTTTCAGCCCACCAGGATACCCATTTTTACCTAAGTCGCCCTTTCAGGTTTTCGATATATCCCTAATTTTGGCCAAACCTCTTTGGTTCACCGGGATGCCCATATTTTTGCCTAGGTATGTCAACCTAGCAGGTCATTTTATGCGTAGTATTTTTTAACTATGTCCGTGTTTACGGGATGTGGGAAATCTTTTCCATCCATAGTAGTTAACATCATGGCACCACCAGAGAAGACTTTCTTTACAACAAATGGTCCTTCGTAAGTGGAAGTCCATTTTCCCCTGGGGTTGCCTGGTGGAATAATGATGCACTTTATTACCAATTCGCCAGCTTGATACACTCAAGGCTTGTTCTTTTTACTGAACACCTTGATCATATGCTTTTGATACATATGACCATGACAAACAGTGGCCAGCCGCTTCTCGTCAATCAAGTTCAGCTGATCCAACCTAGTCTAAATCCATTCCTATTCACTTAGACCTGCTTCTCTCATTATCCTTAGAGAGGGAATTTGAACTTCTACAGGCAAGACAACTTCTATGCCATAGACCAAGGAGAAAGGAGTTACCCCAGTTGACGTACGAGCCGAAGTATGGTATCCATGAAGAGCAAACAGTAACATCTCATGTCAGTCTTTGTAGGTTACCACCTTCTTTTTCACAATCTTCTTGATATTTTTATTGGCAGCTTCCACTGTGCCATTCATCTTGGGTCTGTACGAAGAAGAATTGTGATGCTTAATTTTGAAATGAGTGTAGAGTTCTGTGATCATAGCATTATTGAGATTAGTTCCATTGTCGGTGATAATCCTTTCGGGGATACTGTAACGGCATATGAGATTATGCTTGATGAACCTGGCTACAAAGTTCTTGGTAACTGAGACATATGAAGCATCTTCGACCCACTTGGTAAAGTAATCAATGGCGACAAGGATGAAATGGTGTCCATTTGAGGCAGTAGGTTTGATCTCTCCAATCATGTCAATGACCCACATTGCAAACGGCCATGGAGCAGTCATGAAATTTAGAGGAATAGGAGGTACATGGACCTTATCACCATAGATTTGACACTTGTGGTAAGTCCTTGAGTAATGATGACAATCAGTTCCCATTGTGATTCAATAGTAACCAGCCCCCAGGATTTTCTTGGCCATAGTATGTCCACTAGAGTGGGTCCCAAAGAGGCCATCATGCATGTCTTCCATAATTTTCTCTGCCTCCTTCTTGTCCACACATCGAAGTAGAGTAGAGTCATGGTTGCGCTTGTATAGGATTCTGTTGCTTAGAAAGAATTTGGCTGAAAATCTATGCAAGAATTTCCTATCATTGATGGAATCTCCTTTAGGATATTCTTGTGCTTCAAGATATCTCCTCACCTCATGGTACCATGGTTTCTCTTCGTCAATGTCAAGCTCATAGCAGTGCGCGGGTTCGTCAAATTTCTCAATTATAATCATAGGAGCTTCGTTGTCCCATTTGACCTTGAACATGGAAGACATTATGGCCAAAGCGCATGCTAACTGATTTTCCTCCCTAGGGAAATGCTCAAAGGTGATCTCCTAGAAACTTGGAATCAGTGTTAACACGATCTCCTTGTAGGGGATTAAGTTAGGATGTTTGGTGTCCCATTCTCCCTTTACTTGGCTAATTATCAGAGCAGAATCTCTGAATACATCCAAATGTTTTATCCTCAAGTCAATGGCAGCCTTCAGACCTAATATACATGCTTCATATTCGGCCATGTTGTTCGTGCAATCGAAGCATAATCTAGTAGTCAAAGGAGTGTGGTAACCTTCAGGAGAAATAATCACGACACCAATTCTGTTTCCCAAAGCGTTAGAAGCTTCGTCAAAAACCATAATCCATCGGGATCCTTGCTCAGGTCTGTCATTCGGTCCGAGTTTTGCAAATTCGGTCACTGGCATGATATTATCATCCGGGAAGTCAAAGTTCATAGATTGGTAATCATCAACATCTTGATGGGCCAAATGATCTTCCAATATACTTCCTTTGATGGCCTTTTGTGTTATATAATGAATATTGTATTCAGTCAGAATCATTTGCCATCTAGCTATCCGTCCGGAGAGAGCGGGCTTCTCGAAGATGTACTTGATAGGGTCCATCTTAGAAATCAATAGAGTGGTATGAGTCAACATATACTGTCTTAGCCGGCGAGCAGCCCATGCCAGAGCACATCAAGTTTTCTCGAGCAGTGAATATCTAGTTTCACAGTCGGTAAACTTTTTGCTCAGGTAGTATATTGCATGCTCTTTTCGGCCAGACTCGTCATGTTGTCCCAACATACACCCCATAGAATTCTCTAGCACAGTCAAGTACATGATCAAAGGTCTTCTTTGAACTGGAGGCATGAGGATAGGAGGCTCTTGCAGATATTCCTTGATTTTGTCAAAGGCAGCTTGACAATCATCATTCCATTTGACTACTTGATCTTTCTTCAAGAGTTTGAAGATTGGCTCACAAGTAGCAGATAAGTGAGATATGAAACAAGCAATGTAATTAAGACGAACCAAGAATCCTATGACCTCTTTTTCATAACGGGGGACTGGCATTTCTTGAATGGATTTTACCTTTGCGGGATCGACTTCGATGCCTTTACCACTGACGACAAAACCTAGAAGCCTTCCATACCTTACTCCGAATGTGAATTTATTAGGGTTCAACCTTAACTTGTACTTCTTCATCCTCTCAAATAGCTCGTGTAGGTGATCGAGATGCTCTTCTTCGGTTTGTGACCTTGAAATCATATCATCCACATAGACTTCTATTTCATGATGAATCATATCATGAAATAAAGCTACATAGCTCTTTGATAGGTTGCCCTGCATTCTTTAATCCGAATGACATAACTTTGTAGCAAAAGGTGCCCCATTGTGTAACAAAGGTGGTTTTTTCCATGTCTTTGTGAGCCATATTAATTTGGATGTAGCCAGAAAATCCATCCATGAAGGAGAATACTTTGTGTTGAGCGGTGTTGTCAACCAAGGCGTCAATATGTGGTAGAGGAAAATCATCCTTGGGGATTTCCCTATTCAGATCCCTATAATCCACACACATGCGAACCTTCCCATCTTTCTTTGGAACGGGGACCACATTTGCAACTCATTGAGGATAGGATGTGACAACTAGAAAACCTGCATCAAACTGTTTCATTACCTCGGCTTTTATCTTTTTAGACATGTCAGGCCGCATGCGACGAACCTTTTGCTTAACAGGAGGACAATCTTCCTTTTTTGGCAGATGATGAACCACAATGTCGGTATCCAACCCGGGCATATCTTTATATGACCAAGAAAACACCTCCACGTAGTCATGTAACATCTGAACCAACCTGCTCTTGATGTCATCTTTTAGGTTGGCACCAATCTTGACCTCTCTTTTATCTGTCTCCGTACCTAAGTTGATAACTTTGGCCGGTTCTTCATGAGGTTGAATAGCTTTCTCTTCTTGCATTTGAAGTCTGTCTAATTCTCCTGATATTTCACAATCTTTCTCAACTTCGTCTTCGGCTTGGTTAACTGGATGTTCGAAGTCATAACTGGAAATAGTAGAGTCATTGGCAATGAGATCCGGAGTGGATGAAGATCTGCAAATATGTGTGCATGTAAGATACATGGCTATTGAGAAAAAATGCAATAAAGGGAAATAAAGACAATGAACACGAAAATTTGAATGCAAAAAGGTCCAATGGTTTATATTAAATGATCATATGATAGATGAACATGAACAAAACCCTTAACAAAATGGACCAAAGTGCCCTGGGCAAGGCACATGGCTTAAAAGTCGTTGTTTTGGAAATTAAGATTACAGACAAAAATTCTTGAATTGATATCAAATAGTAAACAATAATTACTCCTCAATGAAGGAGATGGGAGCAAAATCCTTTTCCTTCCAGTTGTCAAGCTTTATTTCGGACGTAGGGTAAATCCATTCTTCCAAAGTGCATTCATCATCAGGATCCTCTACAACATTTACTTCCTGATTTCTAACACGAATAGGTATCTTTCCCATGCGAGCGCGCCTAACTTCTTCTTGAGCTTTAATGGTGAAACCCAATCCTAATTTGTATGCTTTAAACGAAATATCGGGAAGTTGTCCCCAGATAGTACAGTTTCCATTTTTGACCACGGCACGGGCATCCTTGAGTAAAACCATTCTTGGAACAACTTCATCAGCTTTTGATATGTTGGATGAGATTTTGGCAGCGGAGACCAAAGGAGGAATAATTTCGAAAGACTGACACAAAGTCTCTATGAATTCGCCATCTATTTCCATATACTTGAAGGAGTTAAGATGGCTTACCATAAATTCTTCTTCGCGGCTAACAATAACGATTTTCCCTTTTACTGGATACTTTAACTTTTGATGAAGGGTTGATGTTACTGCCCCTGCCCCATGGATCCACGGGCGTCCAAGCAGACAAGAATAGGCGGGACTTATGTCCATTATGTAAAAGGTAGAATTGAAGATCTGTGATCCAACTTTAATTTGGATATCTACCTCTCCATGAACCAATCTCTTAGTCCCATCGAAAGCCCTCACGACTATATCGCTTAGCTTTAAAACCAGTCCTTCACAATCTAGCCGGTCCAAAGCACCCTTGGGTAGCACATTTAACGATGAGTCAATATCAACTAAGACATGAGCTAGAGTGGTTCCTTTGCATTCGACAGAGATATGTAAGGCTTTGTTGTGGTTTCTTCCCATAGGAGTCAAATCAACATCAAAGAACCCTAATCCATTATCAGCCATTAAACTTGCCACACAATTCTCAAACTGGTCAGCGGTGGTTTCCTAGGGCACGTGGGCCTTCTTCAAGAACTTGATCAGAGCTTGGGCATGAACGTCCAAACAAAGTAATAATGAAAACATCGAAATTTTGGAAGGGGTTTTCCCCAGCTGCTCCACTATTTTAAAGTCAATTTTCTTTATGATTTTTATGATTTCCTCCATCTCTTGATTGAAGGGTTCTTCTGCTTCCGTATTTTTTATAGGTGCCTCTATCCCAGCAGGCTCTCCTTCTTTATCTTTGCCCTTAGTGTTGGTGCTGGGCTTGTCATTTTTTATACAAACGGGAGTAGTTGTAGTAGTGGGAAGTGAGATATCAGGGGAAAGACCCTCCCCATTCTTGTCACTTTAATAGAGCCTTCAATATTAATAACATCATCTTCATCTTTGTTGATCCAAGAATCTTGTTTTATCCCATGATAATAAACCTCAGCACCGTAGTTCCATGGAACTGCTTTGTTAGAGGAATAGGGGATGGGCCCAACGGTAGTGATTATTAAAGGAGCGATGGTTGGCTCACTTGAAATTCTGATAGGACCCTTTGGGGGAATCCTAAGCAGCTTATTGGAAATTGTTATTACAGACAAATATTCGGTTTTGTCGGTCGAACCCTTGATGGAAGGAATCTTTTCAAATAGAATCTCGCGACTATTTACCAGGCGTTGCACACCTTCCTTCAACCGCTTGCACCCACTTACTTGTTGACCACAACAGACACAATCTTTAGAACAGCCAGGGAACACCCTGACTTTTAGCAAGTTAACCTTCACAATAGTTAACGGAGTTGTTAAATCTTCAATGGAGGAAACAAAAGTGGTATCATCAATTGCATTAACACCTTTGCCATAGTTCTACATCAGTGCGGTTATCACATTGGGAGTAGCATGTGGATCAAATTCAATTGTTTTGTTGTCTATCAGATCTTGAATCTTATTCTTCAGAGCCCAACACTGATCAGTTTCATGCCCAAGACTGTTTGAATGATACGCGCAATTGGAATTTGGATTGTATTTTGGTGATGAAGTGTTTGGATTGGATGGGGGATCACATAGTGTCACTAGATTGGCCTTCAACAGGTGTCTCAAGGCTTGGGATAGTGACATGCTAATCCTTGTGAATTGTCTTTGAGGAACTTCAGGTCATTGATTGTTAGAGGATTGCCTTTGAGCAGACGTAGGGTTGGAGATTAACACAACATTAACAGAGGATTGATGATTCTTCTTGGAATGGGCCCTTGCCCCATACACAGAATTTTATTCCTTCTTTCCAGTGAAAGGCTTCTTTACAGTGTTGGATGTGGAAGCATATGTCATTGGGATTTTTCCGCTCTTAATGCCGCTTTCTACCCTTTCACCAGTTAGTATCAACTCAGTGAAACCAAACAAAGAACTGCCAATCAATAGGTTGAAAAATGGGCCGGTAAATGTACCCGTGAACATGTCAATTAATGGTGGTTGGAACCTACTAGCAATATCCCTCCATTTTTGTGCGTACTCCTTAAACCCCTCATTGGTACCCATTGTCATAACTTGAAGTTGGACTCTGGTTGGTGCCAGATCAGCATTATATTGATACTGATGATAAAAAGTAGTGGCTAGATCTTCCCATGTGTGGATGTGGGAACCCTCCAATTTATAGAACCATTCTAGTTGAGTCCCAGTCAGACTCTCTTGGAAGAAATGGATCTAGAGATTTTTGTCGGAAGTGTGCGGCTGTATCTTGCGCACGTAAGACCGTAGGTGAAGTTTCGGGCAGGAAACTCTGTCATACTTGGAGAAGACCAGTATTTTGAACTTATGGGGAATTATGACCCCAAGTACTAAGCCTAAATCTCCAAAATCCAAACCAGGTACAGCTTGAATTTCAACAGCTTTTATCCTATCCTACAACTGCTTGTATCTATCCTCAACAGGTGGGTATTTCTCATCAAAGTATTCTTTATCTTTAGAAGCTTGATTATTTTCACCCCTAGCATGGGTGCTCCTTACTTCTTCATCTTGATTTCCTTCCTCTTCAGACGACTCTTCAACTATCGGTACTTGACGAACCGAATCTTTAAATCTCTAACCCATGTTGATGAAGGCCTTCTTTTTGGTTGTTAGCATAACCATCATATCTTGTTGTCCCTTGTCCAGGGTCAACAAGGTTGCTTGGAATTGGGCATTCTGCGCTTGCAAATCCTTCACTGTTTGTTCGATATCCATCTTACTGAAATAAACAGTAGAGAGATAAGGAAACCTGTTGTGGAAAACTGTTTATGTTATGATGCATGAAAATGTGTATGCAAATTATTTCAAGGACTTAGAAGATTTAAATTTGTTTAGAGAAAAGGAACAAACATCATTTGCATTAATAAGTTCAATTTGATTACAATATGCCTCTCAGGCTTACATTGAAACAAAAGAAAAAAAATGAACTAAAATACAGTAATAATGGCTCAAACTTCCTATGGATGCTTCCTCTTTGGAGCGATATAGGCATTCAAGTTCCTCTCATCATGAAGTTGTCTTGTAAGTTCCAATGTCTTCTTCTTGCTTGCATAAAATTGGGCTTCGAAGGTGTCTCGCTCCTCCTTTAGATGAATCCAAGCTCTTTACAGATCTTTAAGAGAAGTTGGCATATCAAGATAAAGGATAGTATATGGAACATTTCCTTCGGCGATAGGCTCCACGAGGATAGGTAGGATGGCTTCATAGAGCATCATGAGGTTTTGGGCGTGGGATCGCACCCACTTGAGATAAGGCTCCAAAGAAATGGAGTTCTTATGTCCCAACATCTTGCTATCAACCTTGTTAACCATGCCCCAAGCTCAGATGAATCTTTGACGATAGCCTTGGACATCATTCTCGTAGTCAAATGCGATTCCTTGGACAAGTGCGTCGTGGCGGCCATACCTCCTAGCATACCCAAATTGTCTCAGAGACAAACAAGGATTATAAGTGATACCTCCCCTAATGCCAAGTAGAGGGACATTAAGGAATTCCCTACAATGGTCAATAATAGTAATGCTCTCCATAGATCGCGCGAACTAATAGATATCAGAATGTGTGAGCGACATAAACCTACTAGACCATCTTAAACCTTGCTCATTTTTTACAGTAGATCGGGGTAGGTGCGAAATAAACCACCTAGACAAAAGAGGAGTGCAACACATAAGGAGTCCTCTTCTCTTCATGGTGCGAGAGTGAAAAGAATGCAAGATATCCCTAATTAAAGTGGGCACCGAATTATGAGATAGAAATTTTTTGAGTGCGCTCACGTCTATAAGCTGGTCCGGATTAGGACACAGAACCATCCCATAGATGAGAAGAGCCAATATTTCTTTAAAGGCTTGTAAATCCAAAGAATCCTAAAAAAATTGAGCCTTTTCAAATAAAAACTTGGCCAAAAACCCTTTGACGCCACTTCTCGTTTCCCAATTGGCCACAACGTTAGATCATTGTAAATGTAAAGCTCGAGCAATAACCTCATGTCTTGGGTCTCTTTCAATACCGTTGAAGGGTGGTTGATTAAGGATAGGGATCCTCAAGCGTTGAGAAAATTCTTCCATAGTAGGCACAAACTAGTAATCAGGAAAGGTAAATCAATGATGCAAAGGGTCGAAGAATTGGAAGAGAACCTTCATCATGTCTTCATCATAGCTTGAAGTAACCAGATTGAGAAGTCGACCTTGTCTCTCGGTGAAAGAAGAATTCTCAGGAACCCTTAACGCTAATTCTTTGAGTCGAGGAGGTACTCTCACGAGATTGACTTGAATAGTATTTCTTCAAGTGGGAGTCATGTCCTACAACACAGAACAAAAGTAAATCTCTAGGTCCTTGAAATGGTTAGTGCAAAATGCCATGGTATGATGTTTATGCACAAATATATACACAAGTAAAGCAAACAAGTCCTTAGGTTTAGGCTTGGATGGAGTTCACAGGCAAGTACCCTCTTGAAGTTTAGTTAGCTCAACCTATTCTAGAAAGTAACCGGGTTCTAGGGGATCTCAATATCACCGATGTTTCTTCATTAGGCATTGTTTCAACGCAAGCCTCTTTATTGGCGACCGAAATATCCCAAGAGTCAGATCTCAATAAGTGTAGTATCAAGTATCAACCAACTTCGGACTGCACCAAATCCGGCTATCTCACTACTTCCTAATGGCCAAGTTGTTCAATTAAAAGTTCTAAGGCCAGTTAGTGTTTCATGACACCACACAGCGGCCCCGTATTCTCTTTGACTACTCAAGGGCTACCGATATCAACAAATGTGTCACACTAACGTAGCCATTTCTTCAACCATGTCGGTATACCCCGCACAGTTTCCACTATCTATTGCTACTTACCTAAAAGGTGTTCCCTGATCCGGGTAGAGGATCAATACAAACCCAAACGAGGACCCATAAATGTAAAGCAAACAAATCAAACAATGAAATCCAGTAAATATGATCTAACTCTAAGGTAACCCCACTTTTAATTTCTCCCCAGCAGAGTCACTAGTTCTGTAATATGGTGGCAAAACCAACTGTTATACTGGTTTTGCATTTGTATTTTCAAATGTTACGGTAATCAAGAGACGCCACCGACTTTTCTTTTATCCAACAAAGGAAAGGGTGAAAAGAACAGAAAAAGACCTTTTGAGAGTTTTCTTAGTAAGGGGGGTAGATTATGGAAAGGGAAGGTGTTAGAATCCTTTCCATCCGTAGTTTTCTACGGGCTCTTAGATGCTTGTAAGATCACTTTGGAAATGCTTTGTTTGAAAATATGTTTATGGTGGGTTTTGAAAGTATTTTTGAAAAGCGCCTTCAATTAGAAAAACTTTGTAATGATTCTCGTCTCTATAAGAATGTATACAAAGTGTTTGGACTTTTGAAAATATTTCATGTTTTGGACGTGTTTGGTGTGTTTGAAAAATGTTTTGTTTTTGAAAATGGATTGTGAGCAAGCGACTAAGAACGTTCTACCTATTCAAAAGTCTTTTGTTCATTTCTCTCTTCCTTTGATATTGCTATCTTACCATGGATTGGTAAGCAGCCCTATCTTTGGATGTAGAGGGACGAGCATGGGTCAACTGTATAGTCATATAAGGCAACCTATGAGAAGTTTTAACAATTTTCATTTAGATACTAGATCGTTTATCGGAGGCAACATCGAGGGACTACGATCTTTTTATCGAGGATCTTTTCTAAAACGGCCATATTCGAGGGATATGACTATTTTCCGAGGCAACAAGTGACATTACCCTAGAGGTGCATGTGTGTGAATAATGTGTTTGATTGCATGCATTTTTGCCTTGAACTTAAAGTTGTCTATTTGTTGATTTTATCTTGTCACATATCCTAATTACTAATAATGTAGGAAAGCAATGAAAATGCAAAGAATAAATCCTAAGCTATTACAACCATATTGAATATAAAAACAAAATAAAAGAGAAGAAAATAAGCTCTTTGATCCAGACAATAGGCACCCTTCGATTCAACTCTTTTTTTCCGATTTGATTTAGGCATGCAAGTCAGTGTGAGTGTGCATCCTTCGATTCAACCTTTTTCTGCTTCTTTCGATTGGGTCTGCAATCAGCGTGTATCGAAGCCTGCATCCTTCGATTCACACATCTTGTTTGTTTCTTTTCATTTTGAGGCTAGATGACAGCATGGGGCAAAGCCTAAGGCATCAATTCATACAACCTTCTCCATGCTCTCTTTCGTTTGGGCTTAAATAACAGCATGGGTCAAAACCATGCTAACATTGTTTCATGGTCAGGTTAGTTCTTTAAAATATGTTTGACAATCAAGGAAAACAAACCAAAAGGTTAGAAACGAAAGCAAACAGAAAAGGTGGGAGCAAAGAAAAACATACCAAAGGGTAACAAAGATGTTTGGAACGAAAGGCAATAGTATTTTACTCGTTATGCTTGAAATGAAAGGTTTAAGGTCAAGAGGACTTACCTGGTTCGAAGCTGGAATGTGTGCGTTGGACTTTGAGTTGCTGCCTTCAAATGCCCTGGATTTGAAGGAGGGAAAGAAGTTGTTCGAAGGACAGTGGAACTTGGATGAGAACAAAGGTGTTGTATTTCTTCGTTTATGGATTCAAAGGAAAAGAAAGATGAAGTGTTGATTTTCTGGCTTTTGAGAGCGTTTAAGAATTTGAGAGTTTGAGAGTGTTTGAAGATTTTTTCAACACCACCAACCTTTTTTCTCCTCCCTTAGGTGTGCAAATGATCTCTCTATTTATAGAGAGAAAATTTGGAGTGAGCAGATTTGTGAGATAATAAAATATAGTTTGTTTGAAAGGCAAATATCCACTTGTGTCAACTTTTTATGATCCCAAGATAAAAATACTAAAATTAATGGTTTATATGGGTGGCTCCTAGCTTATAGGGGACATGTGTGTAGAAAGGACAGGCGCAAGGCTCAAAAACTTTTCTGAAAACATGATGATGATAACTTTTAAGGGCAAGTTACCTTGGAGAGCACTTGAGTAAGAACTTATTTTAATAATTAAATATGGAGTGAGGCACAAGTTGGAGGTCTATGTAGCCTGACCTATGGATTCTGTTTCCAACTTGACTCTTTGAATCAAATCTTCCTTCCATAACTTTCGACCAGACTACACAAAGTAACATTCGTTCCTACTAGTTATCTGTCCTTCGAATGGACCAACCGTGTATCCTTCGAATGGGCCACCGATGCATGTTCTTTCATTTTGGTCACGTAGTCCTTCGAATGGGCCATCTTCAGCTGAATATGCCACTTTAAGTCCTTCTGCTTTAATCATTTAGGCCCAAACCTTTGACCAGACTCAAAAGTAGGCAAAAGCAATTATTCCCACCCATGGAAAGTCCTTCGAATGGGCCACCAAATTGTGTGTCATAGTGCAAAAGCTATGTGTGTTGAAGGGTTTAAAGGTAGAGATGAAGCAAGCATGGGGGAGTCATTGCCTTGTGGATCGAAGCATGCAGAGAAGAAGCCACTGCTTTGTGAATGGAAACGAACCTGGAGGAAGCTACTTCTTTCTGAATCGAAGGAAAGTTGCAGGAGGCCATTGCCTTGTGCCTTCTTGGCATAAAGAAACCAATACTCAGTCGAAGCTTGCGTACAGGTAGTCTTTGTCCAATTGAAGCTTGTGTGCAGGAGGTCCCTGCTTTGTGAATCAAAGACAATCATGTAAGGGGATAAGGGTGCAATCGAAACTTGCATGCAGGAGGCCCTTTGTTCAAACAAAGCTTGCATGCAGGAGGTCACTGAATTTGAATCAAAGGAAGCTTTTAGACAGCCATTGCCTTCTGAATCGAAAGAAACCAGTAGGAAGCCATTAACTTTTGAATCGAAGGACACCAACAGGAGGCCTTTGTCTTCTGAATCAAAGGAAGCTATTTAAAAGGGAAAGAATGCCCAGTCGAAGCTTGCATGAAGATAGCTATTTGTTCAATCAAAGCTTATATGAAGCAAGCATGCAAAAGGCCATCGTCTTAATCGAAGCTTGGGAATTTGAAGCAAGTTTGAAGGAGGCCAGACGCCCAATCGAAAACTGGTGAATCAAACTTGCATCGAAGAAGGCCATTATTTCAATCGAAGCTTGTGGACCAAAGATTGCTCGAAGGAGCCAAATGCTCCATTGAAGCTTATGGATTGAAGTACACTTTCTCTTCTTCAATTTGATGATAGAGAGCCCAATTGTATTTGTGCAAACTTGAACTTTTGAAAATCCTTGTGAGAAAATGCCTTGAGAAATGAGAGGGAAAATTTTGGAGTACAACAATACCTCAAGGATCCAATGATTTGTTTGTAAAGGGTCGAACTTACAAACTCATCATTCGATTCCTTTTTCAGCTTTGCTCCAGTCTCTAATGGAGTAACAGCTACCTTACAGTTGCTCATATTGAACCTCTTCAATATATCTTGAGCATACTTAGTTTGATGCAAGAAAACTTATTCTTCTATGTCTTTGAATTCCATTCTCAGGAAATATGAGAGATTCCCTAAATCATATATTTCGAATTCCTGCATTAACTTTGACTTTACCTTCATTATCTCAGCTTCGTCTTCTCCTGTAATGAGTAAGTCATCAACATAGAGGCATAAGATGATTCGATTGACACTTTCGACATCATTTACATACACTCCATGTTTAGAGACACACTTTGTGAAACCTGATTTGATTAGGAAGCTATCTATCCTTTTATTCCAAGCTCTAGGAGCTTGCTTCAAGCCCTAAAGAGCCTTCCTTAATCTGTAAACTTTCGACTCCTGCCCTTTGACGTTGAAACCTGATGGTTGAGTAACGTAGAATTCTTTTTCTAATGGACAATTCAAAAATGCTGACTTTACATCAAGTTGGTGCATTTTCCATCCTCTACATGCAGCTATCGAAACAACAATCTTGATTGTTTCGATCCTCACAACAGGTGCATATACTTCATCGAAGTCAATACCAGGTTTTTATAGAAAACCTCTGGCCACCAGTATTGCCTTATACTTTGCAATCTCACCATTTGGCCTTCGTTTCACCTTGTAGATCCATTTCAAATTAATTGGTTTCTTGTTGGTTCTTTTGACAAGATCCTAAGTCTTGTTCTTCTCAATGGCTCTAAGTTCTTCTTTCATGGCTTCACACCAATTAGAATTGCTCAAGGCTTTGCCCAAATCAATTGGTTCTGCTTCAACCATAATCATGTCTTCTTCTATCAAGTCACCATCTACATCGATTGCTTGATCTAGAAACCTCTCATATCCAATCATCCTAGTCGACTCAGTTCTTGTTCTTGTGGATCTTCTTTCATTCTGCACAGGTAGTTCTTCATTTCAACTTGTCGAAGCTTCGTTCTGTTCATCTTCTTCAAACACTATTGTGATTGTGTCTGATTCTTGTCGAACTAAACTTTGACTCCAATCTCACCCTTTGCTTTCATCTACAAGAACATCTCTATTGATCACTAGTTTATCTTTGATTGGTGAATACAACTTGTATGCACCAGTCGAATGATAACCTATGAGCACCATGACTTCACTACAATCATCCAGCTTCTTTCTCAATTGTTCAGGTACATGCCTGAAACACATTGATCCAAAAACTCTAAGATGACTTACATTTAGCTTTGACCCTGTCCAATCCTCATGCGGTGTCTTTTCGACCATCTTCTTCGTTGGGCATCTATTTAGAATGTATACTGCTGTCAAAGTTGCTTTAGCCCAAAATCTCTTAGGCATATTCTTAGCTTTCAACATACATCTCGTCATGTTCAATACACTTCTATTCTTTCTCTCAGCTATACCATTATGTTGAGGTGTATAGGGTGCAATAACCTCATGCTCTATACCTTCCTCATTGCAAAATCTAGCAAATTTAGCAGAAGTATATTCACCACCACCATCAATTCTTAACTTCTTCAATTTGTAGCCACTTTGTTTCTCAGCATGCAACTTGAACTTCTTGAACTGTGTGAATACCTCACTCTTCCCCTCAATAAGGTAAATCCACATATGTCTGGAGAATTCATCAATGAAAGTAAGGAAATAATTGTTACCTCCATTCGACTTTACTTCAAAGTGTCCACACACATATAAATGAACTAGCTCCAGTTTTTGCCTTGATCTTATAGGCAAGTCATGTTTGAAAGCCTTCCTTTCCTGTTTAGCTTTGCATCATTCCTCACATATCTTCTTTGGTTCCTTCACATACGGAAACCCAAGCCCCATTATTTTCTTATTGAGCATACATAAACTCTTGAAGTTTAGATGCCCATACCTGTGATGCCATAGCTAGTTCTTGTCTTCTTCTGTAGTTGAAGCAAGACATTTGTGATCTGATGTGTTGAGTTCAACCTTGAACGTTTTGTTCTCCACCAATGGTGCTTTCATTATTAGCCTCCCATCAGCCCTATATACCTTAATCTGATTATTCTCCAACTTCATATTGAACCCTTTTGAAAGTAATTGACCTACACTTATTAGGTTATTTGTCATCGAAGGTACATATAGAACTTCAGTGATAGTAGCCTTTCGACCATCCTTTCTGATAATCGAAATATCTCCTTTACCACCTGATTTGAAATGCCTGCTGTAATACGGTGGGAGAACTGACTTGGTGTGTTTTGCGTTTGATTGCAATTGTTGTGGTTAGTAAGAGTCGCCACCGATTTTTCTTTTATCCAATGAAGGAAAGGGTGAAAATAACAGGAAAGACCTTTGAGATTATTTCTTGAGTTCGGGGGGTAGATTATGAAAATGAAAGGTGTTAGCACCCTTTTCATCCATAGTTATCTATGGGCTCTTAGTTTCTTGCTAGATCACTTGCTTTTGTTTGAAAGTGTGCTTTGTGGTGGTTTTTGAAAGTATTTTTGAAAAGACGCCTTCGTTTAGGAAAACTTTGTAATGGTTCTCGTCTCATAAGAACGTATACAAAGTGTTGGACTTTTTGAAAATATTTCATGTTTTGAAAGTGTTTGGTGTGTGTTTGCAAGGATGTTTGTTTCGAAAGTGAACAAGCAACTAGGAACGTTTCTACCTACTCATAAGTCTTTTTGTTCATTTCCTCCCTTCCTTTGATATTGCTATTTCACCATTAATTGGTAAGAAGCCTTATCTTTGGATGTAAAGGGATGGGCGTGGGTCATCGTATGGTCATGATAGCAATATTGTGAGATATCTTAGCATTTCTCTTTGAGGGACTAAGACCATTTAAAAGGCAATATTTGTAGCGTCATCGAGGGACTATGATATCTTATTTTGATTGTTTTTGCTAAGACATCCCACATGCATAACATGACCATTTTTATAAGGCAACAAGTGGAATTACCCTAATGGTGCATGTGTGAAAGTGTTTGCATTTAATGCTTGGTTTATCTTGGATTAGTGTTCTCTAAGATTGATTTTTATCTTCTCATACAAATCCTAATTACTAGCATTTATATGAAAGTGATAAATTGCGGAAAGTAAATATTCTACGCTATTACAATCATTAGGGGGTGGGGTGTACAAATTTACAAAATGGGGATTGCAATAAATTAAAGTCCTAATTATCTATTACAACCATATTGAAATAATGTACAAGAAATGTAAAATGGACTTGTTTTGTTTTTTTGTTAAGAGAATAAATAAGTTTGCTTAGGAAAAATACTTTTAGTCTTTTGGTTTTAAAAGAAACAAAATAAAGTGTGTTATGTATACAAATATTTTTGGTGTTTTTGATTAATGAAAATAAAATGATGATAAAAATAATAAGAGGAAAATGGATCAGAACCATCATGTGGCTGTGAATAGGAGAGAACAGAAGTTCCTACCCTGGTGCGCTGTAAGTCAGAAACAAAATGTTAGCAGAAAAGGGGAAGGTAAAAAGTTCCAGGGTTGCTAGGAGCAAAGAAAATTTCTAGAAGTTCTGATGCAACTGGAAACCCAGAAGTTCTAATGTTACTAGAAGGTTGGAAGTTCTGGTTGCTGAGGGAGTTTGGAAATTCTGGATGTTGAGAGAGTTTGGAAGTTCTGATGTAGTTGGAAACCTAGAAATTCTAGTGTCATTGGCAAGCTAAAAGTTCTGATAATGGGCATGTGAGGTGTCAATGTTGTTGGATGAGAATGTCTAAAAGTTCTGGTCCAGGATCACTGTTTTGATAAGCAATTAAAGGGGATTGATCTAGAAGTTCTGGTCCAACTAATGGGGTAAAAATGTCAGGAAATAAACATGAAAAAAGGTGTTTCTGGGGCTAGAACTTAGGACCCTTAGCACTAATGTCTTATGCACACGCTCTCTACCACTAGGATGACTATACATCCGGTATTAGAAGCAAAAAAATAAATATATATTACAAAGTAAACTCTGATGCTGAATTTCATCTCCTTCTCCATGCCAGTCATAGCATCCGCAGCTTAGTCATTTCTCAACAAAACAGAAAATGCACATATAACAATTATGGCAGGTTTCATCATGGTTTCAGAAATATAAAATATCAGAATCGTAAATCAGAAGCAAGCATGAATTTTGCTAATCCTAATTCTGAATCCTAATTTTCTTCAAGGAGTTCTGAATTGAAATTCTCTCTACTTAAGAAAAAAACACATGAAATCTATGAATATGTACATCATCAGAGTCATGATATCTACATTGTATTTTTGAGCATGCAAGCCTATCAATGCCTAAGTAATGAGATAAAAGTCAGAAGAAACTCACCTTGCAACTGGAAAATACTATGTGAACTAGAGCCCGGTTCTGACTGCTGTGATGTTCTGGTCAGCTTCCCTCAATTCTCAAAAGGCTAGAACAACCCTGAACTATGGATGGCTGGAAGATTCTGGAGCAGCCAAGAAGCAATGTTCTGGTTTTTTGAGAGGGAGATTGATGAAGACTGTGTTACAATCTGAAAATAGAAGTTGGGATGGCTTCTAAATGTATATAAGAAGTTGTATGGGTGATTTGGCTGGGAATGCACAAGGAAGATTAGAACTTGGATGCCAAGACCAGAAATTAGCAGGTTTTGTATTTTTGTGTTTACAGTTTCAAGTTCTTTGAAATTTCAGCAAAGTTCCAAGGCTTTTTCTCAAATTCTTGATCTCTTTACAGTTGCAAATGAAGTCCAATTTATAGGCAAGGATTTAGTAGCTTGGATAAGTCAAGAGTACAACCATCATATGCTAGGGCGCTGACTTGTTCTTGAAGCAAGTTTAAACAAGCATGGTTCAAGGCAGAAAGTAGGGTGGTTAACAGCTTTAGTTGTGCTTAATATGAATTTGTAAGCATGAATTAAGGAAAAGTACCCTCAGAAGTAAAAGCAAAGCATGAACCCAACATAAACTTGTACAAAAGTTTGCTTTTCAAGGACAACAATGGTATTCCTATGCCACACGTGGGGAAATCCTTTGGATAAAGACTCAAAAGTAGGTGTGAACATTAAATAATGATGAGATTTATCAAAACAGAAACATGCAATATGAGATTATGTATCATAGCTTAATCTGGATCAGAAGTTCATCATCAACGTAACTTAGAACAAATATCCAACTTTTGATCTGTGAATCTCCCTGCTCCAGCATGTTCTGAAGGAGTTTTCAGACTCTTCAGAAAGCTTGTAACATGCTTTACAGACCCTCTTTGAATTACTCTTGCAAATTCTGATTGAACCTTCTTGAAAACTGGCCCAGAAGTTCTAACCAAAATCTGTCTTGGAAATGCCCAGAATTTACCGAGTGTTTCAGTTTCATGGACGCGTCTTCAAGGATTTATAACTTGAAATCCCAACACTTCTAGAAGAAGTTCTGTTATGCAATATTCTAGATCTTATTGAGATCTACAACTCTTGTGTTAAAAGTTCTTCCAGAATTAACTTGCACCATGGTGGAAATCTGGCCAGAAGTTCTGAACTTATCATATTTTCTAAACACTTAGAAAAATTTCTAAGTATTTAGAATTTTGACTTTTTCAAAGTAATTTTGACTTTTGATTTTCTTAATGAAACAAACTTCATATTCCAACATATCTTGATGAAATAAGATTCTTAAAACTTGATTTTGATCCAAAAGTTAGAGTTTGACTTTTCAGTGTATAATTGACCATTTTGCCCTTGTGCTAATTCCAAACCTAAATTGATGTATCAGTGCTGCAAACTGGATGTCATGGAAGATCTTGTGAGAAAATTCTTGAGAAATGAGAGGAAAGTTTTTGGGGTACAACACCTGCCATCTGCAAACTTTATCACCTTTTTGACTGACTCGTCTAACTTGGTAAACCAGTTTTTATTGTCAGTCATATGGTTGCTACATCCTGAATCCAGATACCACATGTTGTTTTTCTCAGTAGTCGACTGAGTGTTCACCAGTAACAACACATCATTAGAGTCACTATCTCCAGTTCGTGCATATTGAGCTTCATCACTATCTTTCGACTTCACAGCTTTCTTTCTTTGACAGTCTCTAGCATAGTGGCCAAAACCTTGACAATTGTAACATTGCACCTCTTTCGTGTCAACTTTCTTCCCAGAATACTTGTTGCCCACACCTTTCGAATCAGTATTCTTGCTTGACTTCTCATCACCAGCAAGATTCTTTCGCTGCTTCGACTTCTCTTTTCCAGCTTTCTTGCTGAATCTTGATTGCAATGCTTGTTCAACTGCTTTCTCTCTTTCTGAATTTCTCTGCTGCAACCTCATTTCGTGAGCCTCCAATGAAGCTTGAAGTTCTTCCAACTTCATCTCAGATAGATTCTTGGCCTCTTCAATTGTTACAACAAAGTAATCAAAATATGCGATTAAAGATTTCAATACCTTTTCTATCTTTTGCAGATCCGTACACGCTTCACCACATGCCTTCATCTGGTTTGTTAGCGTCACAATTCTTGAGAAATATGCAGAAATAAATTCATCCTCTTTCATCTTAAGCATCTCGTACTGCTTCCTCAATGTCGGTAACTTCACATTCTTCAGTTTCTCATCTCCACCATACAAAGATTTCAGCTTTTCCCAAGCTCCTTTTGCTGTTTCTTCTTCAATTATCTTCTCGAATATGTCACAATCCACACACCGGTGAATCAAGAACAACACCTTGCCATCTTTCTTTCTCTGATCCTTGTGCGCAGCTTTCTGGGCTCCCGTAGCATCTACTTCCAGTTCTGATATTCCATCATTCAAGATTTCTACGACATCTTGAAATCTGAAATAATCTTCATTTGCGCAACCCACCGTTGATAGTTTTCACCTTTAGAAACCGATAGATTAGCTGGAAACTGTGTTGATGTTGTTGATCCGTTTGCCATTAGATTCTCTCTGAATCGCAAACAAGCTCTTGATACCAATTTGTTGGAACAAAGGATTCAAGAAAGATGATTTTGGGAAAATAAGAAGAAGAGAAGAGAGAGAAATTATGAGTTAGTTAAGTGTAACTAACTCTCTAACTGAATATATATTATTGTTACTGTTTGATTACAACCATAATTACCCTTTATATAGACAAAGTATCCATACTCAAATACACATGCTAAAAGCCCAAATAACTACGTAACAAAAATTAACCAACTAACATGAACATCATATAAATTACCTATTCAAATCACTATTAGAAAAAAAATAATTTAAATTACTTAGATAATGCTTAAATGCAATGTTTTAATTTGGTCCCATGTAAATAACTCAATCAATTAAAATTAGTTCTCTCCCTTAAAGATGCTTTTAGAGCACCTTCATTGGAGATCCTTGAAAATAAGGCTGTCACGTCTTTTAGTGAAAGAATACCAGTGGAATCCGCCGACATGTAACTCCAGTTGCTTTGTGAAGTAATAACGGTTGCGAGATTTTCTTTAGAATATAATCATGGTTAAATTGTTACCATTTTGAAGTTTTTTTAATAGCTATCATTCAGAATATTAAAAACAAATTAATATAGTTACTATTTCTTTTAATTATTTCAAAATTATTAAATTTATAAATTGTGATTATTTCAAACATTCAATTTTTACTATTCTTAAAAGTGCCACCAATTTAACTAAACTGTTATTTTTACTTTAAAAATTCTTTTAATTATAGTTTATAATTATCCGAAAACATTACACTCAATTTTTTAATGTTTTAAAAATCGAATCGAATCAGCCGCTTCAATTGATTGGATCAGAATCGGAGATAAATTCGGTTAAGTCAATCTTTTAAAATCGTTAGTGGATTAAAACTGGAGTAAATTCGAAAAAAATCAAATTGAACTGTCCAAAATCAATTGAATCAAAAAATCAAAGCCGGTTTTTTAAAATCGTCTGATTCAAAAAATTGCATTGAATTGGACTATTTTTTGCATTTGAAAAAAATTAATACGTTAATATAAAAACTTCAAATATATTACTATTTATTTTTGAGATTCTATCTTAAGTATTCTTAATTATTTGAACTTTATTTTATTTATTATATTTTATTATTTTATTATTGGTTTGAATTAGTTTAATTTGTTCAAATTATTCTTAAATGAAGGTTGAAATGTAGTGTATAACTATGTTGTGTTATTATATATACTATCAATATTGTTGTATTAAGTTTGTAATAGATTTTTAAAATATTTATTTTATTAAGTTGTAAATATATGGTTATGCACGACATATCTATGAAATTTAGTTTCATATTATTAGTTTACTTAATAAACAGTTCAACCGTAGATTTAATCGGTTTAATCAATTAAATCTTAAACTGGAAATTTCACTTGTCTAATCTCCGATCCAGTTTTTAAAACATTACAATTTTTTCTCACATTTCATCTCTCTACTTTTAAACTTTTAAAATTTTCATAATTCCACGCTTTTG